>JAOXJK010000077.1:2385339-2405335 GCA_025774025.1 Xenus cinereus
CCCCCAACTCTCTCAGCCTGTCCTCCCAGCAGAGGGGCTCCAGCCCTCCCAGCATCTCTGTGGCCTCCTCTGGCCCCACTCCAACAGGTCCATGTCCTTCTGCTGTTGGTGGCCCAAGGTGGGGGGATCTCCCCAGAGCGGAGCAGAGGGGCAGAATCCCCCCCCTCAACCTTCTGGCCACGCTGCTGGGGATGCAGCTCAGGATCATATAAATACAGACATATAAATAAATACCCATAATCATCTTCCCTTGGAGTTTCCACTTCTTCCTGGATGATGTTGACCCTACCTGCCCCGAGGTTGTCCCTGGGGATGTCCTCTCCCCTGTCCCCAGTGCAAACCCCATCCACAGGGACCATACAACACAAAACACAGTCCCCCAGGCTGTGGGATCCCAGGGAGGCACAAACCCCCTGTGACTCTTCCCACCTCTAAACCCCACTGAAATGTCTCACTTGAAGCAAGCAGAGAGTTGTGAGCTGCTGTTTTCCTTTTTGGTGTAGATTATTTGTCTTCATTCTTTATTTAACTTCTGCCTAAATATAATAATCCCTCACAGAGGTGGAGATTAGAGCCACGTTGGCAGGGATGCTTCGACATGAGCCAGAGAGGCAAGTGAGCAATGCCAGACCCCGAGTAAATCCTCGCCACTTGAGACTTTGAAAACTAGACCAGACAAAATGTTAGTGCAAATGTTACGGAGAGAAATCCTGCACTTTCTCAGGGTAAGGGGCTACTGGGTGACCCGTTACCTCTTGTTTCACTCCTTCGAGAAAATCCCTCCTTTTCTCCTCTTTTTAAATGCTGGCCTTGCAGGGAAGCATGTGACAGTCTTGCATAAAAGGCCAATACAATCTGAGATTTCATCATTGCTACGAGAAGAAACCACTCTGGCTGTGAACACTGATGTTCTCTTGGGCAAAAGCTCAAGAGCTTTGCAGTTTCCCAGTCTCGCTGTCCATGTGCAAAGGGCAAAACTCTGCTCCTGCACGGGCTGGGAGGAGCTGCGTGTGACTCATCAGGAACTTTGACCGTTTGCACACAAAAATCAGCCTGACTGGAGCTGAATCATCCCATTTCCACTTTTCTGTATCTGCGGCCACCCTGAGGACATCCCGGGATGTGTCCTGCTGGGACCACGGGAGCAAACCCAGCTTTGAACCTGCAGGGAGTCTTCTGGGGTGCTGGAGACCAGCTTATTCAAACCCTTGGGGTATTTCTGTGGGGAACAGCAATTTCTAACCCTCAACAGTCAAATACCGGTAAATGAGATTAAATAAAGGAAAAGCCCATTTCTCGGGCAGCTCTTCCACTTGCTTTCTTCCCAGTTTTCTGCTGGACGCTTGTATGATGGTGTTACCACACGTGTCCTTGTGCTCCTGCCACTTGGGTGCCTCTATTGCCATCTTGCATCCTTTGAGCAGTCCTTATAAGAAGTGTTCAAAACCCCACAGAGTTGTCTAAGGGAGATTATCAGGCCATCTTTCTTTGTCTCCTCTCCCTTCCAGCTCCAATCCCCTCCGGTAATGGCCAATTTTACAACTATTAATATGCACGAGTAACCCTTAAATTAGAAGATCCTCCGACAGGCAGCTGCGTAGCAAAGGATTTGCTTAATCCAGTAATAGGAGCGGTGCTGGCTGGAGACACGCGGCAATTTTGGCATCAGCTAAAAGAGAGCGATTCTGCTACAGGAAAACTCAGGCAGATGTTTTCTTCACCAAACCGCTTTGTCCCACCACAGTTCACATTTAAAACCGCAGCATTCAAGGCTCTTCTGCCTTTTGGTGGTGCAGGATCCGGGCAGCTCTGCGTGAAGAGCCTCTGACCCACTGAGTCAGAAGAGGGGAGTGATGCTCAAACCGGGAAACCACCGGCACCTTTGAGGGTCCGTTCACTGCAAAGGGAGACTCGACCTTGAGCAAGACACGGAGCAACTCACAGAGTTAATAATACATTGGGAAGAATGAAAAATGCATCAAAAAAGAAACTAGACTGGGGAGATGCAGAACAGGGTGCCCCTGGTGCAAGGTCAGCCCAGAGTAGAGTCTGTCCTGCCTTGGAGGTTGGATCCAGCCTTGCAGCATCTGGGGCTGCTCAGAGATGCCCCATGAAGCTGCTTTTGCTTTGTGAAAGTCCAAGAATGTGTGTGTCTCCCAGGGAAACCCTTCTCCACCAAAAATAGTCCTGCTGGGGAATTTGGTCTGGGCTGCGAGGAAGGAGGGCTTTCAGGGCTTGAAGGGTCCCATGTATGGGTGAAGGTCTCCAGCTGGCCGCACATGTAACCACCCCTGTGAACATCACCTGGGATGGAGGGGACTCCTGCCAACCTCTCCCTCTGCCTCAACTTTTCTGTCCCTTGAAGAACCCTTTCATCCCCCTATTTTTCCTCATAAAACTAGCCTGGTTGTCTTCTCCTCTTCTGGGTCCTTCAGATGATGGAGTGAGAAACCTCAACGGCGCTTCTCAAAGGGGGACTACATCTCTGCAGCAAGGAGAAGGCAGAAAGGAAGCTTTGCAGGCTTGAAAAACAGGAGAAAACATCTTTCCATCCAGAAACCGGTGGATATTAAATCCAAATGCGCTGCCGTAATGAATTCGTCTTGGAGTGCGTTGGATGAGAGGATAAGTAGATGCAAAGTGGGGATGATATTCTGGCAGCCGCGTGCAGCTCATTAAATCGATTGGCGGGAGCCAGCGTGTTTCATGCAAAGAAGTTTAATTTCTGTTTTGGGCAGACAGATGCTCCGAGGTATCTCGGCGTGCCACAGACTGCGTTCCTGCTCTCGGCTTATCCAAAACAAGCGTGGATGCTTTTATCTGTGAGTCAGCGGTGACTCAGACATTGAGATGCTGGATTTTTCACAGCTATCTTACAAGGAAAATAAAGAAAGGAAGTTTGAGTGCTTAATAGGAGTTGTCAAATAGCTGCGATTCTTAGCTAGGGCAATTTAAAATGTATTTATGCAAGCTGGATACTGTATTTTGTGCCTGCATAAACCTGTGCGAAGATATTGGGGTGCCAGCTCGAGGTGTGAGGTGGATTAGCTGAATTGCTGTAACACCGGAGCATATTTCTTGTTGCTTGTCAAGGAGATTTTAATAATAAACCAAGATGGAGTAAAACTAAACATTTGGGTAGGTTCTTCCATCCCAAATAACCTGACAGTGACCGAACAGCTTCTGCTAAACTTTTCCAAGATAATTCACTACTGGCCATGGATAACTGTAGCCGCCAGAAATTGGCTTCGGAAACTGAATTCACGATTAAAATGCCTATAATGGTCATTGAAAATAAAGTTTAACCATGTGCTCTGATCAAATTCCACATACTTTCGCTGAAAAATAGTGTTTAAAGGACACCACGAGCCAGATTTAGCTACAACCGAGCTGGAGAGGTTGGGGTTCTTGCCCCGAACCCACAGCCCAGCCCCACAGAGCACTTTTGGGAATACCACGTAGGAAACCATCATCCGGGATAAATTCAGTTTTCCTCTGCAGAAATTTCTGGCTGCCAAGGCCTGTGGAGAATTGCAGGGGCCGCGCGTGGTGTTATGGGGGCACATTATCCCTGTGGGAAGGCTGGAATTATTTTTGTCAGATTGTTTCAGCCTGTTCATTACCTTTAGTGAATTTTGAGGAATATTTATGATGCTGCTGAGCGGAACTGTGGTAGCTCTTGGCTTGTGCATCCAAGAATAGTATATAAAGCAATAAAAGCAATTATAAGCTAACACTGCTTTTGTTAACCAGAGTTGTATTATTTCTGCAAAATGTTTTTATTCTATTTTTGCCTTCAAATGGAAGTGTTTGTTTTCTGTTTCATGTTACTCTTCTACATCATTGTATTTCACGGCGATCTTTGAAATATGCATGCACAACTGCTGCTGTGATTTCCACCTTGAATGAGCTTTTTATTGGCCTTCTCCTCTCAAGTGTTGTCAAATCACCACAAATTGGAGTCTTCAAAGCACTTGGTCAGAAAACAGATTGAATCATTTATTCAAAAGGCTTCCTAAAGAGAAGGATTATTTCCATTTTTCAGCAGAGCCTCTGGTTTACACATGACCCCGAGCTTAAGAAAACAGATCTCCAGAGATGTCTTGCTTTTAGGCAGGGGTCTGGTAATCTGAAGAATGCAAAAATATTCTTCAGCTATCAGAGCAGGAGGGATTGATATGTAGATGTTGATGCTACCCAGGCCACGAAAGCCCGAGCGAAGAGCTTTATTTTTCTTCTCCTTTCAATTCATGTGATTCCTACACCTCTTCTCAAGGACAAAATCTTTAAATGCAAGCAAAGAACTGTCGTCATCTTCTTGTTAAAAACCAATTGTGTCTGAAAACATGCAAGAAAAGAGAATTTAAGGGTAAAATTTAAAATTGGAACAGGTTGTACACAAAGTGCTGGTAACCTCATGCTGCATCGTGCCACTCAAGGCACCCCTGTAGCATCTCCCTTTACCAGTTTTGCATGAATAGATAAATCTCTCTAAACAAATACGGAATTAAATGAGTGTTGTAGCTGGTTGTGAGTTCAAGAAACTGTCTGAATGTACTCGCACAGAAGACGTTTGAAAGGAACATTTTCTTGGATTGTTTCCTTGAAACTCTCTGAATAGAAGTCTTTGTGCTGCTGAACAAGTCTTCATAAGATCACATTAATTTGGGGTTTTGGAAAACTCAGCTGACTGCAGCAAAGCAACAAGAGCCGCTCACCACGCAATGAAACGCCTGTGCCCGACTGTAAACTCCTCATGAACGATGACACATACGTCTCCATTTACTATTGATTGGGGAGTGTCACCCTTATTCCCGGCAAATTAAAACCAACCAGAGGTGGATGCCTTCCCGAAGGCTTTATCTCCGCTGAGAGGTGAAGAGGTCAAAATCTGTGTGTGGATGGTTCTTCCAAAACATATGGTTTCGTGAAAAGCAAAGATTTCTCCTGGGAAAATATCGGTTCCAACCTAATACTTATGTATTTTTTCCTGCAGGAGATGTCAACACAGCCATTTTTACTGAACTTTTATCTGAAATGTCATGCTGTTGCCATTGTTCAAAACTGGAGTCTGAGGACATGTAAGAACTGTCATTTGCGGGCAACGAGGAGAAGAACCCGCAAAATGAAGAGGATGTTGCATGCACTCACTGCCCCAATTCTTCCAGAAATGGCCTGACAGTTGCATGTGAACAGTTGGTGGGAACCAGCCTGAGGGTTGCAGGTAGAAACTTGGTGGGATTCCTGTAGCTCAGCACCCTGCCCAGCAGTGTTTCACCATTAGGAGAGGGCTTTTAGGGAGCCATCTGGAGGTTCTAGAGCATGTCCAGAGAAGGGGAACAGAGCTGGTGAGGAGTCTGGAGCACAAGTCTTGTGAAGAGCGGCTGAGGGAGCTGGGGGTGTTCAGCCTGGAGAAAAGGAGGCTCTCTACAACTCCCTGAAAGGAGGATGTAGCAAGGTGGAGGCTGCTCTCTTCTCCCAAGGAACAGGCGATGGGACAAGATGAAACAGCTTCAAGTTGCTCCAGGGGACATTTAAGATGGGTGTTAGGAAAAGTTTCTTCACTGAAAGGTTTGTCAAACATTGGAACAGGCTGCTCAGGGCAGTGGTGGAGTCACCAACCCTGGAGCCATTTAGAAGATGGTTTGACATGGAGCTGAGGGACATGGTTTAGTAGTGGTTTTGTCAGTGTTGGGTTGACGGTTGGACGCGATGATCTTAAAGATCCCTTCCAAGCAAAATGATTCTGTCATGCTGTGATTCTATCTCCTGTCCTCCAAGGCCAGTGATGATGAAGTCCCTCTCATGCCCAGTGCACCTCCACACCCCCATGCGAATGCTCCATCCTGCTGTGGGAAAGTCTAATTTGAAGCCTCCTTTGAAGTTAATATTATGGCTCTCCTGGCCATGTGGGCTACGGTAGTTTGAGCACCATTCACAGCCTTCTGAGAGTCTCCAGCTAAAGCACCAACGTTATTTGCTGTTAAGGACAGTAAACATTGAACTCCACCAGCTGACATTACACAAGAATGCATCAGAGTCTTTTTATTAAATTTCCGTGTTATTTCTTTCCATTAAGTCTTAAAGGCCAAGTTTAAAAATATCTTTTCTTTATCTTATACAGGCCTCCTTTTTCTGCAAGTACACATAAATGCAGATTAGTTCTTCCTACGGTAGAAATTGGTAAAATTAGTAAAAAAAAAAATACTGAGAATAGCGTGTGGGTGTAGCATGTCTACCCGCTGTACGTACTTACGCACTTGTGAAAAAAAAATGATTAGGGGGTTATTTAGTGCAATTGGATGTAAAACCTGTTACACTAATAAAAGCAAAGTGGGAATCAGTTTGCTGGAAACACAGGAAATTGTGACATCGCTTGGGACGGCTTTTGGTGGCACATCGAGATATTACTATTACAGTTGCACTCTGCACTGTTCTCCAGGAGTTGTTTTCCATTAAAAACGATCTGTTTTCTCCAGTCTGTGATTTAACAAGTCCTGGTTTGCCTCTGGAAGAGCAAACGGCCGTGCTGGCTTTGGTGCTTCCAACACGGAGATCATGGGTCAGAGTTAAACCTTGTTGGAAGTGGAAGGGAAGTGGCTTTCCCGCTGCCAGATCCGTGCTATCTTTAGCTCCTACCGGTCTCCAACGTACTTAAGGCTGACGAGCTGTGCACGTTTAATGCTCAGATTAAACATGCTTCTGTGTGTATCTCAAATGGGGCAAATAATTGTTTGCATCTCTCAGAAAATTAATTTCAAGACCAAGTGTGACAGGTGAAAATTATTTAGCTATTTCCCCACTTCATATTAAAGGCAGTCGAGCTACATCACCAGAGTTCTGAGCGAGTTTGCTGCAGTCGGGGATGTTGCAAAGGCCTTTTCTTGTTTGTCTTAGTATAGCTCAGATGGCTTATTAAAGGGAAAAAAAAAGGTATATTCAGTAAAATTTTGGCTTAAACTTATGACACCCATTTTACTCACACTCACTTTTCAAACTCACCAGGAGCAAACAGCAATTTTTCTAATGCTGTTAGAAAGTTCAGATCTGTTTCCATATCCTCTCAGACTCCTTATCCTATTATAATTAATTAAGGGCTGATTAACTGTTATGTCTTTTATTGTCTCTTTGTCCCGGCTGCAGCCTGGAGAGACGTCTGGGATGGTGTGGTCGGCGTCGCTGTGGCTGGGCATGAAGCCACTGGCACCACGGGAGGTCCCACCATGTCATCTTCTCGGGGTGGCCTTTCGTTTGACCCCCATCAGGAGCCCGCTGACCTCCACTGCAATTTGAAATCTTTTGGGGGGGGTCTGTGAGCCCCTTTTTCTCCCAAAGGGGACCTGAGCACGTCTCTATCCATGGGATAAAGAAGTGCAGACATACCAAAAATGCATTTTTTCTGAATAAAGCAAAATATGTTGTATTTAGAATTTGTTGGTCAGAAGCAGTTTTACCTCACCCAGATAAACACAAAACTGGTTTGCTAATGTGATTATCGAGAGATGGGAGAGATGAAAGTTGGTTCTCTCATTTGAACTCTTCCAGGTGAAGAGCAAAAAACCTTGCCCGGTAAATTTAGCATCGTGCTTCCAATGCCTGCTTGGGCTGCAGACATCTCTTCTATAGCAGAACCCAGTCTGGCTTGGCCAAAATCAGTAGAGAATCGACCCAGGGTCCCAACTGACACGTGTCACCAGTAGCTGGAGAGTGCCCAGCTTCCATGTCCAGCCATCAGACTCCCTTATTCCTGCCACCAACCCTCTGCAGGAGGAAACCTTGCCTGCAGTATCCCTCCCAAATCCGATGGGGACCATCGTGATGTTTACCCAGCAAAGGCTTTTCTCAAGGCTTGTTGGCCAGCAAATAAATTTAATAAAAATTAATATAATATATATAATCAATAAAAAAGCAAGGAGTTTACCAGGTTGTAGAAGGGAATTGGTCACCTTTGCTGTGCATCCCCCAGCGACCACCTCCCCCTGTTCTACGAACCCCAGGGTCAAACTGAGGGTTTTAAGGAAGTTTAAAAGAATAAGGGTACAGCGTCCAGGATGGGTAATTTTTAATGCGTTGGGGTCGTTCGGAGACAAATTTGTGTAATGAGCGCACTAGAAATGGAAAGAAGAGATTAAAGCCCTGTTTGTCATGTACAGAAGCGCTTATCAGCCCTTCCCAGCTGAGCCCGGCTCAGATTAAAAATGATCTGAGAGAACAGGGGCTGACTGCAACCATGGGTCTTCCCTTCCAGGCTAATTATAAAGTGCATATTAAACACGAGGCCGACGATGGAGCAGCTGCAAAGGTCTTTATCTATATTAAGAGACTGTCCACCTACATAATAGGAATAATTATTAAGAAAGGAAACTTAAAGAGGAAATTGCACATAATGGCACATTATACATTTCCCTAATCCCACGCCTCTCTGTAGCAGCACATGCTGCGGGGACGCTTTGGTTCGCATCTCAGGGGGATGCTGAGGGGCTTGTCCAGCCTCACGGGGGGTTCCCTGGGGCTGCAGCCCCGCTTCTCTGCTTCTGCCAGAAACCCAGGAGGAAGAACTCCTCTTTCCAATGTTGATTTCCAGATTTTATTTTATTTTCATGTGAGACGTTCCTAACAAAAAACAGAAATTGGGGCTTGAGCATGGGTTTATTTTTGGCTCAGTTTTTAAGAGATCCTTCAAGACAGAGCACTGATGGGCAGCGCAGGGCTCTGTGCATCCCCTGGGACCTGCAGTTCAGAGCAGCCACTCTGTCCAAGGGGATGCTAAAAACTGAAGGCTCTAATTAATGATAAAATAATATATTACCCTCTCAATCCTAGAAGACTCTACCAGCCCAGGACAATCAATGGAGAGAAAGATGTCAAAATACAGTGAAAATAAAAGCTTTCAAAAGATGAGAGACCTACACCCCTCTCTTTTCTACCTGTTCTAGGCATTTTTGGAGCCTCCTGACTCCAGTCCTGGCCTTTCCAAGGGGATGCACGTGAGCAGATCGGGATGCTGCTGGTTTATAAGCCTGGGAGCTGCTGCACCCACTTTATGGGTTAAGGAGCCCTATTTAAGTGAGTGGGTCCTGTTCTTCACACTTGTGTCTGCCCCTACATCACACAAGGACCAGAGGACAGTCCAACCTCGTGGATGTTTTTGGAGAGAGTTTGCAGAAAGAGCCAGGGGCATAATCTGCAAGAAGGGTCTTGTAGGGTAAAAATTAATTTCTGCTGTGTTACACCAGCGATCAGGTTTGTTTCAAGATGAATGTGTCTTCTAACAGTGCTGTTCAGCTCACCCCCATCATCCTGGGGAGACAAGGTAGAAGAAGGATGAGTTAGCCGTTGACATGGGTGTATCACCACGTTCTGCGGGGGAGCTGGGATGGACTGGGATTTTCACAAGTCTGGCCCTGCTGAGCTCCCATCTGCAGGACCCCAATTATTTTTGCCCGGATGCCTTTGCCACAGATCTCCCCCTTCTCAAGCAGTTGGAGGCGAAGGTCCGCACTCGCCTTCTCTTCTCCTGCAGCATAAATGAGGACCAGGGGATGGACACGGGAATTGCACTGCTCTGCACTTCATCCCACGAGCTTTGCCTCCCTATATGGGGTGTGATGGGGTCTGGGCCACGAAGGAAAACGTTTTGGCAAACTTTAGCTTCTTCTTCGTGACCTGCCTGGGTTTACATTCCTCCCGAGCTGCTCAGCAAAGCCCAGTGCTTCATAGCCCTGATTTCTGCACAAAACCAGAGTGGTGAGGAGCCCCAAGAGCCCCCGTGAAAGGAAGAGAGTACCCTGGGGAGCCGCAGTTCAGCTGCGGTGGGGCAGTTTCCCAGGGATGGTGTCTGCTCGGGGAGGCTTTCCCCAGGTGGCTGCAACAAGAATGGCTCATTTCCCTAAGCCGAAGAGAAAAAAACCCGTTGTTTTGTTCCCATGAAAAACAACAACCAGCCCACCAGTGAGCCACGGCGGTGGGAGCAGGCAGCATTCCTGTCACAGAAGCCCACTCACGTTGTCCAGGAAGCTGCTGAGGCCAGGTTTCCTGCTGGCTTCTCCATGGATGTACAGGAGGATGCTCCTCTCCTCCAGCCAAAGCTGGAACATAAATACCCTCCATGCGCAGGTACCAACCATCAAAGTGCTCAGATGACTTTCAGGCATCCCATTACCAGGGCAGTCCCAGCCCCATGGTGGACACTGCAGGGATGGATGGACAGTGCTTGTTTTTATCACCTCCCTCAAACTTCTCGGGGATTTTGGACCCCGTGAGCCAGGAAAGGCAGCCCATTCTGCAGCCATTTCTTCTTACTGCCAAAGCAATTCAAGCTCCCCCACATGAGATGTAATGGTTCTGGGGTCATTATTTGCAGTCCTTGGCCACTGCTGCATCCTGCCGGTGTGTTTTGGGTGCCTCCAGCACAATGGGCCACTAAAGTCTCAGCTGATGCTGTTCCAGTGCTGTTGCTGGTGGTATCCCCATCCCACATGTGGCTCATGGTGCCTCCAGGACCCATGTCCCATTACCGAGGCAAGGGTACTCACAGAGAGAAGCCCAGCAGCCATGCAGAGAGCCCTTCACAAGCACAATTCTGCCTTTTGAATATAGCACCGTGCTGTGAATAATTACCCCTGAAAAGCCCAGGGGCTGCAAGTGAAGTTCCTCACCAGCCTCATTATTGCACTGATTTATTTGAGCCGGTACATGGCACCAGCTCCCACAGATTGCTGCACTGAGTGTGTTTTTTTGGAGGGACAAGCCAGTTGTCCCTATCACAAGGCTTGTCTCCTTCGGTCATACCCTACACAGTAGGATTTGACCCAAAAATCACTCCTCGACCCTAGAAAATATGCTTTTACCTGAACCATAAAATGTGTTATTAGACTACAAACTCTGGACGTACTGATCCTTCAGTCCTGAGTGTTGACAGTCCATAAACAGGGTAAAACTGGACTCCTGATGGGAGAGCAGAGTGATGGGAACCCGGCATCACCAATGCCATGTCCTTTAAAAGCAAAATTGCCAAATCCGTGTCAAAGATGAGAATAACTTAGTCCTGCTCCTACGTGTGGCGCAGACTCACTTTGAATTCCACTGGCTTATGTACCTATACATATGTCTTGACCATATACAATATATAACATAATATATAACATATAATATATATCATATAAATTTATACAATATGTGTCAAAGTACACATGTAGCTTTTTATTTAAGTGTTTCTGATTTATCCCCAGATGACTGTATTCCCTAAAATGAGACAAACCTTGCTACCAAGGGGAAACCCAGAATTTTCCCAGCTTCCTCCTAAAACCAAATCACACACATGTATGTTCATGTAAAATATAAAACCAGTTCTAAGTAAGCAAAAATGTCCATTCAAATGCCACATAAGTGGTGACCCTGCTCGGCATCAGGGGCTGAGGCAGGAGGAGCATGACGCAGAGGCTGCCCTGCCCAGTGCTTTGTGTGGTCCAGCCCTTACACACGGGAGAGGGTAGAAAAATACATAAAACGTCCTAGAATAGCCTTAATTTCTAATGTTTCAAGAAAAACAGCCCACTGACCTGACCCATATGACACAGTTCATAGGTTTTGCCTCAATGCCAGCATTTGCAAGGCTCTGGCTTTGCGAGGAATACTTTAGCCTGAGAAGAAAGAGCCTGTTCTACCCTCGTCCTGGAGCATCAGCACATTGCTGGAGTCTTCTGAGAACAAAGTTCCCTGTCCCCAGGTACCCCCTGCAGCATCGAAGCCATCAGCGCAGCCCCCCAGCATCCCCTGATCCCAAAGCAGGGAAGGGTCAGGGCCAGGAGAAGGGCTGCAGCACCGTCCCCTTTGCTGCCCTTCTCCCACCGGTGCCTAAAAAATGATGAATTACCAGCAAAAAAAATTTTTAAAATAAATATGTAAAAATCAGGTTGCATGAGCAAACACCAACCACTGCTCGTATCTGACGTGCACGTCGCCAAGAGGAAACTTGCTTGGGTTTGCAAAAGCTGCGAGAGAGGGAACTGGCCTAAAACTGCAATATTTATACAGTCTTGTTCATATATCCTCTGCTGAAACCAGACCAAGCCTGAGGGGATTTTCTTGGCAGGCCCTGTATTGCAAATGGCAGATTTATTGGCGCAGAGTGAAGCAATCCCAGGCTATCAGTGCCTGCACAGTATCTCCAGCGTGAATTGGAAACAAAGATTTGATTGTCTCTGTTTATCTGAAATGATTTATAAAACAGTTCTTCGCTGGGAGCTGGGGGAAGAAAAACATTTGTGTTCTTATCTGAGATCTTCTCTCCCTCTTTTCTTTTCTTTTTTTTTTTTTTTTTTTTAAGGAAAAATTGAATTGAGTAACAAGACGGTGCTGACTCATCCCCTGTCCCCAGGTAGGGCCATGGTGGGGAGTCCCCAGCTTGGGCACGTTCCACCTCCACCTGGGTCACGTTTGCAGGTGGCAAACCAGCTCCCATCCAGAACCTGCTGCAATTAATGATGAAGTTTCCTAATGAGCTCGTTAAGGCTGCAGAGCACAGCCCTGGTGCAAGGGCACGTGTGCCCAGGCGGCCAGGAGGACGGGATTGTGCACAAGGGATGCGGATGCACTTTGGAAAATGGAAATGTCCTCTGCTTTTTCTCACTAAAATGAGAAAGTAGATGCAGTCCCGCTGCTGGCTGAGAGAGGCTTTGGGGTCTCAGCCCCAGCAGCTGCTCCGGTGCAGCTTTTGGGGGGGTCTCGGCACACCTGGGTGGCTTTGGCAAACAATAGTCTATGGGCCAAGGGTTGGAAAACCCAACAGGAAAGGAAATTACGGCATTCACGCCACCGAGGGTTAAAATAACTTGCTATGCAGCAAACATCCTGGAGTGCCTGCACGTGGAGGAACGTGTGATTGTCTGTAAGGGGAATTGTTCCCAGGTTGGTGTAAATGAAGCTGGTGCCCACAATGGGCTCACCCGGCCAGGCTCCACCGGTGCCAGCGGGAACGTGCCCGGGCAGCATTAAACACCTAGAGGAGCTGGCGAGTGCTGGGGGTAAATTATTAACATACAGTCCATAATGTTCCTTCTCAGCTGGGAGAAAATTGCTGTTTGTTTATTTTCCCTGAGCACAGGCTAGTGAGAATATGTGTTTGTTTATTTTTTTATAGTACACAGACCTTAGTCCCATAACACATCTGACAGGCAGCCAGCACCACTGGGTCCTGGGGCTGTTCCTACAGCTGTATCTCGTGCACGGGCTGCCCTCCCTACTCCTGCACCATCTCCACGCCACCGTACCGTTGAGTTTACACTTGAAAAAGCAGATTACAGAGGTTAATTAGGTAATGGGCTATTAACGGTGGTGATAAGCTGTTGAGGAACACAGATGGAAGCCCCACCATGCCTGTGACCCTATTGTGTAGGACCAGGAGGTGGTCCTTCTGTGGACCACACGTGAGGGTTCTGGAGCACATCGTGTGAGGAGCAGCTGAGGGAGCTGGGGGTGTTCAGCCTGGAGAAAAGGAGGCTGAGGGGAGACCTTCTCACTCTCTCCAACTCCCTGAAAGGAGGGTGTAGCCAGGGGAGGTCAGTCTCTTCTTCCAAGGAACAGGTGATGGGACAAGAGGAAACGGCCTCAAGTTGCACCAGGGGAGGTTTAGGATGGGTATGAGGAAACATTTCTTCACTGAAAAGGGTTATCAAGCCTTGGAAGAGGCTGCCCAGGGCAGTGGTGGAGTCGCCATCCCTGGAGGTATTTAAAAGACGCGTTGACATAGTGCTTAGGGACATGGTTTAGTGATGGTTTTTTATCAGAGTTGGGTTGATGGTTGGACTAGATGATCTTAAAGGTCCCTTCCAACTTAGACAATTCTATGAAAAGCCCTGGACTGCCCAGACCTTGGGGAATTTTGAGTCTTAAATGTCACCAGGGGCTGTAAAACCACAGGTAGTCGTTTCTCTTCTGTGAATTTTGTTCCCTCCTGCAGCATTTACTGACTTCCTGGGGCCAGAAGTCAAAAATGTGCAGGGTTAATGAGTTAAAGCGATTTCATCCCAACTCACAGGCAGCAGACTCATCCTGAAGCATATTCAGACCCAAGGTCGCTCTGTGCCCATCCAGTCTGAGGTGTCCCAGGCAGGGGTTTGCAATAAGGATGCTCCAGCAGGATGCTTTCCCCCACCGCCAGCCCTTCCTTGCTCTCTCGCTTTCATTAGCGCTGATCGTTCCTTCAGGCTTGGAGCCAGAGCGAAATCTCATCTCCGGAGGATACATTTTTAGACAGTTTACAGAATCTGGCTTCCTGCTTTTAAATATCTTGCGTCCTTTTGTTTCCCATCACCTGGAAAGAAAAGGTGTGAGAAAAGTCAGTATCCCCAAGTGACTCTGAGGGTGCTCTTGCCATGAGTGGGCAACCTCTGTGGCTTTGGAAGGAGCCAGGAGTGAAGTACCCTGAAGGCATCTAGGCACGCTGGCCAAATCTGCAGCCATCCCAGGCACTGCTGTCACCTCCTGCTTCCCCACCTCTGTGATATTTAGGCCTTCCAGTACCTAAAGGGGGCCTACCGAAGAGATGGGGAGGGACTCTTGATCAGGGAGGGAGCCAGAGGAGGAGGGGGAAGGGTTTGACACTGCAAGAGGGGAGATGGAGCTGAGATGTGGGGAAGAACTTCTTTGGTGTGAGGGTGGTGAGGGCCTGGCCCAGGTTGGCCAGAGAAGCTGTGGCTGCCCCATCCCTGGAGGGGTTCAAGGGCAGGTTGGAGGGAGCTTGGAGCAACGTGGTGTGGTGGGAGGTGTCCCTGCCCAGGGCAGGGGGTGGCACTGGGGGGGCTTTAACCTAAACCATTCTGCAATTCTATGAAAATGAAATATATAAACCAATATTTTTTATATGTACATACACCCAAATCTCTCTCCAGCCCAGTGTTTTGCACATCAATGTCACACCTTTAGTGTCCTCTTTTATTGTCTGAGCTGGAGGAATAGCAACAAAACTAGGAACGCACCTGCTCTGCTTCCTTAGCAAACCATGTGAAAACTCTACCAACCTGGTTAAAAAAACCCACCACCACAAAACCCCAACCACCAAAGAAACCGCCCAACTCCGTTTCAAATAGAATCTAACTCTTCAGAAAGGCAGTTTTTAAGTTTGCAGAAAAGGTTTTCAGTGTGAGGTGGGTAGTTTATAAAGGTATTTTTAAATTTTATTGAAATCCCTTTCCCTCTTGGAATGATACATTTTAATTCCACCAGCCCTGCAAGAGTTTAAAACGCGCTGATAATTGATACCGATGACGGCACCTGAACAGACTAACGAAGCTGCACATCTCATTTCCCGAAGGCATAAAGATGGACTCGCTACAGGGGAGCATTCGCAGCGTCCCCGGGTGAGCTCTGCGGAGGCTGCCAGCACCAGGTGACGTTAATGACATTCCAAAGGCTGCTTTGAACAGGAACATCTCATTTTACCAGTGCCCAGCTTCAAAGCCACACTCGTTCCAAGCACACCTTTTGCGTCCTTTCACCAGACAAAAATAAGCTGAAAGATTTCCTTTAATTTTGGTGTATTCTCTTGTTTGCAAATGCGCAGTACGGTAAGAAAAACGTGTTGATTTTGTGTTAATAATGACATTCCAAGTGAATTTATGACTTTATTCCTCCAGGTAGGGTTAACTACGAATGATAAATGCATCTGAAGGTTGTACCATCCCTCACGCTGCATCACAAACACCTCCTTGTACGTGGTCTGTGCCCAGATGGGGATTTCTCAAAACACAGAATTCTTCTACACTTGGAACATTTGACAGTGACTCTAACTACAATGCAAATGTCCCCTGAAGCGGTTACGGTGTCTATCAAAATTTGTAGATTATACTTAATTTCAGCATTAAGGAAACGAAGACTTAACTACAACAGAATTGTAATCCAAACAAAGGTTGGAGCCTGGTTATAAAACACAGTGCAGGCAGCATATTAAATATATATGGAATATATATATATATAAAAAAATATATATTGGAAATGGGCTTTGTTGGGATTTCAAAAGCTGGGAGCACTGTAAGTTACTGTTTCTGAAATATTGGAGACTTCAAACTACCACGGACTGTTTGTTCAGCATCACAAAATTAAAGCTGTTTATTTTGGGACACACACACACACCCCGCCAGCAGCAAACCCAGGAGTTTCTCCCGAGCCCGAAGCCTCACCTGCCGGGGCTGGTCCACGGCTTTCTGAGGGTCGCTCTTCACCTTGTTGCTGGGATGGTTTGTGATCTTGGTGACGGGCTGCTTGAATATGGAGGCCGTCTGTCGGACGGGCAGCGCTGTGTTCAGATCGGGCTTGCCCTGCAAATTTCAAGCAGAAGGAGGGTGGGAAAAAAACCCCACAAGTGTTTTCAATTTGCTAAAATGCTACTACATAGATATGTACAGTGGGGAAAATAAGAGCTCATGGACTCAAAAAATTGTCTGATCTCAAGCTATATGAGTTAGATTGCTAAAAACGTGTAATTACATCCAAATCTTGCCTTAGACATATTAAAATTAAACTAGGTTTTCTACTCTTTCACATTTTACTTAACATACCAGTCTACTCTCACTCTAGTTTATGCACAGGGGTTTCATCTCAATTTTGACGAGTCAGAACACTACATCGGCACTTTGACAAGCCACCTGCAGATCACTAAACCAGAGGATTTTGGCACAATGTCTGTAATAATTAGAAAAATCATGAAGCTGGATTTAGAGACTGTTTTATGACTCCAGAAACCGTTCTAAACCGTTCCATTTAAATCCAGTTGTGGACACCAATAAGCAAATCGATGCAGCTGGAATCTTGATGGCTTTTTTTACCTTTGGTTCTTAACAAAACTCAGTTTTTAAAAGGAGCTCATCACAATTAAGTTCTCACCACACAACGGCATTTTATGTCAGTGGGAACACAGAAAGACCATTCCTCGTCCCTGAGATCCAACGAGCGAGCCTTGAAATGGCTGTAGGACACACTTTGTTCTCCAGGACGCAGACACCGCGGCTGCTTAACATATTTATTCATGAGATGTAGAAAAGATGTATTCAGGACAAATAGAATTCTGAATTATCCGAGTGCTAATCCATTTATAAGCCAATTCATACATTTATTGAAAGGTTTGGGGGGAATTTTTAGCCGAGGAGATGGGTGTTTTAGCCTGGGTCTCTGCAGCAAGGCATCTTTCTTTTAAAATATCACTGTGGCACCTTGTGCTGAGCAAATGTTCCAGTCACTCCGATGATGATAATTCGGGACAGGTTGACATATTTAGAAAATAAGCATTATTTTCCACATTTAATGTTTAGGTGCATAGATATAAGCTTTTGGATTCCAAAAAAGCTTTTAGCATCTGATGAAGATAGTTAAGAACAACTTGAGCCAATGTGTCCAGACAGGCAGTGTATCAACGTGGCTGTAACCTTCACTAAACCTTAATGATCAAAATTACCAGGTGCTAAAAACAGTCTCTTTATTTTGTTCTACAAAGAGGCCTTGCCACCCTCCTGTCTCTCCAGCTTTTTGCCCCAAATGTATCCCCTCCTTAGGTCAACCCCAAAGCCAAGACACCAGCACGGCTCCAGCCCTCCCTGCTCCTCCCTCTGCCCCCAAAACCAAACCCTGGAGGGGAGCAGAGCCACAGGAGTTGGCTGGAGATGGGGGGCTCTGGAGGAGATCCTGCTGGCAAAGGCAATCTCACAGAGAGAGAAAGATGCCAGCTCTCCCTCAGACCCTCCAAGCAGAGATCCAGCAGCACCACAATATTCAGCCATGGTACTGGCACCCTGGAAGAATCAGGGAATGGTGGCATTTGTCCAACACCCCGTAATGGAGATGCCGTTATCTCATACGACTCCAGCTTCACAAATTAATTACAAAATGCCTAATTTTGACACTAGCACAGACATTGCTCTGAGAGATGGGTCCGGCCAGCAGACGGAAAGGGGGAAGCTGCCGCTGCATCTCAGTCTTACTTTGGCTTGGTTGGAACAGTCGTAGCGCATCCTCTGCCTGTTCTTGTTCATCTTATTCATCAGCATTTTCCCTGTGCGGAAGTCAAAAGTGCTGAGGTCCATGGAGCTCCCCAGGTAGCAGGCCAGCTGGGGCTTGCTTCGGAACTTCTTACCACTTGGGCTGAAAAAACAACACAACAAAACAAAAAAACACAGAAAAGAAACAAGGAGGAAAATTAAAACCCTCTGGACTTCAATACCAGTGCTCGCTGCAACTCAGGTTTTATTTCCTTCATGAAAAACAACACGAGTTGAACTTCCAGGAACGAAGCTCACACTGAAGTTTAACTGGATGTTATTGTTTTCATATCAACTCCTCCTCGTGATTACTGGGGAAGAGACAAATTAAGTGCAGACCATGTTAAAATGTTTTTATAGGTAAAGAGGAAGATTCAGGCCAGGTATAAATGAACAGAGCATAGTTCACACCATGGGAGATATCAGCGCTGATGGACTTATCCCTCAGTTGTCTCAAATAATAAATGCCCATTTTCAAGCATGATTTCTTCTCCCAGGAGTGTGGTGTTTCACCAAACACCCTCTTCGGGCTCCTTCCCCCCTCCCTGGAAAGCACATTCAGGTTTGACTACAAGCTTTTGGCAGGTTCTGATCACTTAACTCCAGGGTTAGACTGCAGCAAGGGGAGATAACAGAAGGTAACTGCTGAGGAGCTGCAAAATAAAGAATTACAAAGCTTAAACCATGCAAAGATAAAGGTCAAAACTTCGGAAAACTTTCCTTTAATGGCAAAACAGAAGAGAGATTCTTTAAAAACACCTGGTTTCGCATGAAAGGCTACAACCTGGCAAGCAGGCACAGATTACCCCAACTCCTCCTTGTTGGTGGTGGTTCTTTAAATAATAGCTTTAATGTTTTTATGCATAAGGCAAAGATAAGTCAATGTGTTCTGAGTGCCGTGTAGAACTTCACAGACAATAACCACAAAGTATTTTTCACGTTGTCATTTAGCATCATAACAATGCCTCTTTATTCCCTTAATTTCTCTCATTTCTGGTTTTCTGCATATTCCATCTTAGTACCCGTCTGGTAGAAGCTCACTCCGCAGACACATATCATGCTAAACATGGGCTGGTTGGGTGAAAGGATCAAAAATGCCAGTTACCACCTCTATTTATCCATTTTCTTCTTTTTAAGAGCTATTAGTAGTGGTAGAACCTTTTTTCAGTGCTATTGCATGGAAGCAGGGCTATCTCCTCCTTAGCCTACAAATCCCCTCCGCTCTCCATGTAGATGCGGTGTTGGGTTTACGGTTGGACTCAATGATCTCAAGGGTCTTTTCCAACTGAAATGACTCCGCCTAAGGTCACATCCCAGCAGCCCTCACTAACTGGTTGCCCGTCGTAGGCAGCGGTGGCACCTGAAAGTCCAATGACTCAATTCAAAGCAGCTTCACAACATCCAAGTGTTGAACTTGAGATGACCAGAGGCAGCACCTGCATTAGAGACCCTGGGGTTTTTTTACTGAGGAGAGAAGTGGAGTCAACACAACTCAAACCTGCCGGAGATAAATCAGTGCCAACAAGATTCAAACGCTTGCTGAGGACAGTTGGGGCTCTGTGATTAAAGTCACCTTCTGTTATTCCTAAAGCCAGAAATGCAGGCTACTTGTAGCAAAGTTTCTACTTGAAGGCCAAGAATAACTTGAAATAATAAAGTTGTCACAGGATGAAAGGAAAGAAGTATTACTAACTACTGCAGTTAAAATATTTCAGCATAGACCCTGCTGGTGGCACACTGGGAAGATACTAACAACCTCTCTGGGGTCTCCTCAAAGAAAAAAAAGCCTCTTTTCATCACATTATCTGCTTCCCTGAAGCCTTTATTAGGGAAAAGGTCTGGAAAAATAGGATAAGCATAAAATTTCACTCTGAGGGTGGTGAGAGCCTTGCCCAGGTTGGCCAGAGAAGCTGTGGCTGCCCCATCCCTGGAGGGGTTCAAGGGCAGGTTGGAGGGGGCTTGGAGCA
>JAOXJK010000077.1:2405435-2416345 GCA_025774025.1 Xenus cinereus
TCTCGCTCTCTCCAACTCCCTGAAAGGAGGGGGTAGCCAGGGGGGGTCGGTCTCTTCTCCCAAGGAACAGGCGATGGAACAAGAGGAAACGGCCTCAAGTTGCGCCAGGAGAGGTTTAGGATGGATATTAGGAAAAAAATTTACACTGAAAATGTTGTGAAGCCTTAGAAGAGGCTGCCGAGGGCAGTGGTGGAGTCCCCATCCCTGGAGGTATTTAAAAGATGGGTAAATGTGGAGCTGAGGGACATGGGTCAGTGGTGGTTTGGGCAGTGCTGGGTTTATGGTCAGACTTGACGATCTTAAAGGTCTTTTCCAACCCAAATGATTCTACCATTCTATAAGCTTGATGTTTTCTTTGGTGCGATTTTGCACGATGGAAGCAGTTAACAGAAACACGGGGAGGTTTCTGAACCCGGGGAGGAAGGACGGCTGTTTTACAGCAGCGTCCTGGCCGGCTCCTGAACCTTCACGTAACGCCCTGCTCGCTCCAGCAGGATTTAGCTAATGGAAGGCTGAAGCCCCATTCCAAGGTGGACTTTTTTCTGGGGGGGTAGCAAAACAATGTGAAATGCGTCGGTGGATGGAGGTTTATTTGTTTTTAAGGTGGTACCAGGTTTGAACCTGTCATTCTTTTCCAGCTAATGAAAGGTGAGAAATACCATGTGTTTCTTCATAAAAGCAGTGCATTTGCCAGAAATTGAATAAATCCCATTAAAAGCACAGATGTGAATAGGCTGCGTGTTTAGAGCCCTTTGTGCTGCATTTGCTCAAGCCCTCATTTTTCTACTTTTTCCAGCCCCATGCTACTTCTACCTTTGAAATACCCTTCCAAATAGCCTTCTTCTGTCCACTCCGCAGAAAGCAGACACTTTCTATGAATTCATTAGCACCATGTCACTTCTGAAAACAAATTACCAGTGCAAATTATGATCTACCTCGATTCACTGTAGCCACATTCAATCACACCCAAGCATCCTTTTGTTGCCTCGGGACCAAAGTCCATTTTCCTGACCAATCCTGAGTAATAACTTCCTTTTGGGATCTATTTCTTTTTGAAAAAAAACTGTGGCACTCTGCCCCCAGCCCTCCTTGGCGTGGTCTTGAGGGAGGGACAAGGGATAAAGCCATGTCTTCAGAATCACAGAATGACATGGGGTTGGAAGGGACCTCTGGAGATCATCTAGTCTAACCTCCTGCCAAAGCAGGTTGCACAGGAACATGTCCAGGTGGGTTTTGAATGTCTCCAGAGAAGAAGACTCCACCACCTCTCTAGGCAGCCTCTTCCAGGGCTCTGCCACCCTCACAGCAAAGAAGTTCCTCCTCATGTTTAGATGGAACTTCTTACGTTCAAGTTTGTGCCATCCTCTTGTCCTCAGCCCATCCTCGTGCTTCAGAGGCTCGAGGGAAGTCTCATGGGTAGGATAAAGCTACTCTGAATATTTCCCCAGCATCGTATGAGAATTGATGTTTAGTGCACAATAACACAGGAAAAGAATGTCAGGAATGGTTCAAATAAAAAACATTACTGCAAACCCGAGGCACTTAAAAAGCCACGTTTTCTTTCAGACCATATTCACTCATCATAAAATGTTGGTTTCTGAAGTGGGCCAGTTTTTTGATGAAAAGCAGCCAAAATGCCAAAGCCCTGGCAATGTGGGAAGCAAGAGGTGGTGCAGAGTGGTGTCAGGGGGGGAGCAGCGAAAGCAAACTCTGGCTTCAGGGTTGGCAAAACCCTCCGCGTGCTTCAAACCCAGATGACGGGGTGAACACAACCCCTGTCTGTGCTCCTGCAGGGGAATCGCACAGCTCTTTCTCTCTGCTTCTGCTCGTCCTCAGGGATGCTCTGGAGCCTGAAATAGGATGTGTATTCCAATATAACCACTTGGGCACACCACAGTGTCCTTTGTGCCGCTGCTAACCATGCACCATAGCCAACTCCATCTCCATTGTCTCCATCTAGGTCAATGGTTCCCACTATCTGGCCAGGGACACCACCACTGATGCTCTCAGGCAGTCCCTGCTGCTATCCCTACCTGCCTTGGCCGCAGCTGGGTTATTTGGGATATGCTCAGCCACCTGGAGAGGGGCTTTTGTATCCTTCTGTATTCCAGAGAGCGTGGCCCCAGGATATCAACGCTGGGGAATTAGTCTAATGCAGTCTTCCAAACTCAGCGCTGAAGTCAGCTGTTACAATTAATTAGCTGTGTTGCTTAATCCTACTTTAGGTCCCTAATGATTCAGTGCCTCATTTGAAACCCAGTAATGTCCCCTATTGCTCCTCAGCCTCAACTGCTGCCCAGATAAAAGCGGAGAAGAAGTAACCCAAGTGCAGCACGGACCGAGAACACGCGTGATCTCGCCGGAGGGAGCCTGTGTTTCCCAAATTCCCCCAAAACAGGTTATAAAGCCTGGTGCCAGCCTTCAAAGCATGCCTGGCCACGAGGGGCTACTGGCCATGAGGTTTTGGCTAACCCTTGTGAGGCAGGAGGATGAGGATGCTGCCTCTGTGCGGTCACTGTTATTTAAGGCGACCTGATATTTTGTCACAGGGCTCCGCAAAATAAATGCTGTAACATAAAAGTGCATTTCCCAGTCCATCGAAAAACTCCTTTCCCAACGTTTCTGTTTTATAGGTACTGGTTTATAGAGCTATATTTTAACTTCACTTTTCTTCTTCTTTTATTTGTCCGGCTATTGTGTTGTTTTATTGTGGGGTTATTTTCCAAGTGCATTAAATTCTAGCTGGCTGCCCAGGGGTTTACTCATATTTCTGTTGCCTACCATGGCTCTGCCCTGAGGAAAGCTTTCCCGTATAAACAAGGATTTACAGGATCTCAGACGGGTGAACACGCCTGAATTCGGTATCTCCTGGTATTTACATTCACGCAGCCCTTGCTCTGCTTTTCAAATCACTCGTGGAGGGGCCATGCCCGTAGTTACGTTCTCGGAAAGGCTTTAATCAGGACTTTATTTGGCAGCACCGATTTTATCGGTATTTACGGGAGTTACAGCACTGCAAATGAGTGGTTTAAAGATGCTGGAACCACCCAGTGCTCCTTGATGGGGACATGCCTGTCATCCCCTGCACAGCATCCAGAGGCGAGATGGTACCAGGCTGTGTAGGACCCACACCACGCCGGGAACTGGCCGGTTAAATATGTGCGTTTCATGATATTAAAAATATGCCAAGCTTCCTTCCTGTACTGGGAATGAAGGTGCCAATAGTAGGTCCCAAGAGCAGCGATGGCAGGAGAAGGTGGGTCGTGATGTTCCGTGAACCCGGGTCTGTGCCCGTGGTGGTGCAGAGTGTTAGCAGATGCTGAGCAGCTTGAGATGCAGCCATCATTTCAAGACACAGTTGTGGGCAAAGAAAAGAGAAGGTTATAATCGTATCATAGAGCAGAGGCTGGCAATTCTGCTTGGAAAACTTCATTTAAACCTGCCCTCACCTCTATGCTAAAATCAGCATTTCAGCAACAGAGATCATGTCCTCCAAACTGTTTCTCCCCAAGACATCCTCCTCCCAGCACGTCACTTCTGAAGCCAGAGCATCCCGCAGGCGAGGAGGGACCTCTCATAACCCGCACTACATCATCGCTGCTATTTGAAGTGCCTTAGAGGCAGGGAAAACTTCCAGTGGGGGGTTGATTGGATGCTTAATGCTCGCAAAAAAACCCAACAAAACCATCCCTACTCCAGGACACTTCTGCAAACCTGCTCAGCATCTTCCAGGTTAAGCATCACCCGCGGGTGGGAGCCGTGCTATTGCCGAGCCGCGCTTAACCCCAGCCCCAGCGTAGCCGAAGATGAAATACCAACATATGCACTGTATTAATGATGTCAGCTCAGTCTCAGGTCACACTTAACTGGATTTTAATATGGAGATGGGTCACAAAGTCTCTCTGACCTGAGGGTAAGAGAGATGAAATGAGATTTTGCCTTTTTCATTTTTTTTTTTTCTTTTCCATCCAGTATTTGCTTAGCTGCAAAGCAGAGCTGCCAACAGCCCAGACCCGCCAGCGGGGCCGAGCGTGGGTAAAACTGCAGTTATTAGAGTGATTTCACTTTTATTAATGGCTAAGAAACATCTTCATGAGCCCCGCACCTTGTATAACAAGCCAGGCCATACCACAGAAGCACAAATAAGTATGAGAAGCTGAATGCATTGCCCAGCTCCCTCGGTCTCCCTCAGCACCTGAACCTGTTTCCTGCATTCAGATGGGTATTTGTGCACATTTTTTTGGTAATTCATGGGGTTTTTCAGCCTCGGCTTTGCTATTGCACCTCTCTGAGGAGCATCCTGAGCTCCTTGAATTTAATGAGATGATGCTGAGCCCTGGGAAAGCCATGATGGGAAGATGCCTCGGCCTCAGGGAATCTGTGTCCTCGGCTGTACCTGCCACAGCTTTTTTTCTAAATGTGGCTTTCTACAAACTGCTAAACTGTTGAAAATGTAACGTATTCCAAAATCTTTCCCATATGTTCGGGGCTGGTGGTATCACGACTCTCATTTCATCCTTAGTAGGACTTTATTAACTATCCTGCTTAATTGCTCCTTAGCAAGGGTGGTTTTCTGAGCTCTCCAGGGGAAAGCAAAGCGGGGGAATGGCCAGCAGCTCTTCCCAGCTGTGCGCTTTGCCCAGTTCCAGATGTGCAAATTAAAGAAACGCTGACGACAATGTGCTGTCCCAGCGCAGAGGAAATTAAGTATACGGCCCATTTCCGAAACCCTGCCCTGGCCCTTCCATCATCCAGCACCAAAATTAATATTTGCATTTTAAGCCTTGCTTAATTTTGAAGATTAGGGGTTGGATAAAAGGCAGAAAACTCTGTGGCATCCTTTGAAGTTGATTTATTTTAATGTGATACCTACAAGCACCCGCTGTCTCCTTGCACATCATGAAAAAAAGGCTGCGTGCCAGGGGTAAGGATGCTAAACCAGTGCCATGTACATGGAGGTGATTCCTTGCATTTAACACACTCGTGGTGGTGAAATGTTCCTGCAGAAGCGTGGGCAGAGGAGCAAACCACCAGGTATTTGTAGAGCAGGTGGAATCCACGCCGCCCCAGCCAGGCTCCAGTTATCACATCCCACTCGTGCAGCCAGCAACAGGAAGCAGAAACAAAAACTGGCAGGAAACCACATATAAAAAAAAAGTCATTATTCCTGCCCGTAAGTGTCAAGAAGGAAATACAGAGGAGGGCAGGTGGGCAGGGGGAGGCCAGGAACATGGCAGGCACCAGCCTCAAAGAGGGGTCACCATAGGGAAGGGGAGAGGGATACTTGGTACCCAGCAGTGTTGGGAGCGAGTGATGGTGGAGCAGCACATCACAGGGGAATGAGCATCACAACCCAGAGCCTTAAATTAGCACCAGCACCTTCTTTGTGCAGGTTTAGGGACTCCTCACAAACCCCTTCAAATTTTCACCCTTTGCCAGGAGATTAAATTCCAATTTGTTCCACCCCAGCTATCCGGAAGCCTCGATGTTGGGTTACGCCAGGCTTTTTATTATGACCACCACCAAAATTTACTCCCCATTTAAAATGCAGCAGTGATTTTGAGTACTGTGGACTCAAACCTGGTGGTTGGGTTGTCCTGCAAGACATGGGGGAAGAGGAGTGCGGATTAGGGCAATATCTTGTACATGTATTTTTAATACTGCTTCTTGCAACCAGGGAAAAAATCTTTGAATATGAGATGTGAGCACTTTTTGGGTTTGGTAGTAATGGGAGGTTGAGCAGAACGTGGAAATCAGAGGGACCTGCACTGAGATATCATTATAAGTGCTCTCTGCAGATAATGTTTCGTGTGGGACTTTTTTCTCCACCTCTTCTAGAAGTTCATGGTGGGGAATTCCAACTCTGGGGTTTCAAGGAAGAGGATTTCTTCTCCTGCCCATGCTTCCCTGACTGGTGATGGGGATAATGGTGCTTCCATGGAGAGCCCTGGCCGGCTCCAACGCTGATGGAGGGTGCTGCCCTGTAGTGGTGCTTTAAAATGAGATGCTCTTCAAGGAGAAAGGACGGGCAGCGCCTGAATCCAAAGAGAGAGGTAAGCCCACTGGCTCCACGTGCTCCAGCCACAACACAAGAGTGTGTGATCCCGCCGTTGCCATGGTTATCTCTCCAAAATTATTGGTGATCCAGGCAATTAGGCTACCACAATGCACCTAATTGCTTGTCTGTTTTCCAGCACGCTTTCCCCGCTTTTCCAGTGGGGATTTCCCCCGGCAGTGCCGAGGCGCAGCCGTCTCCCTGCATCCTGCACCTTCCCCACCGCCGGTTTTTGACAGCCCCCTCCCCGCGAGGAGCCTCCCAGGATAAATTGCTTAACTCCAGGTGACAGATGCTGCAATAAACCCCGCTCCTAATTAGCTGATATCAGAACCCGCTCATTCATAAAATGTTGATATTACCAGCAGGACAAATGTGCTTCCTTTAATCACAAGGTATTACATTATGGGCTCAGAGCCAACTTTTAACAGCCGCAGACTGGGACGACACTTGATCTTGCCGATGAGATTCTTCCCGGTGCACCTGAGGATGCTATGCTGGTGGCACCTCAGGGATGCTGACCTGTGCTGAGCAAGTCCTAGGGGCAAAAGCAGGACAGCAGTGAAATCCTGCACCCCGCCAGGGTGTGCATGCAGACCCCCAAACCAGGGATGGAGGCAGCACCTTCCCACCTGCCAAGAATTTTCTCCCCGGTGCTGAAAATGGAACAGAAAATGCCATTTCTGAGCTTGGCACCGGGTACCCATAGGGTTAACCCAGCCCGAATGCATCTTTCCAACGCTGGTAGGAAGGGATTTGAAGTGGGGCAAGGGGAGGATGTGAAAAGAGTTGGAGTTTCCACCATCTCACATCATGCTGGAGAGAAAAGAACATCTTTTTCTTAAAGCCTCATTTCATTGTCATTTTAATGAGCATTTCAGGTCAATTCCTTTTCTGCCTTTGAGCCATCTCTCTTGCTGTAGAGTTGTGAGGGTACAAAATATTCAAGTCAGCTAATTTGAAATGAATTTCGGGATTTTTACATATTTCTCTAAAGAAGACTTTAATGATCAGAGTTTAACATCCATTTCAAATAGAAGGGACTTCTGTGACTTCTGGCTGTTTTTCCTGCCAGCACAATACCTCCAGATTTCACCCTGGCACATTAAAAAAAGCTTGTGACACCACATGAAATACGGGCTATTACTAGCGAAGGCACCTATTCAGGTTGTAAATGTATTTAAAATAAAAATTATTCTAACAAAATTTAACACTAAAATACCCAACCTATTAGAAAAAAAAATGGTGTGCAGTTGCCTTCCCTCTCACCTCTCCCTCCTACCTGGGGAAATATTGTTCTTTTTGGAAGGGAAATTTGCTGCAGGGTATCTGTGTGTTGGGGAATGTTCTTTTAATGATAGTTTCCCCACCATGGGGTGCTGGGAGCAGAGGGGGGAAGGAGGACTGTCTGCCCGGCTCAGGGTCTCTGCTTTGTCCTTGCAGCAGCAGCATCCAGCTGTAAAGTCGTAGCAGAGGGGCAAGGAGCAGCCCAAATACATCTGCTCCAGCCGGTTCCATTCACGGTGATAGGAAAAATTAAATAAAATGTATGTTCTGAGGCTTATCTATGGGCAGAAAAGGAGTTTTTGGGGGTGCATCGGTTTGAGGGAAGGGTTCACCTGGTAATTCCCCCAGTAAGTGGTGAGCAGGGATGCAGCCAGGCACTGGGATGTGCTGGGGGGACAGGGAAAAGCAAGAGCTGAAGAATTCAGGGATGCCCAGGAGAAATGGGGCTGATATTGCCTCCTTGCACAGCTGGCAAGCCCTGCCTGCCCTTCCTGCACTGCCCTGCCCTGCCCTGCCCAGCCGGGGATGCTCTGGCTGCATTCGGGGGCCCAGGTTTGCCTCACCGAGGGGTTCCCCCACTTCACCTGCACCCAGCCCCGTGGACTAACACATCCCCAAGAGCAAAACTCTGGGATGCAAATGAAAAGCTGGGTGACAGTGACATATTTCTTCTGGTCCTTGGCTCCCCAGTGCCAATCTGCTCTGTTAGCGGGCAGGATAATGAGGGTAATGGCTGCACTCCTCGTCAGGGCTAGCACCAATTACCAGCTGGCTCTTTAATATTATGATGGTTACTGTTGTTGCTGTTATTGCTCACAAGCATTTGCATGTCATCTACGCATCCTTCACCAGCCCACGTGAAGGATAAGTCGTTTGGCACATGAAAAAGGGTGTGCTTTGGATGGAGAAAAGCTCCAAATCCCTGCGGCTGGTTCCACCTGACGGCTTCATCTGGGGTCTTACGAGCCTGAATATGGATAGCGCCAAAATAAATGTTATTACTGTTCTATGTTGGCTTTGTGGTTTAGCAAGATTTCAGGAAAAAAAAAGAAATCACTTCCATGAACTAATCCATGGGTTGGCTGAGGGGCTGATTGAAGGCATCGGCTGTGCTGCACCCCGTTCGGTTGTCAGGCTGGGAAAACAACGTTTTAAAAACCTCCCTCTTCAATGGGAATGGATTTAACATGATTTCTGGACCCTCCTGTTATGACTTAGCTCCACACTAGGAGGTGGGATGTATTCAGCCTGCACCACCATCGTTGTAAAGGCAACAACGACGGACCAGACAGTCTGACACTGCTCGCTTTTGGAGATGTCTTGAAAATTCATTAAAAGTAAGCCAAGAGAAACACAGAGGAAGCAGATTTAATGTATGTGCTGATGCTCCTAAAAGCCTTGGTGCAGAGGCATGAAAACAGGGGTGTAGTGCCCAGTTTTTTGGCTTGAAGCACACGTGCACCCTGGATTCAGCAGCACTGACACGGGAGAGGGTGGAAATGATGGGGGTTGGACAGGACGTGGCAGTCGGTTCCTCAGCATCCCTGTTTTCAGCTGTCACATGGCGAGAGGTGATACCCGGCAACGCGAACCCAGCATCCGCAAGGCAGCATGGGGAGAAAACCTGAGGGAGTGACCAGAAAACCAGTGTACTTTCCTTCCTGGCACCATTTACTTCACGGTAGCAGGATGAAACATGAAGGACCAGCAGGCAAGGGCTTTGCTTTCTCCTTTCCTGCAGTAGGGTCGGGATTCCACCTTCACAGAGCATTTAAAGTCCTTGTTTCCCCACCCTCAGTGGGGTCTCCATTAAAAAATAATAACAGCCTGGTATTTTAATTTCAGCTGGGGTTGGCAACCCCATGGGTTTCACCATCCAGATGTGATGCTTCTCCCCTGGGTTTTGGGGTGGGATAAAGCACCCAGTGGGTGCTGCCATGGGAGGCAGTGAGCGAAAAGGCACATTTCAGCATGTTACCTGCCACCTTGGTTTGTGTGCAATTAGAAGGAATTGGAAAGTGATCTGGTTTCCCAAACGAAAACCTGTTCCTAATTAGAGGTAAATGTGTATCCTGGTAACGCTGAATTTTAAGCACCGTTTTCAAATGTTTATTGATTAATCATTATTATGGGGAAACACGAGCTCCCATATATAAATCTTTTGACAGGAGCTGTCCGTCAAAAATAATGATCCTTTTAAAACTCATGAATAAATAATAATGCAAATCTATTTTACACAAAATACACACTGCTTTCCATCCCAGCCACTGGAATGAAATACAGTTATTTAAAATAATGACTCTACAATGCTTCGATAATGAGCTATTACACATTTAATACGCATGACATTTTTTTTTTTCTGGGCTTCTGGATTATTACTTTTTCAAATTAAAACATTACATTCCTTCAGATCCTTCTATCCGAAATGCCTCGCCTATGACATTTTTTCCATTAGGTTAAGGAGAAGATGGTCTCAGTTGCCACAGAGCCATATTGTGATGGGCACAGTAATATCAAAATTCATTAACATTGACCTTGAGCTTTGAGGGACTGATGGGGAAGTGTGCCCCAAGTACCACCATTCCCCCAGAAGTGCTGTGGCACATACAAAGCCCCAAGGCTACTAGAGGACTGACAAGAAAATTGCTGAGAAATGTTACTTTTGGGCCATTTCAAACAGGATTTTCTGCGAAGTGCTGAGTTGGCAATTTTTCCCAGAGCCAAGGTTTGCACAAGGTGGGATCTGGCATTCGTGGGCATCTTGGCTTGAGAAGGAATTAAGAGGATCCCCCCCAAAAAACCTGAATTTTATTAGTGTGCAAAGAAGTTATCTATGGGTTGTGAATTACTCTTGGAGGAATAAGTCTTGATGCTGATGTTAACCAAGGAATCTGGGGAGCGATAAATACACTTTAAAGATGCTCTTTCAGCTCTTACTTAATTATACACTAAAGATACCTCTGGCAGGGACCTGTGGTAGTTCATGTAGATCTTTAGATATTTTAAAGTTATATATTGAAGGATGAATGTAATGCTTGCTGATCTGTACCTCTGAAGCAGCAGGAGAGGATGGGGCTGTAAGACCATGGCTGGGAGGTTCCTCCTGGTTCCCCAGTACATGGTCCTGGCATCCTCCAGCTGCTGGCATCCCAGCACCACTCCTGAGGCCCTTTACCACATTCCCGCCCAGGGGAAACAATATGAAGTATTTTTTCCTTTGAAATCACGATCAGTGAGAGGATAACACAGGGCTTTCTCTGGTCCTTCACATGGTCCCATCATCTTTGGTGGGGTGGCTCATTGATGCAGTGTGTGTCAGGGGAGGCAGTGCATCACGGATATGAACAGCAGTGGTTGGCCCTTGGTTATTGACAAAAAAAACCCCAACATCAAGCCAGAATTATAATAAAAATTGAGACACAAATGAAAAAAAAAGAAAGGGAGTTGGTAGATGCATATCAGATGTCATGAGTCAAAGTCACGGTGAGGCACTGGCCCAGGTTGCCCCGAGAAGCTGTGGCTGCCCCATCCCTGGAGGGGTTCAAGGCCAGGTTGGAGGGGGCTTGGA
>JAOXJK010000077.1:2421108-2444309 GCA_025774025.1 Xenus cinereus
CCCTGGCCCTGCTGGCCACGCTGCTGGGGATGCAGCCCAGGGTGCGGGGGGTTTCTGGGCTGCCAGCGCACGTTGCCGGCTCATGTTTTGCTTCTTGTCCACCACCACCCCCAAGTCCTTCTTGGAGGGCTGCTCTCAATAGCCCCAAGGACCTGGCTCAAAGGGAAATGAAGACCCTGATGCGTGACTCCCCTGGCAGCAGCCAGTGGGGTGGGAAGGAACCAGGATGCCTTGGTACTGCACCCAGCAGGACCCTGCAAAATGGCTCTAAAACTTCTCCTTTCCCAACCCAAAAGAGAGGCAAAGCCCCACGCCCAGCACCCCTGCGCCTCCCTGAGAGCTTCCCTCCCTTCCCAGGCAACCCAACCCCGTGCCAAAGTAAATCCTTCAAGCTGCAGTTTCCGAGAGCATTCCTCTGCTTATTGCTTGCACATGGGTACCGCTGGAGAGCTTCCTCCCGTCCTCCACGCTCGCCCTCGGGAAAGAGGCTCTTCCAGCGAATACCGAACCCTCTGCTTTTATAACCAGAATATAAAGTCCTCCGTCAACATTAGGAATCATTTAATGAGTCTGGCAGGGATCACCCCACTTCAGCTGCTTCGTAGCCAGCCAACCAAAATAAATCAGTTATTATGGCAAAGGGAATTTCTCTGAAAGATGTATCTCTGGCAGTGACAATGGGGTGTTTTTTTGCAATAGTAAACTTTTAATCCCCTCCCTGTCCCCTTCTAGAAGACAAGAGTGTTACAAAGGGCTGGCCAAGCTCTTCTGATCCAAAGTGATGCATAAATGGGACCTGACGTTAATCTCCTCCTGCCCAGAGCACTATAATGGGACACTTTACAAGCAGTGAAAAATTTAAACTAGGAAGGATTTTCTAGGGAGAAAAAGAGGGGAAAAAAACCTCAAACCCTAGGCAAAAATAGCATTAATCCAGTTAGTGCGGGGAGCGTTTGCATCAAAGGAAATTCATGAAACACGACTCCAACTTTTGGGGTCCTTGCTTTATACACAAGGACCCCCAATGGCCATGGGATGGCGAGGAGTGAAGGCTCTGCTTGGGGAAGGAGCCAGTCTCAAAGAACGGCACTTTCTCACCCTGTGACACATTCCTTTAAGGACTAAATGGAGCTGTATGCTCGCCATGGATTAATTAATTTTTTCCCACCCAAGGAAAAGAGCTTTATACCAGGAAGTCGCTGCAGAGAGGTTCAGAGCATCCCCTGTTGTGCTGAGCAGAGCCAGGCACTGTGGCAGGAGCCCTGCCCAAGGTGACCCCAGACCAACACAAACCCATGGTCTCCTCTTTGGAAACCCTTGGGGATAGATGGGCGGTGGCCATCATCAGGAAAAGCCTCTCAGTGTGCTCTCAAGCCCTTGGCCTTGTGCCCTCCATCCCCTCCCCAGGCATCTTGGCATGAAGAATTTGGAGGAGCTTCCACATGAACTGAGATTTCATCAGATGTGGGCACCTATGAAATATGAAAAATGACCCAAAGAGAGGAAGAAAGTAAGCACCTCTTGAATAAATAACCTTCATAAACATGGTGAATTCTCACCTTGCAGAGGTGCAAGATAAATTGCAGTAATTTCCAGTCAGCAGTCCTGGCAGTTTAACTTCTGCTCTTAGAATCATTTAGGTTGGAAAAGACCTTTAAGATCATCAAGTCCAACCGTAGATGAAAAGACCTTTATGATCATCAAGTCTTGTACCATCCCGGGGTTGCAAATTACCTTGCAGAGCCTGCGGCTTTTTCTGCATTAATTTCATGGGCCACTGAACTCCATTCAGCTGTTGAGATTTACACCCGGATTTGCTCCAGGATGCACTGGCCTCCATCCTCCCGGCTGGTGACACCCTGGGGTGGAAAGAAGCCAGCAAAGATCTTCTGGGACACCACAAAATAGCTCCGAGCACATCATTCCTGAGGCTGGCCCCAAAAGTGCTTCAGGGGGGCATGGAAATTAGGGCAGGGACAAAGTTTTAGGCATTTATTAGTTTCCCTAGGTCAGCTCAAGGGTTGTTTTGGGAGCGGGGATTATGCTTATGGAGCTGTGTGTCTAGAACAAAGTCCATCACAAGGGATAACATGGATAAAAGCACCCTGATGATTTACTGACAGAGGAAAGGGACCCGTATTTAAAGCTCAGACCCTACTGACAGAAAATCGGTTTTTTTCCTGTTTATCACAGGATGTGCCTCTAGTGGAAGTCCAGCCACGTGCTGGGCTGGTTCTCCTGTTCAGAGCACAGAGCTGGAGGCAAGTATCTTTCTGGCCAGGAATGCTGAGGTCTGTCAGTGTGTCTTTGCACAGTGACACCTGCATTAATCAGGTCCCTTATAAAAATCATAGTAGCTAGAAATGTGCTGAAGGTTCACGTGCTTGTCCATGGAAACATGGAGAGGATCCAAGGCTGCTCCAGGAGGGTGGCTGGTCCAGGTCCTGCAGAGGACCTGGAGAGGTGGCACAGCATGCCAGGAGGCAAGGACATGGAGCTGTGAAATGGCTGAAAATCCAACCCTGGGGTTTTATAGGGATAACAGATGGAGCCATAGGTTTGAGGAGAGAGCAGGAGGGGTATTTTCCCAAATCCTGAGGACAAATTATCCTATATGCGCTGATAGGACCTTCATCAGCATTTCTCCACTCATCCAAGGGTGCCTCTGAAGGATGCACAGGAGCACTTTGGTCGTATCTTACCAAGACAAACACATATCGGCATCCACAGAATTGCTGCAGCACAACAAAATATAACATGAAAACCCTTCTAGTAGTCTGCTCCCCAGCCCCAGACAGTCAGCCCCATGGCAATGTTCACCAAAATCATCCAGATCCAAGAAACGAGCTGATTTCAGTTGTGATGAACATACGAGAGAAATAAACAGGGAGAAAAAAGCCATAATCATTTCAGGCTCCATTAGGAATCAGTAATAAAACTCAGTGTTTGCCAAGTGGAAAATAACTATCTTGATAAGGAAAAGGAAAAAAAAAATCAGTTTTCAACATCATGAAGTGAATTTGGCAGCTAAAAAAGCCATGCAGAGTTTAAAGAAATACCAGAGGAAGGACCTCTGTTAATAAATGACTTCGTATGGGTTTATCTGGCTCCTTTTCATCCAGGCTGTTTGCTCTTATGTCGAAAATCATGCGTCAGTATATTATATCACACAGAAGCACGGGCACTTCACAAAAGTGCAAAAAAACACAAGTTGATGCTTGAAGAGCTGTGCATGGGCTCAGAAAACAAAGGGAGCTCAGCAGCTTCACCCTCTGATTTAGAAACAGCTACTTCCCTGGCTAAGAACAGTCCCTAATTCCAAATGCACTCAGGGTAGTGATATTCAAGGGGGTCTTTTATGATAATTAGACTCTCAGCTTGGAGCAAAGGGCTCTGGAGCTCTGGGAGAATTATTCCTAATAAGACAGGAACAAATCTGCCCAGCTTGTGGTAAAAAAACATATCTACGCTGAGGGGCTGGTTGACTGAAGTCTGTAGATGTGTGGGCAGTTGCCATTTAATTCCACATCTCGGCTATTTTTCAATTACCTTTGGCTAACCTTTAATTGAGATCTGAAATTAAAATCAAACAGTATGGAGGAGCTTTAGTTGTGAAGACCCAGTCATGCTGTTTACCTCTTTGTTTCACCCAAAAACCTTTTCAGGTCCTTTTACTGCTTCCCCTCTCCCACCCCCCTTCTTTGCTTTCCCAAAGTGAATTATTTATTAGCAAAAGGTATTTTCAGTACCCTAATCCCCCACATAGGACCACACTTTCCATTGGTCTGAGGAATAAATATAAATTGATCTGGCTTCCAGTCTGAAAAAAGACGCCTTTAACACATTGATATGCTGCACGGCAGATTTGTTTCTGGAAATTGCTCTTCTTTTGGTCCTCACCATTTCTGTATAATTAGACTTTTTGCATTTCCACTGGGAAATTCGTACGAATTACAAATCATTCCTGGCTGGACAGCTTTGTGGTGCTAATGAAAACCATTTGACACAGTGTCTTCTTTCTTTCTATTTTATTTTCTACTTTTTATTTTCTATTTATTTTTCTATTTTAGTTCATTACATTCACATCTGGTCATATACTGAGCCCTCAGGGACTGGCCCTGGTTTCTCCCACCACAGAAATCCTCTGCTTGGGGAAAGACATCAGTCTACGCTCTGTAGGAAACACCGTGGTTGGAGCTCACCATTCGTTTGAGTGCTACCTTCTGCTCATAGCTCCACAGGAAATGCAAGGCATGGAGCAGAAAACTGAGTTGCTGAAGCCCAGAATACACATAGTCCTTGGAAAAATAGGTAAGAACTCAACTATTTTCCACCCCAAGTAGTAGATTTGGTATTTCCAGGTCAACAAAACGTTGTGGTATTGCACTGGCTGCAGAACTGCTTCTGCCCTTTCCTACAAGGCTGGTGGCAATGCAGCATTCCCAGCCAGGGGTTTGGGATTTCCCCCAGCAACAGCCTGGTCCAGCTCCTGCAGGCTGGTGTGCGTGGGAACACCATGGCCAGCTGTCCAGCTGGAGCTCCTGGACATGGGAACATCTCCACTTTCCATAACACATAGTATGAGCTCATATTATTTTTAAATGTTGAGACAACGAGACTTCTAGCCATATTTAATCTTATTTTAGAAGGAAATCACTTCATCTTTTTGTTTCTAGTCTGAAAACCACCATAAAAGACACTGTCTTGGAAGGTAATCATGTATCTTTTTGGGGTGTGGGACCACGAGGACCATAGCATGTTTGTGTTGAGAGAGCATGGGACATACCACATCAGCAGTCACACAGGGCTTTCACAGGATGGTATTTATCCCCACGGGAATTGAGTGAAGGAAGGGTCTAATCCCAAACATAGTACTCATCATTCTCCTCCTGAAGATCCTTGAGAGTTTGGGCTGAGAAGCAGAAGCGAGGAGATGTCCTGAGTTGGCATCTTTGCTGAATAAGTGGCTTGTACAGAAGGTGAGAGACCCAAGCAGCAGAGCCCCCTGAATAATGTGTTTCTCAGGAAACTCCACGGTCTTATAGTTCCCCTGATGCTGTTTTCAGATCATGGCATTGCTCAGTTCACCACGGTCTCCTGGCCAGCCAGAACAGAGGTCTTCTGGGCAGGTTTTCCTGAAGGATGTCCCTGGATGTGGTGGTGGCTGTGACCATGGCAGTCATTGGGCTCCCAGGGGCACCCACCACAGCCAGCAGAGAAGAAGGGTGCCCAGCTCCTGGCACTGTCTCGATTTGGGGAGTGGGCAGTGCTGAGACACAAGGATCTGCCATTTGGAAGAAGGTGTGTTGGAAGGAGACCTGACGAAGGGTCACTGAAACCACCTCAAAAGCAATCCGGAGAGCATTAAGAAAGCTTTACATCACAGGATCCCGTTCCACATAGATCCATCTGGCTACAGTGAGGCAAGAACTGTCTTTCCCTCTTTATCAAAACCATCTCCGCTCGGGTGTTGCAAAACAAAAGAAAGCACTTTCACAGCATGACCCTTCTGCTGAGGACAAGAGCACTGCTGAAGATGCTGCTCCTCCTTGCTGGCCCCCGTCGGCTAGCGTACGGACCAGGTATTCCCATCTGTTTTGCTTGATGTCTAACTCAACATACAGCATGGCTTTTTCTTGAAAGCCTAGCACAAAATCCTGTTTCTATTGGAATCAGTGGGCGTCTCACCTGGAGAGCTGGGCAAAGTCCCCCCCAAGGTCTGTATCACAGGAGGTTTCAGGTCAGTAGGGATGAAGTGATGTTGATTTTCCTGTTGCAGTTCCTGTTTACTCAGTATCTAAACTATCTACAGCTCTGAGCACCACAGCTGCATATTAAATATGCCATTCAGTGAATTTCCATTTGGACGTGATTCCTGGGCAGTTTATCTGGTTGCAGATGAATTGCACCACGCTCTGCAGACCAGGACCGACTCCATGCCAAGTGAGCGGTGTCCAGGCTCGTTAGCCCAGGCACAGGCAGAGCTTTGCCACATCACGTGCCAGCTTGGACCCAGGTTAAATTCAGCCACTTTTGGGTGGCAGAGAGCCCATGCTAATAAACCCCATCGGATGAGCAGAGGTTGCTGCAGCACCAGGATCATCCTCACCGTCTTCCCTGGAGTAATGAAGGGCCATGACTCTAGATATGATGAGCAGAGAGTTCCATCTGAAGGTGTATCCATTTGTTTTAGTGCAACAAGATTTGGTTAAATCAAAGGGTACTGGTGTGAGAAGGAGAAAATGGACCCCAGTGCCCTCATGCTGAGCAGTGCCCGGTGTGGATGTTCATCCAGTGAAGCCACTTACAGTGACAGTCCCTGCACTCATGTTGTCCCCAGGTGGAGAGTGTTTGGCTTTGTCAAGTGACCGTGAAATCCAAAGAAATATATTAGATGTTAAAAGAAAAATAGCTTTCCACATTTCATGGGAAAGTCAAAATTTTGTAATAATAGGTGCCCTGCTAAAAATATTCTGTGCCAGCAAATAATGCCTTGTCTGTGTTTATCTTACAGCTACAGGAATGAGACCTGAAGGCAAATGCTCATGTTGGTGTAAAAGGTGCGCATTGCAGTTGCGATGTTAATTTTTTAATTATGAGTTCCCTCTTAGAAGAACCTTTTGGCCCAAGGTACGTTTTTCTGCATGAAAATCCCCGGTGGCAGGTTGCAGCTCCGAGAAGAGAAGCGGGATCCCTCGCCGCTCCGATCTGCCTCCCGCGGGGATGGCATCCTGGTGCTGCGGATGGCGCTGGCTGCCAGCATCCGACTGCCACCCAGCAAACCACCGGTACCCAACGGGAAGCATCACTGGCCTTCCTCCCCCTGCCAGCCAGCCCCAACGTCGCTCGGCCCCGGGGAGCTGAATTTCGGCCGGTTTCTTGGGGAGTTAAATGGCCCATCTCTTTTTCCCCGGGAACCAGAAGCTCATTACGAGAAGTTGTTTTGATATTCCTGCTGGAAATCCTCGCCCAACAACACATTTGATAATCATACATGGTCTCATAGCTAGATACACTCCTGCCCATCTGCCGGCGTGGCAATCTGCCCGCTCACCAGATGGTACTCTTGATTCACAGGGGCAGAGGTGCCAAAAAAAAAGATGGATTTAGATGACACTGTTAGTGCCACCTCTTCTGCCTTCCCTCCGCGGTGACAGCTCAGACAAATTAGTGCCACGGCAACAAAGAATTCCACTTAATAAAACGCAGGAATTAGAGATGGAAAAGACCTATTAGGTCATCTACTCCATCTCCTTGCCAGTGCCTGATCATCACATTAATCTTCCCAAATGTGAATATCGCCCTGGAAGAAAAAAAAGGACAGACTGCTTCCAGATATCGGCAGTTGCCAACAACACGAGCAGGATTTCAGCTTGTGCCTGAGCGAACCGTGGGGACCATATGGGGTGTCAAAATATATTACACAAAAGTTCAGCCTGAAGGCAATCTACGTGAGAGGAGGCCCGTGACAGACATAAAAAAATGTTCAGGTTTATGGGAGGATCTAACGGCAACGGTGGAGCGTAATGCCCAAGATGTTGTCCTGGGGACTCGGGCAGATAGGCACCAGTAGATACCTCTGTGTGCTTTGGGAGGCTCAGAAAAGAGGGGATTCACCAGCAGGCTAAATAGCTGGAGACATAAAAAAGGACATAAATGGCTCTTAAAGGACAGGGGACAGGTCAGATACACTTTTCCTTTTTTCTTTTATTTTTTTTAACCATCATCCCAGTGCTCCATCGTTATGTTTTAAGATAAATGTATCAGGGCTCTAAACATTTGATGTGGCAAATACGAAGCCACCCTATGACATGCTTCACAAAACACAAGTCCTTCCTTTCCAGTTGGGCTGGAATAGCTCTAAGAGCATCCATCTCAAAACTACAAGCTTCCTAAACCTTTTCAAAACTTTACAGATGCAGTCCAACTCTGCTTTCAAGTCTCTTGTCCGGTTTGGGGAACAGCAAACAGAAGTACAGCCACACTTCAAGGTGAATATGCAAAGTGGTGACAAGCATTTAACTAAAAAAAAAAAAAAAAAGGAAGAGATGGCAGTATAAAAGGAGTTCCCCTAAATATTGCCTTGACCTTGAGATGAAGGTAGTTCATGTCTCATTGTACGGCAAAAGATAAGGGTGGATCCTCTACCAGGTTCTTGGCTTTTCCATGAGCTGGCTGTTTTTACACCCTCATTCTCATTTTTCTCTCTTGCCTTGATTCCACTGCCAATCCCTAAGGTCACGTAAATAACACTAAGAAAAAACAGCCATTCAGTCAGTATTTTTCCATGATTTTCAGGTCCTATCTTTCCTTCATGGTTTGCAGAAACCGTAATTGCTCAATTAACCTAATGAGGTGGATCTTTGAGATTTCCAAGTGCCCAGTGGCTCAGCTCTTAAAACCTATCAAATAACTCCATCATTTACTTCCGTATTGTACCTGCAATGGGAATGACGCCCCTGACTGATGCTAGACAATAAATAAAAGGAAAGGAAGAAGAAAGAGCACCCCTGGAGAGCCAGGACATCCCCACGATGGCTTTCAAGGGGACAGAAGGTTCCCAAGCTCTGTAAGAGGCAGCTGCATGAGGACCAGGGAGAGGCATCGACACTCAGGTGTGTGATCAAGGGTGAATATTTTAAGAGCTGGAAGGAAACAAGAAGGCAGAGCTTTTTTTTTTTTTCCGCTCAAAATTTCGAGATTTTGCTGTAGTGACTTGCTGACCTCATTTCTCCCTCCACAGCAATAGCTAGCCCAAAGCAAGAGCAAGGACTTTGCTCCCCATAAAAAAGGCATCTAATGGTGCTAAATGCCTTGCAAACAGCTGTGATGTATCACGTTCTCCATGTGCTGGTGGAGAGTTAAAACCAATTCTTATTGAATCTTATTATTTTCTGTGTGACTGCAGTAATAGTACACGGCAATAATGGAAAGGTGAGGCTCTCCGGTTGTTTTACTCTCTTGGCAGAATTTATTCCAGGCAAAGGGGTAAAAAAGCATTGATTTATTTATTTTTTTAAAAAGAACATCTTTGGCAAAGGCTGCAGAAAGGCTTTGGAAAGGAGCCCTTGGTCTTTCATAACATAATTAGCCAAAAATACTGCAGAAAAATATCCATGAAGGACACAGGCTAGGAAGAAGTGTTCTTTAGCTGGTGTGTTATTGGGTTGTTATTTTTTTCCTCTTCACTTAAGTGGAGAAATTTCTTGGTTTGCTCAGCTTACAAATAAATCCCCATTAAAACAAGCAGCTGAGACGGGGCTCCGAGGACCCCCCGCAGCCTCCCGCTTCGCTCCCTGCATCCCATTCCCCTCCCATCGGATGGGGGCCCCGGGGAAGGCACCACTTAATGTGGATAAAGGTGGCAGCACCTGGCCCGTAAGGAATTTGCCGAACCAGGCAAAGGCAAGAGGGTCCCTGCAATGACCCCCACGGTGAGACAGACCCCGCTAAGAAGAGATTAGGACACTCTGCTGCCCATGAGTACAATGCAAGTCCATTAAGGACAGAGAGAAATTGCCCTGCAATTGTATTCTCTGGCCCATATCTACTACAGCCATCACCCCTGCGACCATTGGGAATATACACAATTATTGTTCCATAACTGCTAAAACGAACAACAGATTGTATGCGGCGAGTTTCGTTCTTTTCCTTTGTTTTTGGGGTTGTTTTTATTTTTTTTTTTTTTCCCCCGTGAGGAGAGCTACCTCTCAGGCAGTGATGCGTGGGTGCTGAGTGCTCCACGGCTGGCTGCCGCGGAGACGTGCTGAATGGGATGCTCTTCTCGTGGTCCTTTCTTATTTTTTACGCTATGTCACTCCTGGAAGCGCATTGATAGGAGATGTCAGTCGGTGATCATTTACAAAAGCCGGTAAGAAGGCTGCTCATTTTGCGTCTTGGGAAAGGAGAGGAGGAAGAGGAGCAGTCTCTTTTTTTTTTTTTTTGCTTTCACGAGCAATAAACAGGAATATCAAAACTGAAGCCACTTTAAAGAATGGCAAGTTTCCGAAACACTAGCTAAGAAAGAAATTTAAAACCACAGTGAAACATTGTCCTTTTGGTTTAGCAGTATGCCCTCTGGGAATCATGATTTACAGGAACAATTAAAACCTCACCGAGATAAATAAGGATGGGAAAAGGAAAAATGCATCCTATATTCCAGTGTGAAAAGCGAGGGTTACCCAGAAAAAAAAACCAAGCACCAGCTTCTAATCTATGGATAAGCAAAAGCAGAAGGTTTTTACCCAAATAATTGAAATGATTGCCTCGGCACTCCAAAGTGCAACATTAGCAAACAGCAACGATGTTCAGGCCCCTAAGCTTCTGAACCCAACCCTGGACTTGGGATTTCATCGCTCACACAGCTGGGTCTCTCCAAGGATGCCCAAAGGGCGTCTTGGCATCCTCACTTTGCCAACCGACCCTTGTTTTTCTAATTTCCCCGTAAATCTAGATTAAAAAGATATTCTTTAGAATGACTTTTTTTTTTTTCCTGTTCAGATCAAAGGCTTGTCTTCATCATGGACAAACACATCTGTAACCATGGGTTATGGGTCATGAAGAGATGAGGCTAAGAGAGATATTTCGCCTCTCATGAAACATGGGTTGGGGTGACCATGGACAGCCGGCCAGAGAACAGCAGGTCCCTCCACATCATTTCATGGACTATTTGTATATGTATTTTCTTTTCTGTTAAAATGTTGTCCTTTATTCCAAGTCAGAATTTGCTTTTCCAGTTGCAGGATCTCATGCCATTTTCCATGGGATTAGAGAGCTTTCAGAAATCTCAGTTCACCTCTCGGTGAACGCTTAGAGAAGATAAATTTTATTTGCCAGACGCTGTAAGGTACATTCTTGAGGGTTTACATTATTTTTATAATTCTTCCTAAGGCCTTTCCACTCCCTAAAATGAGACTTTTCAGCAGTAAATAAACTCAAAGACCTTTTACAGTGGAAAACAACTCCCAACACTCTGAGTGCAGGTGGACACAGTGAGCATTCCCTGATCCAAGGCTGAAGCCAGGAGGAGGATTAACACGAATGTTGTCCCTCGGTCCTTGCCTGTCCTTCAGCAACCACATGGGTTGTAAGATGCTCTCCAGCCTCTCCATGGACCCCTCCACAGGTTCACCAACCTCTTGATGAGAAATTCAAGTCAGCTTCAACCAGTCACTGGAGATGCCAAAGGTATGGGACCAGGTACCCCAAACTCCCCAGGCAGTGGAGCATTTCCAGATGGTGGCCAAAACCTTGGGTGGACTTTAGCTTCTGGAGGTGCCACAGAGCACACAGGACACCTGGAAGTGGCATTTCAGCTGGGCACCTGGCCTAGCCACACAAGATACTCACCATTTCATCACTCTCCTGCCTATTCCTGACAAACAAGGCAGGACAAAGCAAGGCGTTAGCTTTAAACCTTCCCTTTCTTCCATCTTCTTCTGCAAAGGCTGTTTTTGCAAAACAGGCTTCATTTTATTTCTGTGCTTTGCTCTTGCTGCTGAACACAGGGTACCAAAATCAAGGAGAAGAGCGTGAAATGAACTTGCGTCGCTTAAAAGAGCTTGATTGATATGAAGTAAAGCATTTCCCCTTGAATTCACAGAGTGGAGCTAGCATTTTTAAATCAACACTCCTCTTTATGAAAACAAGTAATTATTCTTTCATTGAAGCCAGAGCCAAAGTCTGGCAAATTACTCAAGTTAGAAAAATGCAAATGTTATATTAGTCCGGAAGACCGCAGTTATGTTTCATTAATTCAGCCTCTTTCTGTACATGCATAATGTATTTTCCTTGCTTATTTTTGTGGTTAACTGGAAGCGGAAGTCCACCTCAGCCTCTTGGTTCAACAGAAAGAGGATGGGTGACAAGGGAGGACATGGATCTCCCCCCGGGGGTGCTGCAGTCCGCCCATGCTGGAGACTTTCAGAGGCAAAACCACCTGCCTGAGCTTCCCAGGGCTTTTCCAGCCCTCCCGAGTCCTCTGTACGCTGCGGGTCGGGGTGCCCTGTTAAGAAAGTGCCAGGTGATGCCACCCCCTCCACTGCCACCACCGCATCAGTAGCAGCTTGTCACTGTGCACGGCTGAGCTAAGTCAGGCGGGGTGGTAAAATAAAGACAGATGGCAGCGAGTTTCTCGTTCAGGACTCATGAGTCACAGCTCATTCACTGGGATCCTTGATATAAGACACGCTCCTTTCCAATTTTTCATTTAGCATGGAAGCACTTTGCTTATGAAAACACCCCCGGCGCAGCCTCCTACAGTATTTCTGCCGAGATCTCCTCCTCCACGGCAGGGAAATCGAGCCAGTTTGTTGGCAGCACAACATCCAGCTCCCCGGGGAAGCGGACGATGCTAACAGCACTTAGCTCGCAGGCATGTCCTGGGGGTTAATTAATGGATGATCGTTAGGTGCCTTCTGCCCCGAGAGCTGAGCAGGGCACGTACGCATGTAATGGGAGCATGGCAGCACTGCTGGGCATCCTGGCCAAGCCTTGGTCCTGGGGACCCCCAAACCCACTGGATCTTCCCACCGCCATCCAGCCCATCACTCCGCCAAGGCAGCAACTTGCCACATCACTATGTGGTTCCATACGAAGCCATATGGGTCATGGCCTGAGGATCAACATGGGAAACCACAGGCTGCAACCCTGCCCTGCTGCAGTCACTTGAAAGTAGTCTTTGAAGGATTCGTTTGATTTAGAAGTTGCCCGTCATGCTCGATTTAGCCGGCTCATTCCATAGATAGCTAATTAATCCCCTTCCTCAAAAACAATAACAAGTTTATTGCAGTCTGAGAGATTTCCTGCTTTCTCCCCGTTTGGCACCTGTGATGTGGTGGGGTGTTGTGTGTGTTGTTGGTTTTTTGGTTTTTTTTTTTTTTTGGTTGGTTTTGGTTTTTTTTGTGGTTGGACTCGATGACCTCAGAGGTCCCTTCCAACCATGATGATTCTGTGATTCTGTGTTCTGCCTTGGCACGCTGAGCTCCTTGTCTTCCTTGGGTCTTCCTCGGGTTCGTGCTTCCAAACTTTCTTCTGCTGAGGGGAAGCTCTGCTGTGAAGTTAAGCATTCGTGGCGGTGGCTCTCCTGAGGGCGGCCAGCTTGGTGATGAGACCCAGCATCAGCTCTTCCCTGCCTGGGCCACTTACTGCTCCTTTAGAGCACAGGAAAATAAGCTGCTCGGCGCAGGCACCGAAACGCAATCGCCCCTGCGCTAAAGCTATTACAGACTTTATCACTAATTTAATGCATCTCCCGTCAGTTTAGCTGGTAACGTCTGCAATCCCAAGCAATACTAACTGGGAGCAATGAAATGTGGTTTCCCTGACCTCGTCGGGAGCAAGGAAGCAAAACCAAAGGAGTAAATGCACTTCCCTTACGACAGCCCAGCTGTATTTTCCCTATGGATGCTCACTCCCTGCTCTCCCCACGGAGAAAGGGGGACGATCTTCTCCTTCCCTCCTCCCACCAGCCAGGGCTGCCGCTGCAATTACCCCAGCGAAAGCCCAATTAAAGTATTTATCACCAGCCTTTCTAAGTGTCCGTATTTGTGGCGTGGCAATGCCGCTGCTCGTGTGCCTCGAGGGAGACCTCTGTGAGATTGAATTAATTTTTCTGGAGCGCTCGGGGAGGCTGAGTTGGGAGACGCTATATTACAAACGTGCAAAATACTTTCATTATTATTAGAGCACCCGATCCAGTGCAAGGGCCATTGCACCGGCTTCTCAGGGTGTAAAACACAGCTCTGTGCTGAAATGCAACGTGTTAGAAACCGCTATCCCAAAATTGAGCCTCATCTGGACTAACCAATCGCCCAAGCCTGGTCCTGAATGACTTGCTTCTCCATATGAGAGAGAAACATGATTAAAAAGCAGGACGCGGTCACCTGAAATTGCCCATAAAAGGCAGAATATTATCCTGTATATGAGGGATTTGCCATGCCAGGGATGTAAAAGCCACATCTCCCTGCCTCTGCAGAGAATGAACCCACAGCAAGAGCAAAAGGCCAGGCTGTTGGAAACATCAGCGAAATGAAAGACTTCTTGCTGTTAGGTTTCATTTAAAGAAATTCCCAAGAAGAGCAGTCACAAGCAGCAGAAGCCCTCTTTAAATGGTTCCCAGTGCTGTTTGCTATTTTACCTGTTGTTTACATGATGTTTACAGTGTGTTTAAACCACAGCTACTGCAATCTGTTTATAAGCCTTCCCTTCGGAGCCAAGCTTATGTGTCTAATGATGGTGATGATGCCCAAATAAAGGAGCTAAAGAATGAGCTTGGCTGCTCCTGTGACAGATGAAAATATAAGGGAAAAGGGCTTAATTCTGAAGCATGGAATAGTTAAAAATCTGAATAGACCCATCGCCTCCCCACCTGAGAAGTCAAGATGCCCCAGCAGGGAGGAATGGGCTGTAACTCACCCCCATTTTACAGGGCGGCCGTTTCCGATGTGCTGCACTTAACATCTCTCGTCTTTTTATCACCTGTCCCTTTCCCCGCTCGCTTTTAAGATGGGAAAATTGTGATGAACTGACAGGAAGCTTCCAGAGGAGCCCCTTTCAGAAAGAAAATTCCTCCACGAGAACCTTTGCATGGCTAAACTGCTGGAAAAAAAGTGCAGAAACCCTCTTTTATGTGCTTGATGAAAACACAGAGCAGCAAAGCAGAGGAAAAAAGACCTGAGATAAAATTTTAATCATGTTTGCAATAAATTAAGAGCAGGTGAGGGTTGCTCTGAACTTTGTCTCCATGACGTTATTTCAGAATGAAGCCATCACACGAGAATCCCTTTAGCGATTATGTATTTTGCTGGTTTTAGAGGCAAAGAGTACAAAATCAGGAAAAGTGGAAATGCATTGCTTACAAAATTAAATACATATGGGAAACATAAAAGAACCAGCCTGGGGAGCAAACTGTGTACTCTAGGATTACCCTAATTGCACAGAGACACCAGCCATACGCGTCCAAAAATGAAGACCAGATTTGACCCAAGGTTTTTAATCGGTTTGGATTTTATAGGCTACTCCAAGCGTCGTGAGCCACATAATTAATCGAGAAAATATAACCGACATTTTAAGCACATTATTTCATTGTCGGTTCATTTATGAGGTGAAACGGTAAATTCGCTCGAATTTCCAAAATCCACTACCAATATTTACCAAGAGAAGATGAAAGAAGTTCAGCCACTAAGCGCAGAAGCCAACTTTTTTGCAAAATGACTTAATTGCAAACACTTTCCCTTTTGAAGCCTCCTCTTGAAGCCTTTGTCACTCCTTTGGGAGACACCTTAAAGGGGATTTGTTTTCTGAATGTGTAAAGCATTCAATTTCTAAAAAAAACCAACAGCATTTCTCGCCCTTGGCACTCAAAATGATGAGTCACTTGTCAAATCCTGGCCCACGTTGCAAAACACTGCAGGAAAAAGAACTTGCCTAAGAGTGTTTGCAAAAGGGAAGGAAAAAAGCAGAGGAGGTGGCCAAGATTTAAAAGAAGAGCATGCTTTCTTTGGAGCCTCGATTCCCCGGGTACAGGCAGGTGCAGATGGGGATTTCGGTGACGGCAAGAGGGGCTGCATTTCCATCCTCTCCCCTGCCCTGAAACCATCTAAGCCTATCACTCACATACCAATATGTGGAAAAAGCAAATCTCATGAAGGATTTTCTTTGGGATGCATCTCATGAAGCATCTCCAGAAGCACAAATTCCCTACGACAGCTTTCACGTCACCTATGGCTCAGGAATAATTAAAGGGGGAGTTGGGGGGAAGACACTGCTGTGGGTTCCACATCCTAAAGCTGGACAAGTGGTTGAGTCACTATCCCTGGAGGCATTTAAAAGACAAGTAGACGTGGTGCTGAGGGTCATGGTTCAGTGGTAACTTGTTAGTGTTAGCTTAGCATGATGATCTTAAGGGCCTTTTCTAACCCAAATGATTCTATGATTCTATGACAGAGCAACCTCTGTCATTGCTTCCACCCTTAGAAATGGTGGAACATGAATTTAAGACATTGAAGTTAAAAGCTTTGCATGTATGTGCTTTGCTGGTCCATGGTCTCCTTACAGAACATCTCACACCACTGTTTGCTCCACTGAACTCCCTGAGATGACCCAAGAAACACACATAGTGAGGCTGTGAGGAGTGGAATATGGTCCACAGGCATGAGAAGGGAATGGTGACCCACCAGCATGGCGTTAGAGGACATCAGTAGCAAGTTGACTTGTAAGACTTTTAGCAAATAAAGGTACATGACATGGAGGCATTCAATTCAAGACGAGTATGTATTAGCAGACTTTCTTCTTACATGGGCTATTTCTAACCTTGGAGTCTAACTTTAGGTACGAGTGATGAAACCATCGACATCCAACAGCAAATCCTGCCATTTTAGAAGCTGCAGTTTTAGATATTTAGGTGTCTCGATGAGGCTTTCCTACTGAAAGAAATGTACCAAACCCTTTAGAACTGCTTCAAGACATTTTAATTTTTTTAATTTATTGAGATGGCTTTAATGAACAATACATGAACTCCACCTAAAAAAAATCTTGAACCAGTCAACATAAATGATTATTGCATATTGAACCTTTTCTCTTCATGCTTTCCTTTGTACTATTCTTTTCCAAAAATAAACGTGTAATAAGTAAATAAATGGTTTCCTTAAAGCATAAGTGATCTCTTGAGAAGTCTGAAGCTTTAGTAAAATAGACTCATTGCTCCAGAATTAACAGAAAAGAATGATAATTCAAAATAATAGCCTAGAGTATATTCTGTCCATTGTATAAAACACAGAAAGCTTTGATCTGGAAAGTCAGTAAGAAGCAGGATGTGGATTACTCCTCAAATTGTTGAAAAAAAGGCTAGAAAGTGGATCAGCAGCATCTGGAGGTTCTCAAACTGCTCATTTGGAAGTAGCAGAATGGAGACTCGTGATTCTGCCACAGTCACTGCTGTCACAAGCTCATGAATGTAAGAAAGAAGGCCAAGACTTAGTCAAGGCTTTCAGAAGACCAAATCCATTGAAGTTTGAACCCAACAGAGAGTTGTAGAGGTCACTGCTGGGCTTTCAGGGGGCCTGTGCCAGGGCGAGACCAAGATATGCTGCTCCTCCTGCGAGGAGACCCACATTGGCACCTCCTATTTCCAGGCCTACTCATGATTTTCCACTCAAAAATGTCTTTTCTGGAGAAAGACTCTTTTTTTTTTTAGGTTTTTTTAAATGAGAAAATGTCGGTTGTGATTTTAAGAATATGGTTGCTTTATGGCATGGGAAATTTTGAAACCAGCATGTTTGCCTCAGTTTAAAGCACTGTCTCTCAGCCTTCAGTTTAAACAACTTCATGTTGAAATATCAGTCATTAAAATTACTTCCTGATATGTTTCAAGAATTTTTTAAACTATAAAAATTATTAAGTCAAAGCAAACTGGCTGTTCCAAAACTGTTTTGAAATAGAGCTTCAAAATACAGTGAAGCAGTACAGTAAAAATTTACAGTCCCATTTTTAATGCATTTTTAAAATGTTTGAAACAGTGCATAAAATTGTGCCTTAGCTAAGAAGAAAAATGAAGTGAATGGAGAGATGTCTCACTTCAGTTTTTGAGGTGCTTGGCTTGGTTTTGCCTAGGAAGGGTGGGCTGATACCCAGGTGCCACCAACACGTCCCAGGCAGACCACATTTCCTAAGTGACCTCAGGCAATGTGTTTAGAGATTGATCTATTAAAAAATACCCCCACAAAAAAAACAGCAACCACAATTTTTGTCCATTGCCAGTTGGTTTTGGGTAATATTAGGCTCTTTGTGATCTCAGTTACCCATATCTTTTGGAAATCTTGTCACCAACCTGTCCCTCTGGTTCAAATGGCAATAAAAAGCTATTTCCAGCAATTTGCACTGGGAGAGGCAAAGATGGGTCTATAAGGGGCAGGTTCATGCCCATGAAAACCCCTCCAAGCCCAGTGCAGGAACGCATGGCTGGGCTCAGGATACCAACCACAGGACCGCCCCAGCCTCCGGCTTCTGCTTTAGGCTAGTTCGTGTATTTATACACACATTTATATATAAAAAGTAATTTTGACTAGCAAAAACTTCCCACTTGGTCTAGAATTCCTGGGGGTCTTTTATAAAAGGAGTGAGACAAAAATGATTTCATTAAGGATTTTGCGGTAAGAGTGGCTTTGCTCCAGATTTTGTACTTTATGAATTCTGGCCTGGAGCAGGAACCCATGCTCTGAAGGAGGGAGTCATCCATGCAGAAACCTCAGCAGACAACCCCAATCAGGAGACACCCATTAAACCTTGTTTAGTGTCATTTGTTCTATGGATAATTAACAAAGCAATCAGCTGAAAGAATCCATACAAGGTATGGATGGTATAATATAAAAATTCTTCCACATGACCAACTGAGTAAGGGTTTCAGTGCTGGAAAGGTACGAGAAAGCCATAAACGCCTCTTATTTATGCAGAAAGCATACAGACAGACCATAATAAAGAAAAAACTCAATTGACTCATGAGGGCCCCCAATGTGCTGCAATCTGGACTCAGGAGAAACCCTTCTGGAAGGGACACCGATGCCTTTGGTGCACATCTCCACTGGGACCAGCATCCCACCTTTACTGGGTTCCAGCGGAAACCTCCGCAAACGAGGCGGCAGCATCCATCAACAGCCAATTCATTATACTAAATCCACAGAGGATAATGAAACCCGCTGAAATATGGGACCAAAGGCCAAGGCTGGGTTTCCCTGGAAACCGTAGCATTGTATTTGCTGACTTTTGTTATTTGCAAATGTTGCCCGCGGTATTTCGGCGTTGCTGCTCTGCCAAGGGAGACATCAGGGTCTGCACCGGCATTTCCCCCTTCTTCCCCACTTTAGGACTACTGTAGCTTCAGTAATTCTTTACCAAAAGAATAATAAAGGGTTGGGGTTTGGGTTTTTTTTCAATCTTTCCCAACGTTTCCCTTTTATCTTAATAAAGACACTGCTATATATTCTCATAAATATCTTGGCCCACATAATATCTCCTCGGCTCTTGCCAATCTCCAGGAGAAAATAAGTGACCTCAGTGGGGCTGCGATGATAACACTGGTATTTATCTACAGAAACTCCTACGAGTCTTATTTTCATTTTTACTGAGGTCCAGCCGGGGTATAAATCAAACAGATACCAGGACCATTCATCCATCCTGATGGATCTTCGCGCTGCTGTCATCATGGGGAAGGACATCTGCGCGGGGAGATTTGTGTGTATCTGTCCACTTCTGCTCTGCCAACGAGCCAGTTGTGGCATCCCTGATGGAAACGTTAGCACGCAGTGGGGATATTTGGGGAAAAAAAAAAAAAAAAGGTTTTTGCTCACGGTAATAAATTACTTAGCCAGACCATTCATATTGTCTAGTCATAATTTTCAGCCTTTTATCTCTGTGTCTTTAAATGGCAAGGGAATTTCAGGGCTTTTTACACACCATTCTTTAAACAAGACAAACTATTTTTAGAGACTGAGCTTTACAAGAGGGAGCAGAGTGAAAACGAGCTGGGCTTCCCAGCACAGCCTCGGCAGCGTCTTTAATGCTCAGCAACACTTATACCCCTCGCCCCCATATGAGGACCCGCAGCCCCCCAGCGCGGCACCAGCCAGCCGGGTGTACGGGAGATGTTTCTGCAACCTCTGCTCTACCATGCACACCGCCTCATCTCCCTTAGGTGGAAAATAAAGGTGATTTTCGCTATATTGTGTAGATCAAGAAGCGCCTGGGGGCCCAGGGATGTGCTCTAATAATGAGCCGCCCCAGCCCCACGCTCAGTGGGAGCCGCCGCTGCCTGCTAAAGAATGGAAAACGGAGATAAAACTATGTAAACACTAGGTGACGGATTAAAATATTGCCACGTTTTACGAGAATGCACATAAATATCTTCCAGAAGTTTTCCCCTGTTTTGTCTGCTAGCTCTCCCCCTTGACCATAAAGGCAGCTGTAAAACCGGCCACAAGCAGGCTGGCTGCAGGGTAAGCGACTCCTCTGCTGGCCCTCAGAAAAGCAGGAAATATTTAACATCTTAATGGGAAGGAAATTCCCTGTTCCTCTTCACCCCGCATCGTTTCATCCACGTAGAAGATGCACCATCCCCTTAACAGCCCACTGCAGCACACAAACCTCCAGCAACGTGAGACGCAACCCTGTGGCAGGCAAGTTGTTTATGTGTCTATTTGGTTTTCATTTTCAAGCTTTTGCTTGTTTTCCCTCTTTTTCAGCATGAGAAAAATGGGGGTGCTCTCACGCCCATCGCCCCCACCCACAGCCTGACAGCCAGCCCTGCTCCAAGGGACACACATATTCCCCTCACCCTGCAGAGATGGGCTCATCTTTTAAAACAAAGGAAGAAAAAAAGATGCTTTTTTTTTGCGGTTTCCCACATTGTTTGCATTTTCTTTGTCCCGTCGTGTTCTCATTTTGCCCTCCAGCGGGTCCCACCGGCCTCGGCAGCCCATTGCTGGCTCTCAGTCTGGTTTTGCTCTGCAGGAACCACTGGGGAACTCAATAGTCCATGTCCCAGGAGACTTTCTGGTCCTTGTTTTTAGATTTGGGTTTCAAGAAGTTGTCTGGAAGCCAGAATTTGACCTCCCTGGGCTTGGGACTCTAAGCCTACATGCACATCACTCCTGCATGCGTGGGTAGCTCCTCTAAGCCAGTGGTGTAAAACTGGTCAGAGGGAGGTTGGTGGCTCTGCTGCAGCTCCAAAGAGGGTTTCCTGGGACACTGTCACTGCCCAGCATCTTTCCAGCTCCCCCAGGACAGGGAAAGTCATTTTGGCTCTGCTGGAAACATTCCAGGGCTTGGGCATGGTGGTGAGGATGCAATGCCCTTCTCTCTCCAGCCACAAGGGTAAGGGAGCAAGAGGTGTAAAATAACCACGCTGGGGCCATAATGTCCCAAATTTTGGCACTGGAGAGCTTCTAGCTCCTGTACACACACATGTTGCCCCACCAGCGCTGCTGGGGCACCTCAGCCTGAGCAGGTTTGGTCCCCATCAAGCAAGAAGTCACTTGGGGTGAGGAATTTTACCAGGGATCACTGGAAAAAAAAGGAAAATGGAAAGGTAAGCACCCAGACTGGCATGGAAAAGGACGTGTGCTCAGCTGGATACACACCATGCAGAATCCCACAGGGATCAGGTGCCTCTGCAGTCAAGAAGGACCTTGATCCCTACCCTTTTGGGGAACAAAGAGCCAGGGATGCTGCTGGTGCAGGAGGAACAGGGACTCCCACCCCGTGCTCATCAGTTTCTGTAGACATGGATGGAGGAGAGGGCCCCGCGAGACAGCATCTGCCTTTAATTGCCTTGTTCCCTTTCTCATCTCTCTCCCTGTTTTTCCTTTCGTGCCTCCTCTGTTGCCTTGTCGCACCGTCCGCCTCCCTCACATCTCCCTCGGCTTGCAGCCCCTCTTCCTTTCATCGCCTGTTTCAAATGCCCCAAAGGGTTTGACTTTTATTTCGCCGTGCCTCTTGCTTCCCCGAATGCAATTCCCCTGGGAATAACGCCGGGGTCTCCTCTTTCATTCGCTTCTGAGCCGAGTTAAAAGAAACGGGACGTTAAACCCGCACAAAGCCAATAGCACACGTATTTCTTTTTGATCTTAACATCCGCAAGTCGTAATGGAACCAGAATCAAAACATTTCAGAAATTTGGCACAGCGAGGGCTTGGAAGGAGCAGTTGAAAGGAAGATTTCCAGGATTATTATTATTATTATTATTACTATTTTTAATGAAGGTTTTGGAGAAATTTTGCTTTGAAACAATGTCTTGCAGACAAAGCCATTCCACCTTGCCAAATGATTTCCAGTTTCTTGTGATAAGAAATCTGCATGTTGGGGGAATAGGAAGGGAAAAGAAAAGGCAGAGCCTTATTTACTATCACTGCATTCCATTTACTATCACCGACTCACCCTTCCTCTGGCTCTACTGACTACACCGTTTTTGTGGTCCTTGCTCCGGGTGCCCCTTGGTTTAACCCTGGGAGACGGTGGGAAACAGCCACTTGCACATCCCTCCCAGTCCCCTTTCAGGCACAGGGAATTTTATTTCGGTTTTAATGTATCTAACGAGAGGTTCTTGGCACGGGCGGCCCGCATGGCTTTCATTCCTGTGGTCTCTGAACATATACACTCCCCAAGCTGTTTACACTCTTCTGTCCGGAGATGTTTTTCTAATTAACCACCAGCAGTTATTGGGATTTCTCTTTGCCCACATGCACAGCTGGGAAGAGCAAACAGCAAACACTGGAGGGGGGTGGTCGGGCACCCTCCGTGCCTCGGCTGTAGGATGCACAATTCGAGGTGAAGCGGCTCCCTTAAATTCCAGGACGAGAGTACCTTTGTATCCATCTGGATAATGCCCCTATCTGATCCAAAACAGTAATTACTGGGAATTTCCTCAGCGCAATTAAGTATTTATCAGCAGAGTGGGCACTTCTGCACAGAAAATGAGGTATTTAAGGGCATTGCGTTACAAAAATCAGCACACATTAAATAACTTTTACTCCGAGCCTGAAAATGTGCTGTAACATCTGCCTCCGGGGCGTGTATATTTAAGTGTGCGCACACATCACCTTAATTAGAGCATTGGTGTAATCAGTGGGGGAAATGAGGTTATGTGGTAGACTCCGTGGCAACCATTAACTTTTCATTTTCATTTAAAGCCCATCGCTTCATAGCAAGAAAATTAGATAACGATCAAAAGCCCAGCTCTTCTTTCAATAAAACCTCGCCTGTTCTGATTTCAATGCCTGCCCATCTCTTGGTGGAGCTGATCCTTAGGGCACATCCCCCAGACCTCACACCTCATCTTCTTCCACCTCCCTGGTGGGACATACGTGGGAACCTGCAAAGCCAGAAATCGCCATCACATAATAAATATTATATTTTTATATAAAAATAGATACATCAGCAGATGTATCTATACATCATCTATCTATACATCAGACACACACCAGGCTCCAGCACTAATTTGTGTAATGTCTTCGTCACTTCTCTCCCACCCTTCGCCCCTGTGCCAGCACCCATCAGGGTGAGAGCAGCAGCTCTGATCTCCTTTGCCACTCATAAAATCAGAGAATGGTTTGGGTTAGAAGGGACCTTAGAGATCATCCAGTGCCACCCCCTGCCCTGGGCAGGGACACCTCCCACCACACCAGGTTGCTCCAAGCCCCCTCCAACCTGGC
>JAOXJK010000077.1:2453948-2471592 GCA_025774025.1 Xenus cinereus
TGCCCAGGGCAGTGGTGGAGTCACCGTCCCTGGAGGTATTTAAAAGCCGGGCAGACGTGGTGCTGAGGGACATGGGTCAGTGGTAGGTTTGTCAGTGTTGGGATGATGGTTGGACTCTATGATCTGAAAGGTCTCTTCCAACCTAGAGGATTCGATGATTCAGTCTTTTGGCAATACACTTCTTGCTCTGTTTTCTGTAGTTTTCTCAGCAAACAGAGCAATTCCTTTTACCCGCCGTAGGGTTTCCACGAGCGTGGCTGCTGCCCCAGGGTCTGCCTGGGACCACGTAAGCCCCATGCGTTCCCGGCGTGCCGGGACTGCAGCCCATCCACTTAACATAGCTTCACGCATTCCCTACATCCTACATCACCTCCCACCACCCCACCAGGAAATTCAGCTGCCTAGTGGGAGCCTCACCGCCGAAGACATCAGATCCTCCTCCAAATGCAAAAAACTCATCGATCACGCAGGAAGCACACAGGTAATGGGCAGCACAGGACGAGGCCCTGGCTCCCACCCAGCAAACAGCAAAAAACCCCCCAACAAACCATAATATTTTAACTTTCTTCTCTAGATTCTGCTGGGGTCTACTGCGCTAAGCATGAATCTACTTCTTATCTTTGCTTTTTATCTGGCAGCCATGGGGAAAGCGTTTACTAATGCAACCAATGCACTCAGAAAAGTTTTAAACAGACTTCCTGGCTTTCTGAGAAAAACAGAGACTTTGCCATGTGTTGGCATTAGTGATTATCGACATGAGAAGTTTTTGGACAAAGAGGAGTATGTCTGTTGATGGGATTTCTTGGCCAGAGCCACACCAGAAAGCCCATGCTGGGGAAGGTGGTCACCATGGTCCATGACACGTATGGACACTCTTGGGAAAGCATAGAAAATTCCCCCAAAATCTTCACAGACAAAATTTCCAGATTGAAGAGGAGACACCATTTGTCCAAGAAAACAAAAAGCGATGGTAGTTTATCTTAGAATTTTATGTAAAATAAAGAAAATGTGATGGAAACAGATCTTCCCTCTCATATCACTCCCTGCTCTGTTGAAAGCTCTTTTCTATCTGAAAAAGAAATAATGTTCTCATATTAGATCTGGGCCTAATGTATAATTTTTACATTACAACCAGGATCTTTGAAAGATCATGTGAAACAAGGTTGCAATGTAATCTCCTGGAAAGGATGGGAGGCTGCAAGGTCAGTGAGTAAATGAGATGCGAGCACATAAGCAGCTAATGAAGCAAGCAAATATTATCGAGAAAGGGAAGAAAATAAATTCCCGAAGGACTGAAAGCGGAGCGTCGCCCAGCCACATGGGTTCTTACAAGCAGGGAGAAAATGTGGGTACGAGGCAGACCCCAGGAGGTCCTCCACAGAGAAAGGGATCACCAGGCCATGTGTAGCATCACCCTTGCCTGTGTCTTGGGGCATCCAGAAGAACCCCATCAACTACTTCTCGGCAGCTTTTAGACATCTTTAGAGTGATTTCACTTTATACCTGGAAAAAATTGGCAGGGGGAAGCTCCTTGGCTTGTGTAAACGAGCTCCCAGGGACCCAGGGTTGGATTTGCTTGAAATGTAAAGAGCTGGGAAAGGTGGTGCCAACATGGCATTAGCAACACTGAGCAGCTCCTGTGGCAGAAGCATTACCTGCCACAGTAATTAATGCAAGACAAGCACGTAGGTGCAGTCATTCTTCAAATTAGTAATTTGTACAAGCGCATTAAAGTATATCGTGTGTAATTTCTCACCTATCACTGCCTGAGGGGAGCACACGAGCCTGGTTTACAGGGAAGTGCTACCCAGACACCACACGGTGGGCTGTGAATAACAGATATTTTCTTGTTTTAGATTTTTCAGCCTCTAAATAGTTCTACAAGGCAGAGAAAACACCCGTGCAAAACCAAATCCCCTGGGCATCGCACCCGCACGGGGCCTGGGGATACAGGAGTCCCCCTGGGAGACCTTTGGCATCTGCTGCTGCTCCAAGGTGGTTTGCAAAACCTTGCTTGATGCTCACCTGGCACCAAGTGAGGACTTGCTGGAGCACACACACCCCATATGGGTTCACCCTGGCATTTGGGGAAGTTTTGTGCTCTCGTCTGCATCCTCTCCTCCAGGGATGCTCCAGGAGTGCTCCCGGGCCTGTTGCATCAGGCTTATCCTACAGTTAATTCCATATTTATTGTCTCACCTTCCAGTCGTTCTTATGGTTGTTCAAAAAATCAGAATTTCTGGTGCATGACTGCAGCCCGTGGAGGTCCATGGTGGAGCACATATCCACCTGCAGCTCATGGAGGACCTCATGCTGAGGCAGGTGGATACCCAAAGGCTGCTGTGATCCTGTGGAGAGTCCACGCTGGAGCAGGCTCCTGGTAGGACCTGTCCAGAGAGGAGCCAACACTGACGGTTGTTTATTGGCAGGACTTGTGACCCCTTGGGGGACACACACTGGAGCAGTCTGTTCCTGAAGGATTGCACCCTGTGGAGGGACCCCACACTGGAGCAGGGGCAGAGTGTGAGGAGTCCCCCCCTGAGGAGGAAAGAGTGGCAGAGATGTGTGATGGACTGACCACTACCTCCACTCCCTGTCCCCCTGTGCCAATGGTGGAGGAGGTGGAGAAACAGGGAGTGAGGTTGAGCCCAAGAAAAAGGGAGGGGTGGGGGGAAGGTGTTTGAAGATTTAGTTTTTATTTCTCATTACCCTACTCTGATTGGATTGGAAATAAATTAAACTAATTTTCTCCAAGACAAGTCCATTTTGCCAATGATGGTAATGGGTGGTATGGTAATGGTAATGGTAATGGGTGAATGATCTCCCTGCCCTTATCTCGACCCACAAGCCTCTTGTTGTCTTCTCTCTCCCCTGTCCAGCCGAGGAGGGGAGTGACAAAGTGGCTTTGGTGGACACCTGGCACCCAGCCAGGGTCAACCCACCACAATGATGCACAAAAGTCAAATTTGATAATCAGATTTTGAACCTCAGATTTAGCTCAATGTCTCGTTGTGAGGCTGTGATGTACAACAGCAGCTGTGGCTGCAGTAGGAGGGGACCACAGACTCATAAAGTGTCCAGAAATTAATAAGATGTGACTCGTCTCAGCCCTGGGGGATAGAAGGAGGAAAAACAAACGCTATTGCAACTCTATACCCCAATCATCTCAGTTATAGGGGCGAGATTGCTTTTCTTGCCAGCTCAGAAGGAAAAATGAGGCAGTACAGATGCCACGTCCAAAAGCAGGAGGACGCAGAGAGCCCAAGTCAGAACCCAAGTCACAGTAACGAGTGTATGTATTTAACATTACCCAGTATAAACTACTTGCCACCACGATAGCCTCAGAGAGGTGTTGCATTTTTTAATACTGATGCACGTTCGGCCTGAGACCAACAGAACGAAGCAAAACGTTTCTCTTGACGAGCTTTCTGCTTTTCCAACCCCTTGGGGAACCACAGCAGCAAAGCTCCTTTAAGACGTCGCCATCTCGCAGCACGTTGAAATGCCATGGACTACCACAAGACAAATATATCTTTTGTGCAATTTAAATGGCAATCAGGGAGCTATTTTTTCTGATTAATATAGGGAAAGTTGGCGGTCACAGCAGGGGACTGATGAGGCTAATCCGTCAATGTCCTTGATAGTGGTATGCCTGATTGCTCCAAGCCAGTGGAAGTGCATAATGACGAGGAAAGGGGGTGATCAGAGCTGGGCTACGCCATCCCTTCTGCTCGAGTCATTTGGATGTTTGCACCTCAGCCGACCCTACGTGGGCTATTTGGATCAGCTCTCAAGAGGGCACCGCTAATGAAATTAGGGGCAGGAGAGGATATCTACGTACGCGGGAGATCAGACACCGTCTAGAAACACAAGAGGTGAAATTTAGGATGCTTGTGTATCTTTGGTATGAGCAGAGATGGACGTAGAGAACCTGAAAACATTAGTAGCTCTTAGATGAACTTGTCCTTTCCGTGCTTCTGCACTGCCCCAGCCAAGCAATCATAATTAAATGTATGAACAACCATCTCAGCTGTCCCTTTATCAGAGAATTTGTACCCTCAGCAGGGAGCAGGAGAGAGGGTTTGACAGGTCGCTTGCCACTGACCACCCTTCCCTCTTACACTCTACAGGAGCAGATGCTCATGGTCCCAGGAGGGTCTTGCCCAGCGCAGCCGAAGCTCCACATTTTGCTGGCTCAGCAACCAGCTGCCACAAAAAGAGGTCAAACACCAGCTGAGGGCCAAACCTGCGTTTTCTTCTCCATCCTTTGAAGGCAGTCTCGTCTCCACACGGGTTTCTCAGCGCTGGTGAAGGTATCGACAGCATGAGCTCCGGGCACTTAACACACGCAGGTCGGCGGGCAGGGAGCCCGCGATGCATCACGCTGCAGTCGCCCGCTGCATCCGTGCTGAGAAATGAGGAATTTCATGGCTTATTGAACACGGCAAATAGTCGCAGCAGATAAGAAACAGGCCCAAATTATTTAATTTTTTTTTTCTTTCAGTTGTTACATACTGAGAAATTCCCCCTTGTGCCGCAGCCTACAAAGCCATACTTGCTTTCCTCCTCCCGAAACGCAGCCAGCTCAGTGCTCTGAGCTGAGTTAAACAGCAAAGCCTGCTGTGCCCACGGAGAGGACATCAGTCCAGCCTTCCACTTCCTGGAGATCTATCTCCTCACCTTCTGAAGGCCAAGGACCTCTCAGCACCGGCAGCGACTTGACGGCCCTGTGTTTGATAGCTGACTGCACACTGTTGGTGGTGGTTGTACCAGTAATGGTGGCATCTTCCACCGAGGGCAGCAGGGGAAAGCTCTTCCCATTTAGCATTTCATTTTGAAAGCTGGACACATCTCTCAGGGTTTTCTGGAGTTGTCATGTCTCACTATACCAGCAATACGTACGATGGACACATCCGTGCTACTTCCCAGAGGGAGGAGAGAAGGAATCATAACCAAAATAGAGTTATTCCTCATTTTTGCTCTTTATGGAATAAAACTTTCCCTGATGAACAGCCTCACCTCTGCTTTACCTTCTGACTCCAAAGGGTGGGTCAGGCGTGTCCAGACGATGCTCTCTTTTGTGGGCTGTGGAAACGAGGGAGGAGCAGCTGGCTTTGAATCCCAGTCGTGGCATCTTCTCCGCACGCTGGCACGACTCCTGCCCCTCTAATGGAGGCAGATCACCTCCGAAGCACACACATCAAAAGCTCCATCAAAGTGCTAAGGATTATTTCCCACTATATTAATTTCTGTTCTAAATGCTGTAAACACTCAAATGCAGAAAGCCTTAGACCTAGATAATGAACTGAAATGGTTTCAGCTACGTTGGGTAGAGTTTACTAGCATTTGAAATAATATATAACAAGTCATAACAATACAACTAACATTCATGTGATTCCAGCTCTTTTTTTTTCTTCAGGAAACAACATATTCCCCGATTCAGACATCCATCTTACCCTGAGAGCATGTGGAAGGCTGTGAAGGGGTGCTCTAAGAGATACCAACGACCCCAACACACGTTACACAGCTAAACACAGCTAATTTCAAGCTCATTTTTCCAGTCCTCCATTGAAACCATGCAATTTGACTCGGCTTTCCAGCAACTAGATTTTGAGAATGCTATTGGGCATCACACCCTTTCCTCCACCCTGTGGTGCCGTTGATTTTGCAGCACGTTTGGTGGCAGTGGTTTCTGCCGAGGAAGAGAAATGTCCCACCAGAAGCCTTGGGGTGGCACAGGGTGGTGAGCAGCACCCATCCCCAGATGGGACATGCACCCAGCGCTGGTTTGCACAGGCAGGGTGGGACACCGTCTGCAGGACATCACTCGCCATCTGCTCATTTGCTGGCGCAGAGAAATTCAAAGGGAGTCACAAATTTGTAATGACCCGAATATTTCAGTGCCGTCACATTTCTAATTAGTATGGGCTAATTTGCTTTCAGATCTTTTTCTCTCCTGTAAAGCTCAGCCTGCTCTGCAAGACGAATGATCATTTTTCTGAAATACCTTTCTTCCCCCTTGGATTGCAAACCAACCGGCCCCAGGGCTCAGCCTCCAGCAGACTGCAACTCTGCCACCTTAAGATAGCTTTGGAAAACTGCAGGCTCCTGCTGGCAAAACCAGCCCTGAAACCCTGGCGTGCACTCCTCCATCCTCCAACCTCCATCCTCCACCCTCTGTCCTCCACCCTCCATCCTCCATCCTTCACCCTCTATCCTCCATCCTCCACCCTCAATCCTTCATCTTCCACTCTCCACCCACCATCCTCCATCCTTCACCGTCCATCCTTCATCTTCCCCCATTCTTCAAATTACACCCTTCACCTTCCATCCTCCATCCTCCACCCTCCATCCTCCATCCCTCAGATTCCACCTTCCACCCTCCATCCTCCATCCTTCTGATTCCATCCTCCATCCTTCAGATTCCACCCTGCATCCTCCATCCTCCACTCTCATGGCTTTCCTGGAGTGCAGCACAGAAGAGCAAGCCACATGTGGGGGAAACCTCCTTCACACAAGTGATGCCACACACCCTCGACCTGTTCCCTGCTGCAGATCCTGGCATGGGCTTGCTAGACCTGGTTTTCTGCTGCTGGAGGGGGATCCTTCCCAAAACCACCCCAAATAGAAGAGTTTCATTTAGTGCTGGAGGAGTATCCCTCCCAGATAAGCCCAGCCCCTGTTCCTGCACATCTGGAAGATGGCAGACACTTTTCCTCCAGGACTACCAGCGGAAGTTGCGCTCAGTGGAGGGGACCCAGTCCTTTTAGCTCAGATTTTGGGAGAGGAAAAATGCAATTCCAGCAGTCCCATGAGCAGATGTGTGGCCCTTCCCACTCCTGAGGCTACAGGAAAACCATCTCACTTCAAACACTGCTGAGAGTGGATAAAATGGATGGATTTTACCCTGCAGACACACACGGGCTGCTGCAATGACTGGGTGGACAGTCAGAAGCTCACTCAGCCATTACCATTAGTGTTTTTAAGCACTTCGATAAATTAGTGGCCCACATCTTCATTTTATCCATCAGCTTTAATGCAGTGATCCTGATTATCAACTGAATATCCAGCCTTATTTTCAGCTTATTTTGCAGGGAGAATAATAGTTTGGAGACAAGAAACAGAGTAAGACACAAGCTGCCCAGATGTTTCTCCATGGGCAGGACAAGAGAGGTGTCCCCATGGCTCAGAGCTCCTCATGGCCAGCCGGGCTCTTGATCTGAGCTCAACACGCACAGGAATTACCAAACATCCCCACACTGGGCCCCGGGAGGGACCCTGGGCCTGAGAAATACTGGTATGAAAATCAGAAATAGAGGCAGAGCCATCAGGGGACGGTTTTCCTGCAGGGATACCCAAATCCTACCCAGCCCCGCCTGCAGAGGCGTTTCTCAACGCTGCTGTTTTTGTTTTTTTTTTTAACTCCTGGACATCTTTTTTCCTCCCTGTTGCATGAGCACCAGGAGAAATGACCCGCCGGCAGCATGGGAAGGAAAGCTTTCCCCCGAAAAACCCCGCTCGTGTGTCCCCAGGCAGCTCACCTCTGCAGCTGGCAGCGTCCTCAGAGTTTAAAGCTGTAACATAAGAAACAGCCATAAGAGCTCTGTAGACCATAAATATGATCCTACAGAGCCACAATTAAGCGTACGAGCGATCAGAAAATATTTAATGCTTGCAACAGGTTTTCCTTCTCAGCCCCATTAGATAAAGAGATACTGGTGGGAAAATCCAGGGAGGCTGTTACCGGAGTTCAGCAAAAGGGCTAATGAGACGGCAAACAATGTTCCTTTTAGGCCCTGGGCTTCGGGAGTCCCAAATTCCCAACATTAGAGCTAACACATTTTAAATTACTTCCCAAGTCCCAGCCCTGAAGTATGTTTACATTCTGGAGAGCAGCCAAGAGGTAGCTTAACGCCGGGTAAGGAATCCGTGCTGAAACAGGACGCCTTCCCCACGGGGCTGCCCCCCGGGTTATCGCTGGGGCTCCAGCCCCTACCACGGAGCTATCGGGGGGACACCCTCATCTCTTCCAACACCCAAACCCAGCCAGCTGTTCATTCCCGGCAGTGATAAACACACACACAGCCACACAGCCCCCACCAAAACCACCAAGTGCAGTGGTGGGACGTATGCTGGGCACAAGGAAGCAATGCAGCAGGACCTTCAGATCAAGCCATGTACTGGGGCAAGTAAGGGTTGACTGATGTCAAAATATAGCTGGGATCCTTGGAAGTCCCTGCCTCTGTAAGGGAAAATTAGGACAAGCTTTGGGTTGGGTTGATTGGGTCTTTTTCTGTGAAGGTGGTGAAATCTGAATGCGTTGAGAGCTAAGTTAGATGGCCTTCACAGTCACATCTTCTACCTGAAAGCAGTTTGTAGTGAGGTACGGGTCGGTCTCTTCTCCCACGTGCCAGGCAATAGGACAAGAGGAAACGCCCTCAAGTTGCACCAGGGGAGGATTAGGATGGATAGTAGGAAAAAATTCTTCACTGAAAGGTTTGTCGAGCATTGGAACAGGCTGCCTAGGGAAGTGGTGGAGTCACCATCCCCGGAGGGATTTAAAAGATGTATAGACAAGATGCTGAGGGGCATGGTTTAGATGCTGAGGGGCATGGTTTAGTAGTGGATTTGGAAGTGTTAGGTTTATGGTTGCACTCAATGATCTTAAAGGTCTTTTTCAACCTAAGCAATTCTGTGATTCTCTTATAAGGAAGACGATGGAGATACTTCAGAAATAGAGGGAGGGAAAATCTGGTTTAAAAAAAACCAAAAAAAAACCAACAGAAAACTCACCTCACAGTTCAAGCTGATGGAGTTCCTTCTAGTGTTAGAGGGAGGAGAGCTGTTTCTCATTAATCTTGTCAGACCCCCCAGACTTAAATAATGGTCATGGCCAATGTTGTTTTTTAAGTAGGTCTTGATGCCTCTTCAATTCATATTTCCTTTTGGTATATGGAAGTTTAAATGTTTTCAACAAAAAAAATTATGCGTTATCTTTGTGCACAAGCTGTGCTCCAGCATTTATACACTGTGGCAATTTTTATGTATTATTACTATTGCTATGTATTAAATACAGTATTTATTTGCTTTTGTCAGATGCTCTTGTCTTGTTTTCCATCAATGCTGCTCTGAGTGTTTTCAGCTGTTCATAAATGGGAGGACTAAAAGGCTTACACATTTGCTGCTCAAGGGGCTCATCAAAGATGTCAAGGTATCTTCTCAGATGTATTTTTAAAAAATTCTGTAATCAGGAAGAATATAGGTACATTTCCAGAGTCTCAGGTGGAACTTGGACAGGAAAAGGCACGTGTTGGCAGCCAAACACCGCACCGGGGCTGGACAACTCAGAGTATGCCAAGGTGCAGCATGAAATACTTACCCCAGGACACAGAGCTGATACAGCAGTCTGAAATCTCATACTTTGGAGAATTAGGTCATCTAATTCATCCCTGCTGTCAGCGCAGAATTGCTCCTTGTCTATTTGAGTGCATCCTCCAGTGTACCATTAAATAACACAATTAATTGGGGCTGTACGCAAAGATATCACGGAGGCTGCTTTGGGACATCCAGAAGCAAGAATGACTTCTGCCTTCCCTCATATTTATTGACACGAGACCAGTTTCTAACCAGTGGATCGAGGGGTGCTGCCTGTCCCACCAGCTCACCACCAACAGAGATGGAGACCTTCCAGTTTACAGCCCAGGACTGCATTTATGCCCCAGCTCATCTGAGACGTAAGGCTTCTTTGGGGATCAAACCCTGGAAACCAGAGAAAGATTCCTGTTGTGATTCTTTCTTCCCGCATCAATTTATACCCATCTGCAACGTCTAAGATGACCTTCAGTCTCTCTGAACTTTTCCCTGGGGAGCAAGATGAAGAGGCATTTGCATGTTCGACCCTTTTTTCCCTGACATTTGCTGGCATGTAGATAGAGCTTCGTTAGTTCTACGTTATTTATTTGATCTTGCGATTTTTATCCTTGGCTTTGATTGCCCAACAACACTGGAAAATTATTTTGAAGGCTACAAGGGGGTTCTTCACAAATAAGAAGCCTGCCACCTGACCCTCATTATTCTCCGCTTCCTTCTGCACAGCGCTTCATTTTACATACGCAGAACATGAGTGAAAACATAAAGGGGGGAAAAAAAAAAAAGCCAGGAGAAACGATGTCACGCAGGCAAACGCACACGCCTGCCTTGGCTTTCATGTCCGGGAACGCCAGTAGCCCTCAGATGTCTACAGCAGCTTCGCACGCCGAGTTGTTACGTGATCAATAGCACCATTAATCTTTTATACGCTGCCTTCTTCCCTACCCGCTCCACAATTAAAAACTGAGAGCAAAAAAACCCCAAAAAACAACCTACCCCCTTCCCCCCTCAAAACAACCCATCGAACAACCCATCGGTGGGTGCATTGGGAAGGTTTTGGTGGAGCTGGAGCCTGCGACCACAGCCCGAGCTGAGCAAACCATGCATTAGTGCACTAACGGCAGCAATTACCGTATATCGTGCTCCTTAAGTATTATTACAAGTGTTATTTAAGAGACGTGCTGTCCTCAGATGGATCTCCCCGAGGACCGCTGGAAGCTGAGGGCAATGGCACCGAGTAGAAATGACTTTATTTAATAATCGTAAGATTTAATGACAAAGCACAGTACGAGGAAGAAGGAGGAAGAGGGCAGGGTCAGGACACTAAAGCAAAAAGGAGAGGAGTAAACGAGGCTGGGATCTTGCGGGAGAAACAAAGCTGAGGAAATATGGAGTATTTTGACAGGAACTTTTTCCAAATAAAACAAATCAAATGCTAAGTACTTACTTAAATGCAAAGCTCTCATCTCTGACAACTTCCAAATAAAAATTCAATTAGAAAATAAGATAATCCTTCATGTTTTTAAGATGGGAACGGGTATGGCACAGGCCCTATCCAGCTGGTAAGCATTCCCAAGGAGCTGAACCAGAAGGGATGCTCTAAGCGTGAGCAGCGTTTCCCACACGTAGTAACAAGAGAGAAAGGCAGGGTGAACACCCTTTAACTTCTGAGAAAGATTCACAGTCCATGAAGGCTTAAATTATAGCCACCATAAAGCCGTGTGAGGGTAACACCTCACGTGGAGGCTGTGATTTACGTTCCCTGATGGATGGACCAGAGCTTTGGGAGGGGCTGGGCTCTGGCTTTCCTGTTAGTCTGAAAAGAACAGGAGGGAAAAATCATTTCAAGTTCATTCACTCCTTCATTGTCGATGTTAAATTATATTTTTTTTCCATGAAAATGAAATAGTTCCATTGCGGCTCCTTGCTGGCATTTTAAGATTAAACTAGGCAAATGAAATTCTGTCTTGAACCCAAATATCAGAATAATGGAGTTGGGAAATGTTAACGTGAACTTTACAGGCTTTTTTTCAGCCCCCAAAAATATCTTGGTAAGTAACAGAAGACTGTGCAAATAACATTGATGGATCTGATTTTACATTCTCTCTGAGGAGGAGGTATTTGACCAACAAATTGCATGCAGCTCCTTGGGAAGATGCAAAGACCGAGGTTCAAAGCTCGCTGAAGTACTCTGCCTCGCTGCAAAGCAGCTTCCTACACCTGCAAGGCAATATAGTGGGAAAATAAATGCCACGTACAGGGAAAAACAAGCATAAAACCCACCAAAATTCAGCCTCATTTATAGCAATGCCAGCCGAGCTGGTGTATGGATTGCCTTCAAAGCGATAGAAGATGCTCCTGTGCACCAGAGGAGGTCCCAGCCTGAGGCCATCCCCCCCACGCAGACTGGACTTCACATCCCCACAACCCGCCCTCCTGCCAGAAACGCCCGCGGAGACATTCACTTTGCATATATGCAAACAACAATGGGTATTCTCCCTGCTGGAAACAGCAGCTGCCTTTGCCTTTACTGCGCTCGGCGATAAACGCTCGCAAATAGCAGAAGCCGCAATAAAACGAACATCGTACGCACAGCAACGCTCCGCAGCAGCGAATTAGTCGTTGGGACTTTGGAGAAATTTGGGTTAATTACTTTGAAACGCGGTACAAAAAGACATGAAGGCAGGATGCTGCTGTGAACCAAGATGGGCCGTCTGGGGGAATGGAGAAGCACCATTTAGAGCAATAGGAGCAAGGCTGTGTGGAGGGACTTGCTCACAAATACACCCAAGGTTGGGTGGATCCGCGTGGAGCTGTGATTTTATTGTCACACTCAGGTTAGGAAAAGACTAACAACATCCAAGGGCATCGTTCCCGGCTCAGGGCTTCAGCTGAACTGCTAAAACAGGAGCGAGAGGAGCAATTTTCACTCCTGCTAAAATTATTATTATTTGCAATGGGCTGCATTCAGCGTGGAGCTTTTAGACCTTATTTCCTATTGTCCCATGGTCCCTGGCTGGGCTGTTTCAGATGCTGGGCTGTATCGATCTGCCCCTACTGACCCCCCTCCCGTGGCTCCGCCAGACAAAAAGGCTCATTTCACGCCCAGCTGGATTCGCTTCGGGGAGGATGCTCCTAAACGGGCTCCCTGGGGTCGGCCACGCACCACTCAAACTGGTATTTCTGGGAAAATAAAATAATTCACAATGTATTTAGTGATTAAACCTGGGAAATAGCTATAATCTGTCTCGGGCTTTTATTTTAAATGGGGGAGGGGGGCGGGTAAACAGGGTTGGAAACCCTGTTGGAAAATCCGACGGCTGTATTTAAGAGGAGGATGGTCGTCGCCCCCAGCAAACCAGGGCAAGCTGGAGGTCGGATGGGAGAAATGGGGATCCAGCTCTTTGCATGACACTTTGGACATGAGCACACAGCACAAGTGATTTAATTCGCTTTCCTAGGGGAAGAAACTAGCCCAGAGCTCGCCAGCCCACACTCAGGGAGCCAGCAAGGTCCGGGTGGAGCGAGCCCACCCCCCTGTCTTCAGCCATGCTCAACACGCACTGCCAGAAATTTTTACAAATTCACAGCCCTAAGGAAAGTTCTCCCACTGGGGTGCATCATTTCTGCTCCAGCATCTGCTGCTTCACCCACAGGGCACACATTCGGCACCAAACCCACCTCTCCGTGCCCATCCCAGGGCTGAAACACCCCCTGCTCTCTGAAACGCCTGTCTCCCGTGGGCAGGGGCTGCAGGTACCTCTTGGTGGTCCTGCAAAACCCGGCTCCATCCCCACCGCCTTTGCGCCCCACAGCCTTCCCAGCCATCCTTGGCCATTTCTGAAACAGAAAAGTCACGCAAAAGATCCTAGAGAGGCACCAGAAATAATGTTTTCCTCTTTTCCTCTTTTTCCCCCCCCCCCACAAAAGAAACCTGGAGATGTGACTTGGAAATACATGGGCTGGAGACAAGCCAACACCACCTCTGCCATAAAATGTATTTGTGATAAAAACGTATCCTGGCAAACACAGGATAATGATGCTCTCCAAAAAAAAAAAAAAATTTGCATTTTTTTTTGCTTCAGACACAAAACCCCCTCTGTTAATTAAACAAGGCTGCAAAGGACCATGGTGCACCTTCGCAGTGTCCATCCTTTGCCACAGACCCTGTGGCCCCCACAGACCCCACCATCCAAGAGGGACTTGGGATGTACCGATGAGAGAGATGAAAACTCATCCTGCAAACGTCAACAGAAAAAGTGAAGTGGGAAAGACATTATCAGCGCTGGCGCAAATGAGAGATTATCGCATTTCTGCGGCAATAACCTACAGATAATGGCAAAAATTCAAAGCAAGCTGAGAGTTTATGTTGCTGTAGGAGAAACGACGCTGAATAAATTCATCTTTGGCAATGACACATGGGGCGAGGCATGACCTCCAGACTCTCCGAGTGCTTACAACAACACAAGGACACTGATGAATTTGAAGCAGACGTCACTTTGACATATGAGAAAATCCAACGGGTTCTGATTACAATATCCCATGAAGCCATAATTAAGGCCTTTATGGCAACAAAGAAAATTGGATTACATTATTTCAGTGCTAAACAGCCAGAAGATTGCAGGAAAGCCAAGAGTATAGAGCGTAACAAGCCATAGACGTCTCCGACAGAAAACAAAGACACGGGCGATTGCAGGATATTTTTAAGCAGTCTCATGTTTTTCAAAAGGATATAGGACAAAGCCATGAGTGGCAGCAGAGGAAATCATACCTTTATTTTCTCCTGGTCTCTTCATACTCCATTTTTCATAAGTAATGTGCGTCATGTAAATGAGAGGAACTCTAAATGCAATCCACTCGTATTGTGGTCTCCATCAATGCCTCTGCAGTAAGAGTAAAATTTTCCATCCCTGTTTTATTTAAATGAATAAATCATCTGTACCACAAGGCAGGTCAGCACTGCTGAAAATCCCCAATATGCACCACAACCACAGGAACTCTCCATCCTTTAAAACACCAAACCAATTCTATAAGAACAACAATCACCTGAATTAAAGTGGCAAGTGAAAAGCAGGCATGGTGCAGCTCTATCAAACTTTGCATTAATTAAAAACCCTTTCCATTGTATTCATTATAAACAGAGTTAGTGTGATGGGGAGGAGCATTTGAGAACTTTCCCACATCTTCTCTTCACTGCCTTCCTCCACCAAGCACAGCATTATCTGCTCCCTCCTCTCCATTTTTTCAAAGAAGATGGTTCATGGTCAACTGTTCTCATTTTTGGTTTGCCATGAACCAAAAGACCAGTGATTTGGCTCTTGCCAAAATATCCTTTTCTGTGTATGTCCTTGCTCTGAACACAAACCCAAAACTCAGAGCAAAGCTCAGCCAAAACTTCTGATTTTCCTTGGTTCTTTGTCAAAGCCTTGTCAAACTTCACCAAGATTTTGTCAAAAATCCTTCCCAGCCCTTGTCAAAATGTTGGTTGATTTTAGCACAAAACATTAAATTACAAAACAATCTCAAAGTACGCAAAATGCATACAACTGTAGCAAAGCATTCTTTTTTACAACAAACCAACAGAATAATAGTTATGTTTTGCAATACCGTGCCACCACAACTCCAATTTGGCTTTAAAAACCCCACATTTGGCCCCAGGTGACGGTCTTAAGCCCAACATGAGCTGGCAGTACGTGCTGGCAGCCCAGAAAGCCCCCGGCATCCTGGACTGCATCCAAAGAAGTGTGGCCAGCAGGTCCAGGGAGGTGATTCCGCCCCTCAGCTCCACTCTGATGAGACCCCACCTAGAGCACTGTGTCCAGCTCTGGAGTCCTCAGCACAAGAAGGACATGGACCTATTGGAACGAGTCCAGTGGAGGGCCACGAAGATGCTCCAAGGGCTGGGGCCCATCTGCTATGAGGACAGGCTGAGAGAGTTGGGGTTGTTCAGCCTGGAGGAGAGAAGGCTCTAAGGAGACTACAGCAGTCTTCCAGTATCTGAAGGGGCTACAGGAGAGACGGGGAGGGACTTTTTAGAAGGGCATGTAGTGATAGGACAAGGGGTAATGGCTTCAAACTCAAAGAGGGGAGATTGAGATGTGGGGGGAGATATGGGGAAGAAATTCTTTGGTGTGAGGGTGGTGAGAGCCTGGCCCAGGTTGCCCCGAGAAGCTGTGGCTGCCCCATCCCTGGAGGGGTTCAAGGCCAGGATGGAGGGGGCTTGGAGCAACCTGGTGTGGTGGGACGTGTCCCTGCCCAGGGCAGGGGACTTGGAACTGACTGATCTTTAAGGTCCCTTCCAACTCTAACTATTCTATGATTGGTGTTTTCTTTGAAACATATTCTAGTCTCCTCTGACGTTTTACTAGTATTTTATAATATGTATTGAAATATCATAACTGGTAGAGCTTAGTTGCCGTTGATGGTAAATGATGACGACAGACTTTATAGGTGACCACAGGCAGTGACTGAGAGAGGCTCTCATCTCCTGCAGGGAATTTCCATTTCTTTAATAACTAACTTTTTCAGCTTTTAGCATCTGAAAACTTACTTAGAGGCAAGCTTCATATCCTTCATGCTATTTCACTGTGTTGTTTTTTTTAATTTATTTTCTTGCACCTCATCCAGCTCTTTATCGTCATTGGAAATAAGAGGGCCAACAGTTTTTGGGCAGGAAATCTTCCTCCAGATGAAGAGCTGCACATGGATGCCCCTGCAGAAAAAAGGATAGCATTCATTACGCAAAAATACAAAGAGGGAAAATTTAGGAAAGCACCTTTTCACTACAAAACCAAGGAGCAGTTGAATAAGGTAATACTAGAAGGGGTAAGCCCGTACCGTACCTTTTATAATGTATTGTATTATATCTGTGTCTAATTGGGTCATCTTGTTAAACTGGTGAGAAATAAATTCAGAATCCTGAGTGATGTTCTCACAGAGCTGAGTAAGTGTTATTTTGGAGCCTTTTCGGGACTCATTTAATTATTTCTTGGTTCCTAGATTTTCCAGTTTGTTTTTTTGATGTTATGGTAACTATATGGTACCTGCAATACGTCTTCTAGAGCCATCCATGAATATGGATCTTTATTTTTCTTCAAATGCAGACTCTAGGGATGTAAATTACTACTTCTTTAGATTCCTTCTTTATGTGTTTTTGACGTCTTATATGTCTGACATCTAACATTCCAGCACATGAGATGATTCAGTGTTATCAATGGTGACAGTAGCTCATGCACACTTATATAGTAGCTTGTAGCTAATTGGAAATGAAAAAAGCTAAAATTAATGCTGAAAAATGTGTGTTTTCAGTGTTTCCTTTTACACAAATAACACAAATTCTTTACAGTTATAAAGTGGAAAATGCTAATTATAATTATCAATTTTGGCCATTTGACTGACTTCTAATATTTGTTGATTTCAGAGTCATAGTTGTTTAGAGTTTATGAATATAGAAGAGTTTAAATGCATATATACATTACAATGCAAATATATATATTACAATGCTAATGCATTCAATTACATGACTCAAATCATCTTGAAGGGTCTGCAGAGGTTGTGGGGAGGCAGTAACATTTAAAAGTTATTGTGGTTTCAACTGGAGAGATCTCATTTGTTCAGTGGTTATTGTGTCAAAAAGGAAGTATTATTTTCTGTACAATTCATAAGTTGTTAGATATACACATTAGAAGTTAAAATAAAGGCATATAAGAATAGTTGTCATTAAAACATCTTTAGCCAAAGTATAGAACCTTCTCACTCTATCGCTTGAATTTTGGTTTTATGCATTTCATTGGAATTGAGAAAGACTTTTGGGCTTCGTGGGGAGCTCCATGGCTTAGCAAAATAAAGCATTTGGGTTGTTTTCTATTTATTGGTAGCAGCTCTGCAAGAAGCTTTAATATTGTAGCTGCGGACCACAGGAAATAGCTCTGTGTTTTACAGGCTTGATTTTTCTGAAGTCTGTGGTTTTTGGTGGTGGTTAAGGGTGTCTGTCAATTATTCATTTAACCACTGAGAAAAAACAGGAGGTATAATGGTCAAATTCTCTATAGAGATATGAAATTACCGTGTAATAAGGTGGTAATTTCCAAGTAATTCTAGAACTTTCACTGAACTGTCTGACCTGTCATCTTGTGCCTGCTGGATACATACGTGGTTTTTAGAGCAGCAGAATTTCTGAGTAGTCCTTTTTTTTTGTATTGAAATACTTGTAAAAAAACTAATTAAAATTAACTAATTAAATTCAAACTAATTAAATTAACTAAATAATTTAAAT
>JAOXJK010000077.1:2480370-2492496 GCA_025774025.1 Xenus cinereus
GAGGGGTTGAAGGCCAGGTTGGAGGGGGCTTGGAGCAACCTGGTGTGGTGGGAGGTGTCCCTGCCCAGGGCAGGGGGAACTAGATGGTCTTTAAGATCCCTTCCAACTCTAACCATTTATGTTTTTTGACCAACCGCACCGGCACTCAGCAGCCAGCTCAGCGCCGGTATTTTGTGCTGGGTTGAGCAGCATTGGCCAACTGGTCACTGTCTGCAGCGGTGCCTGCTCTGATGTAACTACACTTGTGCAAGAAACTCGTTGCTTACAAAAGACCTTTTCCTTCCCAGCTTGTTTCTAACATGCCAGTACTGCCGTTACCACTAGAAATAGAATCATAGAAAGGTTTGCATTGGAAGGGACCTTAAAGACTATCTAGACCATTAAAGACCATTCCAACCCCATGCCATGAGCAGGGACACTTTCCATTGGACCAGGTTACTCGGTTGCTCAAAGCCCCATCCAACCTGGCCTTGAGTATTTCCACAATGGGGCATCTACACCTTAAAGACCATTCCAATCCCCCTGCCATGGGCAGGGACACCTCCTACTAGACCAAGTTGCTCATAACCCCATGCAACCCGGCCTTGAATGTTTCCACAGATGGGGCTTCTACAACCTCATCTAACCTACAAATGTTACCAGCTTCAAAGGAATTATATCACACATCCATGCTGTTTGCAGAAACAGGCAAAGCAAAAGTAAAACTGTAAATTATCTCTTCTCTCATGTGAACATGTTGAGTCACAAGTTAATTAACGGTGTTACATGAGAAAACTCCATAATGAGCCTCCAAAACTCTCTGAGTCAGACGCCCACAGGTTGGTGGAGGGATGAAAGAGGGGGAGAACAGCTTGCTAAAGAATGTCCTCAGGAGCAGGACCAGGAGTAAGTAGCCATCCACTCATCGTGTAATTCCCAAGAAAGCATTATATAGAACATGATGAGAGATGTCATTGTTTAAAAAAAAAAAAAAAGAAATAAAAAAAGTGCCAGAACTCTGAAAGCAACAATTTGCCAGAAAAAGCAAAACAGCTGAGAAGGAGTAATCTGATCCATATTTTTTTTCTCATTCTCTTCATTAATTTTAAATACCAAAACTTACAGGAAGGTGAGCTCAAAAAAAAAAAAAGATTAACTCTTTCTTTCCTAGATGAATAAAGCAGCGTAGATTTTTCTAGTGATGTCTTCCTTTCACTTGAGAGGATTGGCCCAGAGTCAGCAGGCTGATGAAGAAGCAGACACCCGTGACAAGGTGGCTCAATCTGTGAGCTATGCCAACTTAGATCCCACTGGAGGCTCTAGCCCAACACAGGTACATGCCTCTGGATAGCGAAATTTGGGAAAAGCCTCAAAATCACCTGAGCATTCTGCTTTTCTTTCATAGGATGGCCGGGAGGGCAAAGGATAGCCTTCCCTCCCATCGCAGAGACCAGGACCAGATGCTCTTCTGGAGATCTGTTCTTTGCCTCTGAATGCTGCAGAAATGAGTAATCTTCTAAAAAGTGATTTATTCCCATGACAACCTGTGGTGCAATTGGCCTCTGGTTTGGTTTGGGATTGAGAGCAGAACCTGCCCTTCATCTGCTGGCCATCCTCCTTTCCTTTTCCCTGTCTCTTCTCTATACGTAGCCAGAAGGTCATCACAGTTTGTTTAGCAACTTCCTAAATTATTGGGGTTTATTCCCTTCTGCATTTCCAACAGGTGATGGAATACCTGATCCTGAAGGAACTGCCATCTTTCTCAGCAAGACTGGTATGAAACAAGGATGTCATCCATTACAGGAAACACCTGTCAATAAAGACAAGGACACTTGGACCATAGTGGAGCCTGTCACTCTGCTGTGGCACCAAGCGACAGTCGTCAGGAGTAGCGGAAAAGCTTCAAAAGCACTAAATCCACTGGGTTCACCAAGCCCTGCAGTCTCCACCCGGGACAGGAGCCCCAGGTCCCTCTCCAGCTAAGCAGACATGCAACATCCAGTCTTATAAGTGCATCATCAAAGGAAAAAAAAAAAAGCACCTCCTGAAAGTCTTATTGCCAAAAATCTGCTTCACTTGCAACCTGCAGAGGCATTTCTCTTCCCAGCTTTGACTCCAGCACACACCTCCTTACCCCCTACTTCCTTTGTCGGAGGATCATCATGGAGACAGGACCCAAATGTCTCCAGATGGTAGAAGCAGCTGGCTTCCATCTCCCCAACAAGCACTGGCCAGCCCCCGTGTCCCCAAGCTGATTTCACCAAAATTCTCTTTGACCTGAGTGACCGTTTTATTTCTGTGAAAGTACAGTGCTCAGACTGTAAATTTAAATAAATCTGAATTTCCATTCCAGCTGAAACCCAAACCAGAGGTGCTGCAGGTCTGGTGGGTCAGGAGAGGCCTGGGAAACCACTGTCCTCACCCTGTAGCCTCCTTCCCTTCCAGTTGGTGGCAAAGCTCTAACCAAAGCCACAGTCACACAAGTCACTTTTGGGCTTAAAATTCAGAAATAATTTTCCAGATAGGAAATGAAGCTTTTTGAGTCTCTATTTTCCACGTCCCTCAATTTGAAAGTGAAGAGGAGGTTGAGCAGTGAGGACCTGGTCCTTCTGTCATGGAAACCCCGACTCCTGGGTGCTCTGGCTTTCGCCTAAATGTCACTTTTTCCCACCAATGATGAGAAAGAGAAAAAGGCAGGGAAGAACACTTCCTGTTCAGTATCTGTTTCCATAGAAACACCGAAATTAAGAGAGAGAGGGGAGACTTTTAACATCACCCTATCCACAGACCTGCCAGCACAGCCCCGGAGTTTCAAGACCCGCTCACACCTGAGCTGACAAAACACACCTCCGTGGTAATTTTTACAAACTTACTGGCACCACCGACTTGAGACCTCTCCCAAACGGAGTGACACGTCGCTGTGACCTACTCAGGCGGTAAATATTTGATGTGATCATCTCCCAGGGGTGCTCCTCCGGCTGGGAGGAAGCGGTGATGGGCACGAGACACCCTCACACTCAGCTCTTGCCTGAGGAGCTCACATATATATTTAACTGACAAGACACATAAAAATCACTCACCGAGCACGGCGGACACGGGAGATATTTGGACAGGGTTAGCAGGTTTGCAGCATCCAGATGGAACACACAACTCCTCCAAGAATGCGAATATCATCTTTTTTTTTCTTCTTTTTTTTTCTTTTTTGGAGCAAATTAATATGGGCCACGAGCCAGACTGTGTCAAGAGGAATGCTCACATAAGGGAAGCAGTCCCACTGCGGCCCTTTGTCCAAATAAACCATCACCATTTTCCCCCATTGCTGCTGGTTTTTGAGCTAGAGGAAACAGAAAAAGCAGGTCACAGCCTGCTACCTGCCACCAAGGTCCAGGGACCCCCCCACGGTTAGGACAAGATGGAGGGATCTTGTCATCCATCGATGGCCAGGGAGGGGGGAATTTCATCTTCTCCTCCGCCTCTCATGTGAAGGCTTGGAAATGAAAACACATGTGCCAAGAAATCCCCGAAGCATTAATGAAAACTGGATGCTACTTCTTGTTACTTTCTAAATCTGATATATAACAGGAACACTGAAAAATGTGCAAAGGAATGTTCTTCCCCCCCTCCACCGAACGACAAACAAGCTTTTCCCTGGTAGTTTGCAACGCCGTCTCTGTTCCATAAAAACACAATAAAAATTCACAGTGAGAAACCCTAGAAGAGATTGACAGAGTAAAACAGGAACAAAGTATAAAACTGAAAGAATCAAAAGTAAGCTCTTAAGTCTCTTCTTCCTAATCTTCCCAATGATCTTCTCCGCTGCTCTGTTTTATTACCTCTCAGAAGGGTTTTAGCTTTAATATATATTGGAATTACTGGGGAAAGGAAGCATTTTAAACATTTAGGCATCCTAACTCTTTCAAAGAGAGGTTTCTTAACCTTTAATCCTCCTTCCTCCACCCGCGGGCCACGCAATAGGCAAGGCAAAAAGGTCAGTAATGTGGACGAAGGCGGTAGTCTGAGTCTAACCCACTTTTCTCCTGCCCCAGCTCTCTGCAGTCAGAGCACAAGCACACATCGCTGACTTTTATTACCTCTCAGGGCTGCTGTGCTCAGGTTAAATACTGGCAAGTATTTAAAACTTCTCGACATCCATGCATGGCCAAGCAGGAGAGCGTGTGGGCTCACCTGGGAGGGAGAGCTGCTCGTCAGCCCTCTCCAAGAGCTCACTGTTGGCCAACAAGGTCCTCAGCTGATGCAAACGGGGTTCTGCTCCCTCTACCTGTCACCCTGGGGTCTTTCTGGGGGTGATGGGTCTCTCTATGGTCAGCTCTGCCCTGCAGTCTCCACCTCCAGAGCTGTTGGCCAAGCTCATTAGGGGAAACAACCATCAGGAACATTAATGATGGATGCGTGGTCTTTGCTGAGATGCCTGTTGTAGCCCCCTGTCACTGCTGTGGATCAACATATTCCAGGTCTGTTTGGGGGTCATTCTGGGGGTGATGGGTCTCTCTATGGTCAGCTCTGCCCTGCAGGCTCCACCCCCAGAGCTGTTAGCCAAGCTCATTAGGGGCAACAACCATCAGGAACGTTAACGATGGATGCATGGTCTTTGCTGAGATGCCAGTCACGCCTGTGGACTGACACATTTCATCTGTGTTTGGGGACGGTTCCTGGCATGCGTTTCCTAAAGTAAACATCAGCAGCAAAATCAGCTCCAGGCCCCTAAAGGCTGGGCAGCTTGATAGAAATGCTTAGTGTTACCACCATAAATATTCACGAGGGGCTCCAGGGAGAAGGGCTTTCATCTCCTCTGCCCTCTCGCCGATGGGGTGAAAATCTGGCCCCGCAGCAGCTACAGACAATTCCACTACATCATCGTGAAGAGCAGAAGGACAGGCAAGCTCCAAATGAGACTGCCAGGCAGCAACGTGCTACAAAAGAGATGTGTGTACAACTACAGCCACCCTGTCTCTGACCTTTCGAAACACATCGCTTTATCAGTTCCATAACGTCATCCCCTTGAGCCCGTTCTTAGAAGGAACTTTATTTTCTCCACAAGTCACTTCACTCTCGGAAAGCTCTCAAAGGGATGGCACCAACGTGTGGACACAGGGACAGAGCGGCACGACCCACCGGCTGAAGGCAGCTTGCCAAAAAGCCCCTTCCTGGTGAAAAAGTGAATACAACCGAAAAGGATAAAACTTTAAAAGAGATTCAGCCATTCTGCTGGTTTTCCACACCAAACTGATCTACCCAACTAAATATTTGGCCCCAAAGCATTCTTCCCTCAAACTGATTCCCTCTAAAACTTGTTTATTTGAGGCAGAAAGGATGGGCAAAGCCTGGCAAGTGGGAGCACAAGTCTCCCTCCTCCTGTCTCTCGAGCTCTACGTCGCTGTATAGGTTGATCAGAACAGGCTGCCGGCAGCTGAGCTGGGTTTGCTCCCAAGGGGATGCCGCAGATGAGTTTCAGCATGATGAAATGATGATCTTACCATGACCTAATGGGGCTTCTTTGTCCCTCTATGGAGAAGCCTTCAGTGAGCTCACAGCTTATAAGGTTTATCACCATAGTTGGTGCTGAGCAACTTTGGAAGCATCGTAGGGAAATGAATAAAGATGCAAGTTTGAATATTCAAGTGCATAGAGATACGCTTGATGATGCCTTTTGTTAGACACCCCAGCCACTGATTTATACTTGCTGTCAAAAGGAAGCTAAAGATAGCACTTGGAAGACAGCATAAAATGTTGGGTCTGCTGTACGGAGCTTAAATAAAACTATATGTCCAAGAAAATTGTGTGCACATTGCTGCATCTCTGGATCTCATGTAGCTCATCTACAGGTTTGCTCAGGTTGGACGGGGCTCTGAGCAACCTGATCCAGTTGAAGATGTCCCTGGTCACGGCAGGGGGGTTGGACTAGGTGACCTTTAAAGGTCCCATCCAACCCAAACCATTTTATGATACTATGAACCAGTGATAAGCAGCAGGAACGATGCTTCCCAAGTAGCACCGCAGTTTGTCCCCACTAGACCCATTTCTTCTGATCAGTATTAATCCAAGAGGAAAATAGGATCAACTGATCATTTACACCAGTGACTTCCTTTTTTTTTTTTTTCCCAGTAGTTTTAAAGATACTGACAAATAAAAATGCAAAATGATCCATATTAAGAAAGCTTTCGGCTGTTTAAATTCGCAGGTTTAAATTTGAAATGCAGCACATGAACTCATAGCATTTTATGGTTTCATCATATGAGCAGGGCATTTCAGCTCACTTTAGTCTTCCTTTGATCGTCTTACATGTCTCATCTGTTCATATCATAACTTTTGAAGGGGATGTCTGATGTTTTCTTGTGAAGTTCACGTAAAGAAAGCGAAGAGCCTTTATTTTAGGTTACCCGTAGAAAGGAGGAGGTTGACACATGCAAAATGTAGTTTTCAGTCATTTGTTTCAGTCATTTCAACACGAGAAAAGGAATCTGTCAGTGACAAATTAGTAGGTTGGTTGTTATTCCTAAACTGGTAAAAGAGAATATTAAAGCTACCAGGAATGTGTTCTGGAAATTAGACTATTTCTTATGCTTTCTAAAGCATAATTAGGTGCTGTGCCATGGAATTAGGCCAAAAATGCATTAGTGAAATAGCAGAGTAGGAACCAGAGTTTGGTGACAGAAATACGTAATGGCACCTAACCAGATTTGTCAGCAGAAGCATTTTGCTCTCGACAATAAAGATGCTCTCCCAGTTAATAGGTTTAGCTCTAGATATATTACAAGGCAAAATGCAGTAACTCTCATGATTATTAGTTCATCTCATTGTCTCTACCCAAGGCTGCTCTGCAGCAACAATTTTACCCCTGAAGTACCAGACCGATGCTGGCGAGTCTGGACAGAGAGACTTCACACGTGGATTCTGTCTCACTCGGTGACTCATTGTAAGAAATATTGATGGAATTACTAATATGCACCGTATCTTAATGCCTATTTTTTATTCCAGTTTTCAGTAAAGGCACCAGAAGGCTTTCTATTGACTTTATTGGGCTCTAAATGTGGGTGACAAAAATCCTGATGAGGCTTTGCAAGAAGGTTTTCTGGACTGATCCCTGAAATTCTGGGCACTGCTCACCTCCCTCTCCCCAGAAACGAGCCATGGATTTTCTCCTAAAGCGGAGGACAAAAGAGGGCAGGATTTTAAGCATTCCCGCTATCGCACGGCAGCGGCATCCTTCCCAGTTCACTGGACTCCCTCAAGCTTCCAGCCGGGAGGTTTGGTTCAGCTCTGTAAATTTTTATAGAAAGGGCCTCCAACTGTCCTGACTCACACGTTCAGAAGAGATTCTTTATCACAACATCCATCACCCATCCCCTCTCCTCAAAGTGGGAAGTTTTGCGATATCTGGTTTTACGTACTGCCAGATGCCGGGCTCTTTCATTTACTGCCAGACAGGAACGGAGCCTCATAACTCACAGGCAACACACGATGCCATAAACCTTTTTGCGAGACATACTTCATAACCGTGGGGGTTAAAAAGTATGACCCCATATATTTAAAAAACAATAAATGAGGAATTTAGGGGAGTAAGTAGCCCATTAGGCATGGCACTACGTTTAAGCATGAATTTTCACTTCTCGGATTTTCTAAGAGAACACTTTCCAGATGGAAAAATAAAGATCTACCAAAATAGAAATGCCCTATAAAAACCCTGATTTTGATACAGTTCTGATGGGAACCTGCCTCCTTACCTGCCACCTAGCACATCTGGCACACAGAACTGGAGCCAAGCGCCTGGAAGACCACGTTTTGGAGCAGATGCAGGGCTGAGGGCCACCATGGCCAAGAGCCAGGACTCAGAGAGCTTCCAGCCTGCTGAGCCCGCTGTCTTTCCCACCAGGAGATCAAGGGGGAGAGCTCCATCTCCTCCTACTCTTCCTCTTCCTTGCAGATCTCTCCATCCAAGACCTGGGATGGGTGGACCTCGGTCAAGCAGAACACCAGCGCTGGTGTAGTTCTGAAGCAAAGTTCCCTTTTCAAGTTCAAGTTCAATGTGGAACAAATTCAGGCCACACTGAGGTTAGTCCAGGCTCCTTCTGGCCTCCAGCTTTGGTGACGGTCTCAGTGTTGGACATTTGGTACATAAATTCCCTATTTGCCCTCAGAAGGAGGCAGATTAATGGCAAGAGCAACACCTCCCAGTTGTAAATGTAAATAAAACCCGAAAAACCCAACCTGTAAACACTCTCCTTTCCACTTTCTGGCCAGTCTGGACACGTTGGATGTGGCACCATCCCGAAGGTGCTGGCAGAAATGATGCCTGGGAAGAAAGGAGATGGGAATCCTTCCACTCTCCCCATGAGAGTGGGGAGGGCTGAAGGCAGGAGCAGCTCGTGCTGCCACCCCAGGAAAAAATATGCCTGTTTAACCTCTATTTAGGAAAATAAAGCTTTTATAGCTCAACCTCCCCCTCTTCAACTGAACATTAAAAGCTACAATAAAAATTGGGATGAAATGAGTGGGAGCTGTCCCCGCCCAGGGCAGGGTGTTGGAACTAGATGATCTTTTAGGTCCTTTCCAACCCAAACCATGCTATGATTCTATGAATTAAGGTCTGCCTTACAGCCTGAGATACATGTGGGCAACCACACATCAGGGCTCCTACTCCAAGGACGTCGCCACACCTGGAAATGGCCCATCCCAGTTTGATAGGTTTGATAAATTTCTCTCTGCGGTAAAAATATAAACTGGTAGTTTACAGACACAGGGGAAGTTGTGTTGGTAAAGGATTTCCAGGAAAGCTCCCAAAGGTCCGGCAGAGGTAGACCCAGCCCGTTATCGGGGAAATGCTCGCTTCCTCCACCGGTTCATCCGGATGTACCTTCAAACGGGCAGGGGGAGCTGAACCAGACACAGAGCAACGCCCCAAGATAAAGGAGATAAATCCCTTTCAGGTTCGATGAAACAGAGCCGGGAGGAGACCTCTTTCCAAAAAAGAAAACAAACCCTGCTAAAACTTATCTTGTGCCTTTGCACCACCTACTAAAACGCCTCTTTCCCCCGTGGCAGCGAACAAATCTCCCAGCCCAGTATCTGGAAATGCCAGAAGAAAGAGATTGTTCGTATAAACACATACGTTTCCAGGGGAAGTTTACTCTTCCTATAGCCAGAGGATGTTTACTTTTCCAGAAAAAAAGAGTATGTTAAAAACCTTTTTCCCTTTCTACTTCATCAGCCCTTCACTGGCGCTTAGGAACAGACATTCCTCATTCCAAACGAGGTTTAGTGGGTCAAGCGAAGGGGGAGCCGGGGTTGTATATGCAAGAAAAAAATAAATACGGGGAATTAAATGAATGAGGGAGGGGAGCCCTAGGAGGAGGGGGAAGGGTTTGACCCTGAAAGAGGGGAGATGGAGATGAGATGTGGGGAAGAACTTGTTTGCTGTGAGGATGGTCAGACCCTGGCCCAGGTTGCCCAGAGAAGCTGTGGCTGCCCCATCCCTGGAGGGGTTCAAGGCCAGATTTCACAGGGCTTGGAGCAACCTGGTCTGGTTGGGCATGTCCCAGGGGGCTGGGACTGGATGGGCTTTAAGGTTCCTTCCAACCAAAACCATTCTATGATTCTATATATGACAAACTGCTGTTTCTATGGTGTTTTGTTGTGCCAGAAACATCTGATGTGCACGGGGCACGAAGTTCTCTCTCTCTTCCATTCCAAGTGTTGAGAGCTGCAAGAAATACAGGAAAAGTTGCTGGAATGCTTCTTTTTCTCTTCTTAGTTTGGTCTTTTTGCTGTTCAAAAGGGTGGCTGCTGCTCAGTGGATCCAAAAGTAGGTTTAACTCCACTAATCTTCACATCACCTGGCAAAAAGGAGATGCATTTAACAACTCTAACCAAAATTCTCAACATCCCTTTCCATGAAGAGCTTTAGTGTGTGTTCAGGGTGCAGTGTCAACCTCCTCTCCTGCTAATCAAGGTCCTCTTGCTTCAAAGACAACCTGGAGGGTAATGCCACCAAACGTGCCCTCATCGGTGAATGCAGCTTTGTCACGATTGCCTCTTAACAAGAAACGGCAGCTAGAGCTTAAAAGCTTTTAATCCTTTCCAGCACTTTTTAAAAGTTTTCCACAGAAATTTTGAAATTACAATAAAAATAATTTTTCAGGATAATTTTTTCATGAAGTTTGGCCTTTTCTAAATGACTCTTCCTTTTTTTTCTATTTTGGAATGGTTAATCCTTTTTTCTTTTTTACTTTTTCCTTTGATTTTCACTTTTTTCATTCACTGAAAAACACGAACTAAAGTTGAAAAAAAAGAAAGGCTTTAAAATAGTGGACGGAGGATAAACGCTCTCTTATCCTCTTACTGTTTCGCACATTTTTCCCAGGTCAAACGGGTTTATAAGCTTAAGTGAAAGAATATGGGAATGCGTCTGCAGACAAGGGAGAAGTTCAAAATCCCAAAGCAGCAAATGAACGATGACATTTCTCCTCCGTGGTCTCTGCCCGTCCACATGCTTCAGATTTGCCGGGCTAATTCCTTCTGCCAAGAAGCAGGGGAAACCACGTGGGGGTTTGGTCTGCTCTTTGTGGTACCCAGAGACCTCATTTACCACCAATTTAGGTGTCTCCACTCTGTGTCACAGTCTCCAGAACAGATATAATTAATGTTTTCCCCTTATCAGGGTAATCTCTGGATGTAAGAGACAGGATATAGCTTAATTCATCATTCTATTTCCCTGGCATTTTACATACTCACGCCAGAGAAGACATTTTCCAAAAAATCACCCAGCATTTCTCATAAAATACTTGCCCATCAACCAGAACATCTTATTCTGCATGAAATCACTGTCCAAAGCTCATGTTCATCGAGCACTTTATGTTATAGGGAGGCAACTAAGAAGACAGGCAAAAAAAACCAAACCCATAATACCACTCCTCCTCCAAATGAAGTGTGTTCTCCCATCTCCAATTTACAAACGACGTTCTCCAAGGGGGATTGGAAAACTGTAACTTCTCAGTGCTTTCCAAATATCTATTTTTTTTTCCTTTCTCAGTAATTCTGGCTCCTCCAGTCCCTTCAGCGCAAGTCAAAAGCTGCCAGCGAGGACGCGCCGAAAGAGCGCGTGCAGCATACCTGCAAGAAAAACTGTTTTGGTTTCTGTCGAAAGACAGTTTAGGGTAAAAATACCAAGTTCCTATAAATAGAAGTGCGTTCAGACCGACCGCTTCAAGAGCTGGCAATAGCAGGACGACGCAGCTGAAAGAAAGCACAAACAAAATTCTAGCCCTTGTCAGAAAATGAGACTTTTGTCTACAATGGGACAAATACAACATTTGGCCCAAAATGAGCAATATGATGTGGAAGACAAGGAGCAGGAGGATCAAGTTCAAGCCTCTGCTCCGGATCCTGGTCATGGAGGTTTTTTTGCGGTGCCTGTTGCTGCTCAGCAAGGCTGCTCTATCCTCCAGGAATCTGGCTAATCTAAACTACGTCAAAGCTGATGCAGTTTTATCAGATCAACTTTTCCAAGGAAAAGCTCCCTGGAAAATAAATAACAAAAAACCCAAAAAAACCCAAACCAAACCAAAACAAAAAACTAACACAAAAAAAAAACCCTTCCTGCCTCTTCTAGTTAGAAAGGCAGAAGAAAAGAGATTAGGAACCAGAAAACAGAAAATACAGTAAGAACATATCATTCAACACATTCACCAATGACCTGGACGAGGGGACAGAGTGTATCCTCAGAAGTTTGCTGATGATACCAAACTGGGAGGACTGGCTGACACTCCAGAGGGCTGTGCCACCATCCAGCATGACCCGGACAGGCTGGAGAGCTGGGCAGAGAAGAACCTCATGGGGTTCAACAAGGGCAATGTAGGGTCCTGCTCCTGGGGAGGAAGAATGCCAGACACCAATATAGGTTAGGGGTGGACCTGCTGGAAAGCACTTCTGAGGAGAAGGAGCTGGGGGTCCTGGTGGATACTAAACTATCCATGAGCCAGCAATGTGCCCTTGTGGCCAAGAGGGACAATGGAATCCTGGGCTGCGGAGGGAAGAGTGTGGCCAGGAGGTGGAAGGAGGTCATTCTCCCCCTCTGCTCTGCACTGGTGAGGCCACAACTGGAATATACTGCGTCCAGTGCTGGGCTCCCCA
>JAOXJK010000077.1:2496859-2519459 GCA_025774025.1 Xenus cinereus
CCCCCCCGGGGGGGGGGGGGGGGGGGGCGGTGTGCCGGCAGCCCGGCGGACATGACACGACTGACTCCTGGCGCACCCGACGGGTACTGCACCGCCGGTGAGGGGCGAGCCGGTGCCGACCCCACGACCCCGAGGAGACACGGCACCGAGACAAGGAGAAACACCCGCCCCGGGTGCGGCCGCCCACCCTGAGGAGCCGCCACCGCCGGCCCCACCGCAACACACCGCCCGCCGGCCCCGTCAGCTCCCCTCTCCGTCTCCCCACCGACCCAACCAATCGACCGCCGAGCGACTCGCCCCGCCTCTCTCTCTGCTTGCTCCCTCGGCACCGCTAATCGAGGTGTCGGTGCATCTGCTCGCTCGGCTTGGTCACGGCCGGGGTGCACGCCCGACGCGAGGGTGCGTCGTGCCGGGGAAGGGAAGGCGGCCGGCGCCATTTTGCAGGAAGAGGTGAGAGGGGCTGGCTGGGGCGGCGGCTCCGGTGCCCCCGGTGTTTCTCGCTCCCCTGCCGTCGCTGGCAGCCTCGGCCGCGGGCGGCCGGGCCTGTAACGAGCGGGCAGCGCGGCGGTGGTTTGCGGGGCCGTTTTCGGGGAAGCGGGGGGCGGTCGTGAGGGGCGGGCAGGAGGCGAGGCCTCCGTGGGGCCGGGCGGTGAGGGGGCAGCCCCGGTCCGGCCGGTGCCTCGGAGGCCAGTGCGTTCGCTTCTCTTCCAGGGGCCTGTCGGAGAGGGGAGTCCGCCGTCTGCAATGGCCAATGTGAGTAACTGAGGATTGAGTGGGATCCGGTTGGTTTTGGTTTCGGTTTTTGGGGTTTTTTTTTAATGTCATGAGTTAAGATGAAACACTCGAGTTGACTAGGCTGTTTTCACACAGAAGAATAAAACGCCCTTTATTGATTCGGTTTTGCTATGGAGACATGAATAATGTATTGATTTCAGCGGTGTGTTTTTCGCTTGGGTAATGCGCGGTGTGTAAATATTTGCGTAAGGGAGCGCAGTCAACATGCCTGTAATTAACGCTGACATCTCCACGTTAAGTGATGCTCATTATAAGGAAAAATGCTCTTTTCTTGTAATTACATGTCAGCTGTAATTGTTTACATCTGTTTTACCTGCAATGTAATCATTATGCAAAAACTAATTTCAATAGTGCTTTTACATAATAGAGGAAGAAGTGGAATCTGCAGACTTTTGTTGTTGTTACAGGAACTTCTTAAACCTAGCAGTGTTTTGGACCTAGGCAGCTTAGAGGCCTTAACTTGTAAATACTTGATTTAAGTCAGAAAATCAAACGTGCCTTTATGCATTTGAGCCTTCATAATGTTGACAGAACTTGTTAAATGTATGTTTACACACAAGAGGTATGTTAGAAACATGCTTACTGGCTTAGGTCTGAATAGAATTTTTATTTTAAACATACAAATAGTACCATTATTTCACTTTTTCTGAAGTAGCCTTGTTGCATACATGCTTAGTGGCAAACACATACATAAACTTTTATAGAATCAAGAATACAGCACAGAATAAATCCCTTTATGTCAGTTTCTCAGAAGAATTTCTCTCACCTGGAAAATAGTTTTGCGAAAGCACATATGCAATGGTAGGTGGGATTTATATTTTCTAGCAATACATGGTTTTGTGCAACTGTAGTCAAGAGCATTAGTAGTTTTGTGCTAGAGTTAAGTAGTTTTAAATTATTTTTTTTAATTGCCCTTCCAACTTTCTGCTTTGAGTGTATGAGTTGTTATTTTTCTGTTGTGTCTGTGTAAATGCATCATGACAGTTGTCAATCTATTTTTAAAGTATAAAAAATAGATCAGATGTTTCAGTGTAATCACATCACCTGGCAAAAAAAAAGAACCCAAACAACAACCCCCCCCAGTTGCCCAATACAGTTGCTCAATACATCAATATTACTACTTAAGATAATATTATTTGGCCTCAGAGTTAATCTCTCTGATGAGGAGCTACAAGCTCTGTGGAGCCCTGTTGTTGAGACCATTTGCATCCTCGGGGAGACAGCATTGCATCATTTTCTGTTTGCAGTGTGGCTGAATAAGCTTCCAATAGAATCATCTTCAGCAGTTGAAAGTTAGGTTGACAGTAGAACTCCGCGGTGGGAAGCAGATTTTCTGGTGTCTTGCAATACCACGGAATTCATAAAGGTTTTATGGCTTATTGGCATTTTCCCCACAATGCTGGTCCATTTGCAGTAACGCTTGTTTATAAATAAGTGAATGTACCAAGTTTGTGAATCTAAATGACATTGGCCACACTAACTTAAGTTTTGCACATCTTAAAAGTTTATGGATTTTGAGAGCAAAGGAAAGAAGCTGAAATTATCATACCTACCTGTTTTCATATGCATATCTCCCTCTATAGTTCAGAGCTGTTGGTATGAATAGTTTGCTTCTAGCTGAAAGCTACAAGATGTATCTACAGTGATATTATATTGTGTCTCTCTCCAGTCTTTTAAGAAGTAGGAGTATAAACTGGCTAACATTTGGGCTAGCCTTCAAGTTAAACATCTTCAATATCAGCGTTTACTTAATTAACAATATTTCTAGTTATTTCTGATAATCAGTCCCACAACTGAAATGTGATAATCATGGAAACAATGGCATGCATGGAAATAATCATGGAAATTATCCCTATCCATAATGTAGTTTAGGTTGTGGAGCTTCCATGGTGCTATTTAAACTTTTCATTTTTTTTTTCCTCACATGAGAAGGCCTTTCAATAATTGTTTTCACGGCTTTTCCTTTATTTAGAATGCTATTACTAGTAAAATAGAAAAGTAATAATAAAATACTCTTAAAACTTGATTTTACAAAAACACAGTTCATCATAATTAAAACTGTAATTTGATTACTGAGTGAGGCTTTCTCTTGTGATCCACAAAGCTGTACTTAAACTAGTATTTTTTTCTAGCAGTGTGTAATACTTATTTTGTTTTTGTCTTCTCAGGTGCTCTGTAACAGAGCAAGATTGGTCACCTACCTACCAGGGGTTTATTCCTTAGTCAAAAGAATTGTAAATCCCAAGGCTTTTTCTACAGCAGGTTCCTCTGGCTCAGATGAGCCTCATGTTGCTGCTACACCTCCTGATTTATGTAAGAAAAAGCAAATTCATTTTCTTTGAATTTGTGTGCTATCAGAATTTTGTACCCTATATTAATTTGGGGATTCTGAAGTGTGTTTTTTGTGTCAGGGGCCTTACTTTTACTTGTGCGTTGTGGTTACTTTGGTTATATGTGGTTGTGATCAAATACAGATGTATGTATGGGAGTGGGTTTTTCTTCTCTTTGTTTTTATTTTTTTTTTCTTTCTTTTTAGATGTGATGACTAAAGCAAGGGCTTGACTTTTGCAGGTCCAAGAACTGTATGGCCGGATGAAGTAATGGGTCCATTTGGCCCTCAGGACCAGAGGTTCCAGTTGCCTGGTAATATTGGGTTTGACTGTCACCTAAATGGCACTGCTTCTCAGAAGAAAAGCCAAGTTTCAAAAAGTTTGCCTGATATATTAGCAGAGCCTTCAGCAAGTGAAAGGCATGAATTTGTAATGGCACAATACATAAATGAATTTCAGGTAAGAACAGGCTTCATCTGTGTGAAACTAGTATTTCTTGTCTAAGAAACATAGCTAATCTGTCTTCCTCCTCAAAAAAGATATTGTTGATTTTCTAGATGGTTTTGAAAGGTGAACTTTGACTTGGGTGAATAGATACTGCATAGAACCTAGCTGAAGTTTTCTCTTTTAGGAGAAGGAAATATTTCAGGGTGTGGCTTTTTGACTAAGCAGTGCTTAGTGAAATAGCATTTTATTAGTGACTTAATTTATGGATATGGGAAAAGAAAACTTCTGTTTCAAAACTTGCTGGTTACCAAGTCTCTCCCCACCTTTTATCAAATGGAATTGGTAGTTTCTTGAGTATTTTATTGAATGGATCTGAACTTACATAGTTTGGACAGATCTGCCCGTTCAGTTCTGACAGCCATCGAGTTCACACAGGAGCAGCAGCTGAAGGTACCTCAGGCCTCACAACGAGACCGCATTTTGGTGATGACAGAGATTGCAGCGAGTCAGATGCATTATTAATAACAAGCAGCTTGATAATTGCTCGTGCGATAGCAGCATTTTGACAGATGTTTAGGGCTACTAGCTGCTGACTCAACTTTCCAGGCTCTCTGAATTTGTGACACGCTCAGACTCTGGAAGTCAGCTCACAAATCTCCATTGTAAAAATGCTGGATAGTGGTGGTTTTTTGTTTCTTTTTTTTAAATGTAGCATCGTATTCCAAAATGTTCAGAAAACACAAGCTTCTAGTGAGCTCCCCAGGTTCTGTTTTCAGCTTGTGTGGATCACACTTTCTGTTAAAAGCCCAAGAGAAAATTCTAGTCTTCTGTTTTAGTGCAAACCAGGTGCACTGAATACACGTTCGCTTTCCAGCAAGATTCCTTGTACAATAAAATGCCTGGGGCAACTCGTCTGAAAGGGAAGGGAGAAACTGAAAAGAGTGGAGACAGGTTTTGCAACTGGTGTTCAGGAAGCAGTCAACAAGAGTCAGCTTGTCAGCTTATCAGTATGAGAAAGTGGTGTCGATCTTTGGAAAACGGGGTCATAGTCTCTTGATGACAGCGCGTCTACTGGGTGTATGGGCTATGGAAGTGGTGTTTAGCTGGATAGAATGGGAGTAGTAGGCAAGAAATCACAATGAACTACCATTCTTGGTAAGAACAGCACCCCATAGTTAGGAAGAAAAGGGATTTACCAGCATCACTGCATGGTTTGTCTGCCTTTAAATACCAACTGATTTGTCCCAAGGACTTTGCAATCATAATACAAGATAGATGTAGAAACACGTGTATTGAAACTGCACTTCATGTCTGTTATCTGTCGTTATGTTTATTTTTCTGCTGGGTTGTTTGGATTATTTTTTTTCCCTATTCTTTAATATTAACTTCTAGAATAAAAATCCTAGCCACACTGTTTTCATTGTAATAGTTTCCTCTAGGGAGAAGTTTTGGACAAAGGCAGATGTTAGGCAGGACTTAATTACAATGTTGAGTAGTTCATTTCAGTTGTAGAGAAACTTAATGAAATTTCTTGTAAGTTATGTCATAGTTAGAGCTAGATAAACTGTATTAAGGCATTCTACACCTATTACATAGTAATTGGTATTCCAAAGGAGGAAACTGTTGTTAATACCTTCTTAAGGGCTTTTTAAGATTAAATGCTATATATCTAACTTACAGGTGCCCCATTTATAACTTAACCACAAGAATCTAGGGTTGGGGGGGTGGTGTTTATTTTGGGTTGGTTTTTTTTTTCTTTTTAGAAACTGTAAAACTAAAAAGCTGTAAAGAATAAAAATGGTATTACTGGAAAACAGTTCTGCTTCTCCAGTTAGCATTTTTTCTGCTTTTAGCTTTTCAAGCTAAAGCTGAAAATACCGGTAGTTCAGCGCTCTAGAACTCTTGTGTAACTTTAAAATAAAGTTTTATTCTAGCTTGGGTAATGTGTGGGTGTCTGAAATCTGTCAATTGCAGTTGTATTGAGTACTTGAGGCCATTGCTTCAAATTTTTTCAAAAATGTCTATATTGGTTAAGGCTTTGAGGTAATACAGTGACAATAATACATAAAGCTTAAAATTTTTGTATGGGTTTAAGCAACAGATTGTACCTATATCTGTTCCACTTCTAATACTTGAGAAACAAATTTTAAGTCTTATCACCTGCAAATGATCTTTTTGTGAAACTGTTTGGGTGTATCAGTGGTCATTTGGTCATGGAAACAGTCTGGTGTATACAGTTACTCCTGGTACACGGTAAGGAATGGGAAAGTCACAGTTTTTGTTTTCCTCAGGGTGCTGATGTTCCTCGGAAACAGCAAATAAATAGCGCTGAAACTTACTTTGAAAATGCAAAGGTGGAATGTGCGGTACAAGCTTGTCCTGAGCTGTTACGAAAAGGTATATTTTCACTTTTTTTGGATAGCTAAGAAATTATAACTTTTTGAAATGTGAAAATATGTACATAAATGCTCTGATATAATTGATGCCACAGAATGGGTCAGAGAAAAGGGTAATCCAGAGTTAATATTTCAGGAAAGAAAAATGTGTGCTCTAAAATGAAAACCGAAACTGAATTCAGTGGCATTTAAATTCAAGATCAGCTGGGGCGGGGAGTAACTTTTGCCTGCTTTCTTAGTATCCAGTAGATTCTGTAGCCAATTCATTGCCCCAAAAAACAGTTTGTGACAAAATCAATTCTTTTAGCGCTACTTTTCAGTAAAATAGCAAATTGAAATTATTAAATTACTGAAAGAATTGCTCTTGTATCTTCCTTTAATTTGTTCAAGAAGGAAATGATTGAAATCAAATTGGGAGAAAATCTTCTAATTTTAAAAGTGATGTACTGAAATCTGGCTGAAATCTTGGTCTAGATGCTGAAGAGAGGGGACTTCGCAGAGAGTAAGAAAGAGTGAACTTTGGGCTTTTAATATTGGAAAGTGTTTTTTCCTTCCATACTGAAAATAAGGGTCCATGAAGCCTGTTGTCCAGTAGATGATGTAAAGAGAGAATCATGATGGCTTGGGCCTTCTCCTTCACGGGGGAAGAACTGTCACAACTCATGCCAACAGTACACTACTGCCTACGAAGCAGATCTGAGGCTTTTCAACTGAAAGATTTAATGTAAAAATCAGTGTGTATCATGCCACGTGGCTTAGAAAATAAGAGTGTTCACATCTTAACGTGTGTGGAGAACTGTGGAGGTGTTCAATTAAAAATACTAAAACGTTATTATATTTATTATACCTTTGCAAGGAAAGGCACTTGTTTGCACGTTCTGAAATGTGCAGAGTAGCAGGGCTTTTATCATCTTGCAATTAAATGAGATCCTGAAATGGCAAACTCTATTGCTTGAGTTGCTTTTAACAGGACCTTACTGAGGTGCTTTAGTTTCCGCAAAAGCGAAGTCAGCATTTCAAACCAGCATGCTGTTTGCTGGTTGTGACATTCAAAACACACGTATATCTTGGATTTAAATGAAAGGAAGGCTCTAAAGTAGGGTCACTAATTTGTCAAAAACTGAAAAATCATAAGTAAAATGTAAGAGCAGGCCATAACATGCTGGTTTCAATTTTATTTTATTTTTTTTTTTAGACTTTGAAGCAATGTTTCCAGAAGTGAATGCCAACCGTTTAACGGTATTAACCGTCACCCAGAAGACTAAAAATGATATGACTGTATGGAGTCAAGAGGTGGAGGATGAGAGAGAAATGCTGGTAGAAAATGTAAGTAGTTGACAGTAGCATCAGCTTGTTTTTGTTTGTAGACGAATTTTCCATGAACTATTTATTTTGCTCCATTTGTAGCTCTGGTAGTAATATACCATTTTACTTTTTAAAGTGTTTTTGAGCTACTATATACTTTTACTGACAAAATGGAGATAACGTCCAGCTTTGTAGCTTTTTGACTACATGTGTCTCATACAACTATTAAATTCTTTATAGTGGGATGAGTCAAAAGTATGATAAAATGTTGTAAAATGCTACAGTAAATTATTAAAGACACTTGATTGTTGTCCTGTTGCAGTTAAATGGCAGCAACTATATTCTCCCCTTATTTCAGCTTTAGTACAACTCATTTTGTAGGATTTCTCTTCCCTCTTTATTTTTCCGGGGTTTAACTGAGATTCCAGTACGGAGTGTATCCATGAGCGTGTCCTTACTTGTAAGAAGGGGTTGTTCTACATTTTCCATTCTGATAATGGATATTGCTAGTGCTTTTAGCCCGGGTATGAGTTATATTTCTTGCATCTTAATCATCCTCATGAACTTTGTCTTGTTCTGTTGCCACTAGAGGTCTCTCTGACAATCCCTTTATTTCACATTCTTTAATTTTTTTTGTGTGTGTGTACTCCAGCAGGTGTCAGTGTTCACCACCGCTGGCGTTCTTAGCACCTCAAAATACAATGTTTCTTCATATTATTTGTTAAAATTTTTCTAAAACTAATAAAAATCATCCTGTGGGATTTTTCATCTGTAGAGTGACAATCATATTAATTGGAAAATAGTCCAGTAATGTCCTTTTCAGTACTGTAAACTGCAAGTGTGGCCTGTGTAAAGCAGTGTAAGGGTTACCACACAAAAAGGAAGAAGCAGTCTGAAGGATCAACGTAAAGATTACACACAAATTAAAATTCCCTTCATTTTAGTGTGTTCTTCTCTTTGAATTATTTCTGGTCTGTTGGTCTTTGGCCTTGTAATCTGGTCTAATTATATGTTAATTGGCATCTTTCTTCCTTGTGCACCTCCCTGTCAAGTCTAATATAGTCATTGTAGGGGTGTTAGGATGTTGGATGTAACCTCCTGGCCTAAAGGTTACTAACAGCAAATTCACAAGAAAATGGTCTGTTTGTTTGCTTCAGAGATGGTTAGAAGTAACCTTAAAAATACTAATTTAATGTGAGAGGCTTGTGCTAAAGTAATGAGGGTTATTTACAGCCAAATCTCAGTGTTTACAGTAGTGAATCTCAAGTGTTTATTAACCTCACTTGAAGTGATTGCCGAGGGGTTGTTACAGCACTGGATCAAAAGATGTACTGCATCAGAAATACCTAAAATACTGTCTTCAGGTGGCTTGCTTACACTGGTGACTTAATTTACAGTTGAAGCATAGTTAATCATCAGAGCCATCGAATTTGAAAATACAGAACAGATTGCTGTAAAGGATAAACATCCCATATTTTGGACCATTAAGGAACTGAAGCTGAATAACTACAATACTTCTATGAACTTGAAAACTTAAGCTACAAAGGGCTCTAAAGTATTCATTTATTCTGAAGTTAAAATATTTTTTTATTGACATTAGGAAACTTCTTTCACGTTTTGAGAAAGCTGTGTGAATTCTGTTTCTGCTTTACTCTAGACCAGTGTATTCAGCTGTTTAGATTTTGGCACTTGGACATGTTTTTCTCAGAGTGCATGGGTAGTTTTAGAACCATCACATATCTTGACTTTTTTTGTGTTGGTTTTTTTTTTTCCCCACTCACCTTTGCAGGTTTCTTCGGATGTTTTCTGTGGGGCCCTGCTGGCCCTCATAACACAGGTTGAAAACTGTTGGTCTAAGTGATTAAAAGCACATCATTGAGGTCTCCTGTTCTTGCTGATTTATCTGTGGAAAAAATGTGCTGTGTAATTATTTTGTCCTGTGTTGTGATGTCAGAGCACAGCTTTAAATCTACCTGGTTGAATTTTCTTCCCATATCTGACAAACAGATAACTGCAACTGAACACCAAAGATTTTTTAAAATAAAAGCTTAAGTTATAAAAGTAGCTGATGTGAGAAGTTTGCTAAAAAAAAAAAAAGATTCTTTTAACTGTCTCTTCAGAGAAGGGAGTTTTTTGACACATTACAGAACAGGAAACTTCTTGGCATGTTGCTTAATGGAAAATGCTATTTTCAGGAACATCAGCTGGTGTAACTGAAACATGACCTACAACTTTGATTGTTAAATAGTTGGAGAGTTTGAAATCATCATTCATCCTGACCACCGGTTAATTACAACAGGAAAATTCATGTAGATTAGTATAAAAGTCAAGTGCTTATGGAAGTGTTTGCTGCCATGATGCAGAACTAAAACTTTTAGTGCAGGAAGAACTACATAATACTGTCCTGTTGGCTGAGATAAGACCTTACAGCAAAACTGTATTTTTCATATATTTATAAAATTATATTTGATGCTACATCTAGTGTTGAATTTGTGGAGTTTAGGTGAGATCTGTAAACTCGTGGAAATAACGCAGAAATACCTGCAGTAATGGTTGACTTCTTAAAGAGGATAACAGGTATGATTGCAATCTGCATGAATAATCAAAGCAATTATATTATTCCTTGTAGAAGCTGTTAATCCATTACTGACTGGCACAAGGAACACTTTTAAATCTCACATGATTGGAGTAGCCTAATGTATGCCATTCTAATCCTCTTAATATTATTAATATTTTTATTGCAAGTATGCTGAATTTCTTATTTATTACTGGAGGCCAAAAGAAATCTGTGCTGCTTCATTTTGGAGTATTTTATGTGTGTTCTGATGTGTACGTAACAAAAATCTCATTTGATATCCTTCTTTTTCTTTATTTTCTTTTAAGTTCATTAATGGTGCCAAGGAAATTTGCTATGCAATTTGTTCTGAAGGCTATTGGGCTGACTTCATTGATCCAACCTCAGGACTGGCAGTAAGTTATGTGCTGTGTGGAATAAGCGATGGATGCTGCTGTGTCCTAATTAGCAGTGGTATTTGTATTCTTTATGGGTTAAATCCAACTTTTCCATGGTGCCCAAAAGCTGTTAAGATAAATTAAGATATGATATGGGCCAGTTCCCACACTCTGTCAGCTGTCGTTGTGGTTGGTGTTCTGGAGAACATTGTTCAGCAAAGAAGCTGAATTTTGGGATAACTGTAGAAATTTTATGCCCAAAAGTTCTTGGTCAGTGTACAACAGGCTGGTTTTGCCCTCCAAGGTGACCTGGTTGTCCTGATACCTATTTGTGTAGATGGAGGGTTTGAAAATGTCTCTTTGCACTCGTTAATGATATCTTTGTTATGCAGAGAAAATGAATAGCTTGTTCCTATTAAACAGCCTTGGCATTTGTTATCAGATGACACCAGTTCTGTGGAGGAGCTGACAGTTTCTTACCAAGACATCTGCAAAACATTACAGAGTCTTAAAACTTATGAGGGAGAATTGAGAAAGTTCTCAGACAAAAATACATCTATGCTCAAGCTGTGATAGAAGCTAACTGTTAAAACTATATCATAGTTAAATGTAATCGTGGCAAAAGCTGTTTAGTGCATTTTTATTTAAAAACACTGTGAAAGGCAGTGATTTATTGCGTCAATAGAGGCAACAGCATTTAACAGGGGGTGTTTACAGGGTGAATAGGCAGTTGAAGGTGTGTATAGTGCTTAAAAGCTTCCCAAAAGTTCCACGCGTTTAAGAAATAGTTATGGATTGATGAAAGAAGGGTTCTGTCTCTGGGCTCCAATTCGGTGGTAACAACCTGACCAATAACCTGTTCATCAGGAGTAGGTTTTTGGTCAGAAGCTTCCTCCTGAGATAAAGCAACTGAAATACCTGTTTCCAATTTACACACATTTTTGTTCCTCAAAGCATCTTTCCTTATAGCGGGCTTATTAATAAGGTACTTGTCTTATTTTTGCTGTTTTCACAGAGGGGTTCTATCCTTAATACTTGTAGAAGTAGAAATCTTTAAATATGGGGTACCAGTATAACCAGAAGTGCTCCGCTTACTTTCCTGTGTAAATTTCATGAATAAAACTGTACATGAAATTTCCTCCAACAGTCGTAACTGGTACTTCTGGGCTTGGGCTTCGTTTTTAAAAAGGGATAGTTCTGACACTTTAAATGCTTTTGGAAACGTTCACATGAAAAACTATCTCTTTTTTTTTTTTTTCCCCACCTAGTTTTTTGGACCTTACACCAACAACACTCTGTTTGAGACAGATGAACGCTACCGCCACTTGGGATTTTCCGTTGATGATCTCGGCTGCTGCAAAGTTATTCGTCACAACATCTGGGGCACTCATGTGGTCGTAGGAAGTATTTTCACTAACGCTGAACCCGACAGCCCCATCATGAGAAAACTAAGTGGAAACTAGGAGTCATCAGGGTTTCACAAGTTTTTATGACCTTTGCGTTCTTTTACTTGATGATTCTCTCTAAGCATTGTCAGGAAATGCCACACTTAGTTATTATTAACTAAGTATTCTTAGTTAATAAAGTAGCTGTTATTTATTTTAGTCTTTGTGAATATGTGTTCACCACATGTGACTTAGAAAATTAATTGACAGCATTCAACCAGATACCTTTAACGTGCCACATGAATTTTAAGCTGTGAGTTTCCTTCATTTTGAATGAGTTTAAACATACATGTACATAGCTATCTGCATATCCTTTTTTAATATTATCTTCCAAGCCACGCTTCTTACCCATTTTTGTCTTCTGGTGTCTTAACAAATCTGTGCTCTTGCTATTAAAAATCCCAATGCCACTGAAGTTTCTAGGAATTTTGCTGCTTACTGAAATAAGTGGCCAAAAAAAAGTGGAATAAGTAATAAAATTGTTCTCCCAGAATATAGAACTTAATAAAAACTGCAGAAGTTAATGCTAGACTAATTGCTCATTGGCTGTTCTAAAATGAGAATTTATTATAAGATAAGCTTTCAGTGGTGCTCTAACTACAAGTAATACTTCAGTAGGGGAGTGTTCACTTGATTGCTACATCCAGAGACAATAAAAAGTCTTAAATTATTCTAGAATCAGTCATCTCATAATGTTTTTTGTCTTCATATTGCTTGGGATTTTATTTTCTCAGTGTTAGGTAAATATATTTAATTAGTTTATATATGTAAATGTAATTTAAAGTTGCTTTTGTAACTTTCTTAGGTCATTAAATACATTGTGGTAAAAAAAAAAAGGAGATAATAGGACAATGCTTGGATGTCATCATTGTTTTCCTGTACTTGGGTGCAATTTAGACTTGTTTCTGTGCAATTTTGAAATGCCTGCGCAAAGAGCAATTATGATCAATTACTGCAATTATGATCAATTATAAAATTATTTCAACAGGAAGGTTTGAGTAAACTAGTCTGTCTCTTCAGGTTATCGTAAAAACAATCGGGTCAGTTGAAGTTACTGGTGGTGGAAGAATAGCGAAGAACGTTCAAGGCACCTGAAATTCCGAAGCTCTGGTGGCAGCCTCACTCCAGAGACCAAGTAATAAATGAGATTTTAATCTCATCGCAGTCAGTTACGGGGGACGTTTCTTAATGTTTGTTAATACAGCAGTAGCTGTGCTGGGTTTGATTCCCTCAAAATGTAGTGAACTTTATTCTGGATAATGGATGCACAAGATGATCTTGAGAGGTGTAGCCTCCTGTCAGAGAGATAGGGGTTTTAATCATTGTGTCTTTTTCCAATGTAAACTAACATTTATGGATTTAAAACTTGTTCTGGGTTTGTGTGCTGCTTCTATTCCCTACTCAGGGTCTAAGCCAGTTACCACCAAAGTCTTTTTATTGGCTTTAATGGGTTTAGAACCAGATCCTTTACCAAGTGCCTGTACCTGCCCTTGTTAATGAACGCTGCAAGCCCTTAACTGCTGGATCACGGAGGTGGGAGTGAGGAAGACTTTCTGCTGAAGAAGTGAGTGCTGTTTACTCTAAACTCACTCGCTAAGCCAGCAGTTGGGAGGTTATCTTGCTCCCCTACCACCATTGTCATTGCTCTTGGCTCTAGGCTGCGCACATTCCGAGGCTGAAGTGTTTGGCTGTTGAGGCAGGGATTACTTATCGCCTTCTCATGGAATTTGTGCTGTATTTCCAGAGCCCAAGTTCTTGACCTCCTCTCTACTGTCCAAAAAAGCTGTATTACTTTGAAGTCTTTTACTGATATTTTTTTCTCTCGTTCTCATCAAGAGGATTAAAAAAGCTTGAGAAGCTGCAATGTGTCTTGTCTGCTTGCAAAATACAATTATTTTGCAGAACACAAATTAGATAAAAGAGGGTTAGTGTCTCACTGGACTGTAGAGTGCAGTCTTGTGGAGAGCTTTGTTGGACAAGTATTGGAAAAATAAATTCTGTGAATGGTTCACATATATTTTTACTATATTGAAGAGACTCGATGCTGTTTTTTCTTTTGGTGACTGTGCTGTGCTTGCCTTTCTGTGTTTTATAAGGGGTGGGAGCTGTCAGGCAGCTCTCCAAATGTAGCTTGAGCCACTAGTTTTTGAGCTCATATCCTTTGCAGTTTCACCCTGCTTTTCCACTGACTTTTCAAATGGCTTCAACCCGAGGCGAAAAAACTCACTGAAGAGAAGTGGGAGTTTTGCCTTGATTTTGCTAATACTAATGTTTCGTGCCTGATTTTGAGGGGAGATGTGATCTCCCCGTATTTTTCTAAATAAAATTTTCTCATGTGTTTTGATTCTCAAAAGAGACTAGAACTGTTCCAGTTCTATTTCCCTCCCATCCAAAGAGCTATACTGTGCCTTAATGAGCTTGCGACTATGAAATAAAAGTTCTGGACTACAGTGTGATGAACTGTACTTCTGATAATAAAAAACAAAGCAACTTTTGGTGTTACACAGTTAATTCCTTTCTGGAGTAAAGAGACAGAACACCTGAGAAGAGCTGTTGTATGTAAGGTCACGTATCTTTACTTAGCAACATGCTCAAAATATGAATGACTCTGCTCAAAATCATGCAAGTCTAGAAGTTATTTATACTGGTCAAAAAGCTAAAGAAATGTTATAAGTGAAATATCTGTCATTTAGGCGCCCCGAGATATGAGGAATGGAGCTAAAAGTCTTTCCACAGAATTTCTATTAAAGGAAAAAAAATTGTCTTTTTCTCTCCTAATACTTAAAAATATTTAAGTGTCTTGAGGTCTTCAGTGCAGTGATTGGGATCTTCTCTTCCTGCCTGAAGGCTCCTGAAGTTTCCACTGAGCGGTAGCTTTTCCCTGGTAGAAATGTTAAAGTAGCAAGTACCAAAAAGGTTTTTGCTTGCAGTAAGTGAGAAGTTTACGTGGTTGTCAGTGCCATGAATGTTCATGTTTAAGCCGTGCCCCAGTATGAGGTAATTGTAAGAGCGGTGGTGGTGATTTTGTGGTGGGTAGGACAGAAGTACAGTATTTTAACAGATTGAGGATTGTGTGTGGAGGAGTCTATTCCGAATCCTCAAACACTTTGGTTCAGGTCAGTGAAATTGTTGTTTTATTTATGATCCATCCTCATGTAAGAGTGCAGGTTTTAGAATGTGGCTTTATATTGGTCACAGGGGTGGTCCTCAGGGCTCAGTACTGGGGCCAGGTCTCTTTAATGTCTTTACCAATGATCTGGATGAGGGGATTGAGTGCACCCTCATTAAGTTTTCAGATGACACCAAGTTGGGTGGGACTGTTGATCTACTTGAGGGTAGGAAGGCTCTGCAGAGGGCTCTGGACAGTCCTACCCCTGCCCTGGGCAGGGACACCTCCCACCACACCAGGTTGCTCCAAGCCCCCTCCAACCCGGCCTTGAACCCCTCCAGGAATGGGGCAGCCACAACCTCCCTGGGGAACCCTGTACTCCAAAGCATAGAATCACAGAATCATAGAATTGTCCAGGTTGGAAGGGACCTTTAAGATCATCTAGTCCAACCATCAACCCAACTCTCCTCGCTTGAAGTTTCTGCGTGTCAAATGATCCTTATGAGTATTAATTCTTTACACTGTAGGCCGTTAAAATATTACATTAAGATATTACTTCTTCACAACTTGTACAGATCCACCTTTCCAAAATGAGGACACTACACCGGTGATCTCCTGCAGATGATTTCACTGACCTGCCAGCTTCCTTTCCATCTGGCCTGGCTGAATTCTAACCAGTTCCTCCTTTCGGGCACCCGTCTCCAGGGGAAGGGGGACTCTGCCTTTTGCAACAGAAATGAGATGTGGGCTGTGCAAGACCAGCACGGCGACGGACCCCAGCGAAACGGCCTCTCTGTCCTCCCCAGAGGAGAAACACACTCACAAAACGCGGATTCCCAGGATCAGACAGAACTTTTTAAGTCAGTGCGAGCAACCCCAAAACCTGCTGCAGAACTGCAAGAAAATGCAGGGCTCAGTTCTTCGCCAAAAGGGGTCTGATAGTTGAGGGAGAGGGAATAACGAAGTGGTGTGGAGAAAAATTCATACGCGAAGGGGAGGAAAACCTACACATCCCACCACCAAACAAGTACAGGGAAAAAAAAAATCCAGAAAAGCTACGGAACAAGTGTAAAAGGGCAGTTCTGGGACTTGCCCATGCCTGTGAAGCATCCACTGGAACATGGACTGTAACTGCTATGATCTCTTCCAGAGAAATAATGGCTCTAACTCTGTCTAAAAAAAGGATCCTCATCACTACTGAAACAAGCCAACTATTTTAAGGGAGGAGTGGGAGTCTCAAAGGTTACAGTTTAATATAGCTGCCATTTCCTACACAGAAGACTATAAGGGAGGACTTTTTTTCTTCTCCCCCATGAGATCAAGATTTTCAGAGTCACAGGCATGAACTGGCCATTTACAACATCACATCAGTTGACGCTCTTAGTGAGAGACACAGGCATTAAATGATCATTCAGGGAGACACATGACACTATCCCTGGTGTACAACACTTCAAAAAATAATTTAAGTTAGAATATTGAATATCCTATTCTTTTGCAAACTACAGTATATTTTAAAAAGAAATCTCATCCAAAATGATTAACACTTCCTACTGTTCAGAAAAAAAGCCTGCCCTTTCAGACTAGCAGCTGTGGATCATTAGCTTTCCAGTGATGAGATGTGTTTGATGAGTATTTTTCTTTCTAATTAAGAGATGAGATTCTCTATTTGACTCTCTCTTCAGACAGAAGTGAAGAGAAAGATTTCTGCCTATGTGGAAAGACCATATTCTACAGAACAATTATTTCAGATTTCTTTTTATCTACCTCCACCCAATTTCATTTCATTTTTAACAGAACCCTGTTTGCACCCACAGACTTCACAGCATTAACCCTTTTGTTTCCCAGCTCTTTTTATTTCTCCTTTTGCTTCTGCTTTGGCTGCTAGAGGAGAAGAGCACATACAAAAATGGAGCACCCCACTCAGGAGACACTGACCCACATCCTCGGGTGTGGGAGCGAGCAGAGGGGATCATAGAGTCATAGAATCATGGAATGGTTTGGGTTGGAAGGGACCTTCAAGCCCCCCCAGTGCCACCCCCTGCCCTGGGCAGGGACACCTCCCACCACACCAGGTTGCTCCAAGCCCCCTCCAACCTGCCCTTGAACCCCTCCAGGGATGGGGCAGCCACAGCTTCTCAGGGCAACCTGGGCCAGGCTCTCACCACCCTCATCATAAAACATTTCTTCCTGAGATCTCATCTCAACCTCCTCTCTTTCAGTGCAAAACCCTTGTTAACCATGTTATGAGATGGTTTCTTGTACCAGTTCCATGCTGATTTTATAGCATTTGTGTAACTTCTTCAGACACTGCTTTTACTCTGGGAATTTTGCAATATTGATTGCTAAAATCACGTAGAAAAGTTTATTTTGAAAGTTCAACCTTTCAAAATAAAAACAGTATCTAGAAATCATGTTTCCTGTGGCAAATTGCCTTAAATATGTGTATGTTCAAATAGCATGTTGAGTGCAAGGAGCATATTCCAGGCAAAACGTGCCTGTCAGCCTCAGAGTAAAACATTTTGAGCAAAGAATGTGACTTTCTGCTGAAACAGACTTATTATTTACAAAAGAGTCCAAGGAATTGATTTCAAAACTTATTTACATTATGGAACTCAATTTTTGGTGCTGTTTTCAGTGGTAGGATCTGGTCTTTGGTTCCCATTTGCTCGGCAATAAGGAACATCACCAAAAACTCCCATCTGATTTCCCACGGGATTCCTAATGTCATATACATCTGCCAAATACGTCATCCGAGAGCATCTCTGCTGTTACTAAATTCTTCTCTAGAAATGCCTGCGAGAAAGAAATTTCCCTGGTTTGAGCGTACAAGTCTGGGCTTACCCTGTTCTCTTTTCCACGTCTCTGCGCTACAGAGTGAAGAACATACTGCTGAAATCCAACTGTGTGCTAGAGGCCTTTGGCAATGCCAAAACAAACCGTAACGACAATTCCAGCAGGTTTGGAAAATATATGGATATCAACTTTGATTTTAAAGGAGACCCCATAGGTGGGCATATCAATAATTACTTACTAGAAAAGGTAAGTCACGCTCGCTTTTGGAGTTAGAGGCTTTTGTGTGTAGTTATTTTTGTAATAGGTGCTTTGCCAATAGAAAATTTTCCTTTCAAGTATGGTATGTCATTATGTTATGTACGAGGGCAAAGAATCTGATTTAAATCCAGGGCTGTATTTTTCTCCCAGAATTACTGTAACTGAACTGCCACTGAAGCCCTGGCAGTGCCCTGGGACTTCCCACCGCCGCTCTCAGAGCTCACCCTGTGAGGGACTGGTGTTACCTGAAAGCTGCTGAGCAGATGGGTGTAAGAACTCTGTATCCAGAATAAAAACTGAGATTAATTTAACGCTGTAAAACTCCTTCTTTATAAGTTCCTGCATTGAGATCTCACTGGTGACTAAAAGGAGAAGATATCTAGGTCTGTAAGTAGCAACGTTACGCTTGAGAAGTGTTCTTCTGGAATAGTGCCACGGCCTGGTGTGATCTTTTAGTAGCTTGTTTTTATGTATTCCAAATCACCCTAAGCATAATTATTATTTTTTTTCATGTCATTAAGTGGTGGCTGAAAACATTGGAATATGTAAAACCCTGTAGTGAAAGTGGCTTGATCTATTAACAGTTCTCGTTATGTGTGAGACACACGTCTGGCTTTAATTGACATGTGTGACCACATCTGCTAACGTGCTTTTTTGTTTGTGTTTGTTACTTTTCCCATTATTTCCCTGAAGTCTATTTTCAGAATAAACACTTCATTTAAAAAAAAAAACAACAAACCAACAAACCCACGCATTTAACATGTGATACTTTCATGCAGAAAAGGGGTGGGGCTGCAGCTGCAGGGACTTAAATCCTGATCCTTTATTTCATATTCTTGACTTCTCCCAAGTTAAATTTGTTTCCCCTTTGCCAGCAGTTGAGGTTCTGCTCCCAACCCCAGCGGTGAACAGTGACTTTGTGGCAGGAGCACGGGCTTTGTCACTCTCCGCAGTTCAAACTTGTAGCCTAAAATAAGGATATGTTGCTTGTGGACTGAATTTCTGCTGCATTTAACATTTAATTATTTTGGGGCTGTTTTACACTGATTTGCAATGAGTGCTCTGCCGATGGAGCTGTCTCTTGCTCCCTAAAACAACGCCCTTGTGTTAGAGCGGAGCCATCCCTCGTGCAGGGGCTGGGGCTGCTCTCAGCCTGGGGTTGCAGAAGTGGTTACCGTGGCCCAGGGAGCGCTTGTTTGTGGTCACAGAGTCCTGTGTTTCACCGCCAGCGATTAAATAACAAACTAAAATCATGTTTTATTTGATTCTTCCCTGAAAGCAATTCTGTAGCAGCCACATGGGATTCCTGGGGGGAAGTAGGACATTGCAGCTGTTACACAAGCTGGGCTTTTTGATTATAGACTTCAAACTCCATGGTCGTGCCGCGCTAATAATGTTCATAACAGACTTGCTGTAAGATAGGATGGCTTTGGAGGCGTCCTAGCTGTGCTGAACCCATGCATTGATGTCTGAGGGGAGGTGCTGGGGAATCAGACCATCCACAGCCAGAAATACCCATCTTTGTATTTTGTTTCCCTCCCGCAGTCTCGTGTGATTGTGCAACAGCCGGGAGAACGAAGCTTTCATTCTTTTTACCAGGTTTGTATATGTTTGCTGAAACAAATGACTTTTCTCAAGTTTCCCAGACAGGATAGGCAAAATATTTAAAGCTTTCACCCTCTTGTGTGTTTCTCAAAGAGTTCCCTTGGTGTTGCATCTTGGGTGATCTCAGGTTGTGTAGCTCTTTGAAGAGGCCTGGTCTGGGGAAGGAGCATGGGAAGATTTACTTTTTTCTATCCTCCAGCTCCATATTAACACATTTGTAAACTTAAAAGGAGGCTAACTAAACAAATCTGCTAGAATATTGGGCTTTGACTCACTGTTTTATTTGTAATAAGTCTAATCCCTCTATTTTCTCTTGAGGCCTTCAGTCCATATGGAAGTAATTTTATGACACCAAGTTGACTTTCTTTTTTGGGGGGTGTTCTTTTTAATGTCTTCCATATTGTACAGTGGTTCCCTTGTGGGTCCTTTGGGGGAAATGGTCAGCTTATTATCATAACCTTTATTCTCAGTTTTGCAGTGAGGGAAATGTAGGTTTGTTTATTTTTTTCCCACTTACTCAGTACTCCGTGATGGCACGTTAGCACCTCGCGTCAATGTGGCGTTTCCGGATTGGAAAGTCTCTGTGTGGCAGGGAAGGTAAATGCACTTGCCAAGACACATCTGTGGCGTGTCACAGCTGTGAACCTGTCTGGTCTGTGAACGGGTCACCCTGGTTTTCTAAACAGTTGTGTCACCCCGAAGGACAGTCACTGAGGCGACCTCTTACCGGTGGTCAGAACCTACAACGATGCAGCCCCTGTATCTTCACATGTTGTGATTCTAACTCCACACTCTGTAGCTGATTCTGCAGTATTTTAATGTTTTTATGAGTTTTTCTTGTCAAGTAGATGAATAAGAAAAGGAAGGGAATTTTTCTTTGCATTCACCGTTTCTTAAAATTCTCCTTGTGCAGCTCCTCCAGGGGGGTTCTGACCAGATGTTACGTTCTCTACATCTTCAGAAGGACGCATCTGCGTACAGCTACATCTGTCCTGGAGCACAGATAAAGGTGAGGCTGTTGTCAGGGAGTTAGAGGGAAAGCTTGTCTTAAAATTGTAAATGCTTCTTGAAATACTTCAGGTATGGCTGAGGTGGCAGAAGCTGAGACCAATATTTACAGGATGAATATGGAAAGGTGACATTAACGAGCTATTTTTAATGGCGTTTGTGGCCCTAGAAGACAAGTGTCTGTGTATGTGTGTGTACTGCATTTTTGTCAGCTTATAACAAACAGTCAAAAGCAGTAGGAGAGATGTCACCTTTGTTAATAAATGCAAGTGTAGATATTTGACCTGTTACCAGTGACAGACCTTTCATGTTTCATCATGGGTAACTGAAGCTGCTTTCTGTATCAAAAAGCCATAAGGATTCATTTTTTTTACAGTAGGAGCACTAAATCACCGAAGCATTCATTCTTCATGTCTGACTTAGCCTCAAGGGGGCCTCTGAGCAGGAAAGAAGGGAACAAACCCATAAAGTTTTTTAGGACAACAAGATCCGGAACACTTTAAATACATCTGGAATTGTCCCTATTGTTGTCCTTCTGAAGCAGGGTCCAGACAAAAGGCTCCCTGATTTCCTAGTTGCTTTCTTGAGAAAAAACCCCAGACCTTCTTAGAGGCCTTTATCAGTTTCTCTAGAAATCTGCAGTGAACACAAACCCAGGTGAATGGGAGGGGACAGAGGCTCATCTTGAGAAAGATGGTGGCCAGAAATGTCATGCTGCTTCTTGGAGGGCCTGTGACTGCACTGCTCTACTCTTTCACGATAAATTCCACTGGGAAAGTACCGAACCATTTAATTATGCTGTGATGGATTTCTGTATCTCATTGCTGCTGGTGTACATGTGTCCAGTGTGGATTCCGCGTACTAGCAGAGGGTATGGCTTTAGAATAAGTTGAGAAATCTCATGACAGTGTCTTGCATCTGAAAAATAGCAAACTACGTATCTATTTCCTGTGGGTTTGCAAAATCTTTGCCCCTCACGTCCCAAACATCTCTTTCCCCTTCAGTGTTCCATCAACGATGGTGCAGAGTTCAAGGCAGTAGCTGATGCCATGAAAGTGATCGGCTTCAAGCAAGAGGAGATTCAGACTGTCTACAAAATTGTGGCTGCCATTCTTCACTTGGTAAGCTCCCTGCCCGCAGGTGTGAGCAGGCGGTTCTTCAGAGGGGTCAAACACTATACTTGTACTCCCAGCAGCTCTGATTTTCTTGCTGCAGAAGCAGTTGGAAGATCTGTTGGCTGGAAAAAACGCTGAAGCTGCAATATCGATGGAAAATCACATTTATTCTTGCATATTCCAGATCCCAAACCAGACATATCACAAAGCCCTGGGAGCTGAATTGTTCTTAAATGTTCTGAAAAAGAAACGAAGGGATTGTTTGAGTTTGGTGGTGAGGGGTAGGGAGCTCTTGTCTCACTATTCTTCTGTCCCCTTTACCCTCACACCATCCCCACTGTGATTTTGCTGGAGGGATGGTGCTTCACTCTGTGGTGGAGACTTGAGCAGAGCCAGGTACAGGACACCTCTCAATTCTCTGTATTCTGGTGCTAAGGAAATCCTTCCTGCACCCGTACTCTCCTCGGATCCAGAGAGTTTCCTCCCCTGTGCCGTGTCCTTGTACCTCAGATCTGTTTCCTTGAGGGGAGAGGCACTGCAGGTGGGCAGCAGGAAGGTGGAAAAGAAAACATAGCTTTTTTTCCAATTTTTAATCCACCTTGGAGCAGATGTTCCCTCGTGCTGGGGAAGGGGATGGTGGCAGAGCCAGGCCATGCAGGGTGTGAGGCCGCTCCTGCAAACAACACAGGGGTATCACGGCTTCGTCCTGGCACTGCGGGTGTCAGTAAGGAAGCTGCTGTGGTTCGGCACTGCCAGGCCAGTCCCTTTATCCCCGCTGACTTCTCAGCTCCCCAGAACATCCTCATCGCCTCTGTGGGCAGTAGCGGTACGGTGAGAACTGCAGCCGAGTGTTTCTGGGCCGAGCTGCGGTGAAGATGAAATTTTACATCCAGCATTAGTGTACTTAATGTAATTTTGTAGAATCATGGAATGTTTTGGGTTGGAAGGGACCTTAAAGATCATCGAGTTCCAACCCCTGCCCTGGGCAGGGACACCTCCCACCACACCAGGTTGCTCCAAGCCCCCTCCAACCTGGCCTTGA
>JAOXJK010000077.1:2541282-2567874 GCA_025774025.1 Xenus cinereus
TGGGGCTTGGAGCAACCTGGTGTGGTGGGAGGTGTCCCTGCCCAGGGCAGGGGGTGGCACTGGATGGGCTTTAAGGTACCTTCCAACCCAAACCATTCTGTGATTCAGGTTGGAAAAGATCCTTAAAATCATTGAGTCAAACCGTAAATCTAACACTGCCGGGTCCACCAGTAAACCATGTCCCTAGGAATTCCTCCCAAGTATAATAAGAAAAGAATTTGTTGGGTTTTCTTATTATATTCACAAAAAGCACTTTATGGCACTGATCAAAGTCTTCCAGTTGAGGACACCAGATTTTCTTCTATCGCACACGCTCCCTTTTATGGACCAAGTGCTTACTCAGCCCATCTCCAAAGGCCTGCGTGCGGCTGTCAGAACTTGCCGAGTCGTCAGATTCGGAAGACAAGTGGCTGTTAGTCCTGCCTGTGAGGGTGGCAGGAACCCTCCAGCTGCACGCTAAAAATACTCACATCCTGCCTCTTGGAATTCAGCAGCTGAATCGCCAGCACCACTTAAAATGAGTTGCGAGAACCACAAACGAATATATAGAGAATTCACTTCCCCACCTCTCTTTTATATGTGTTTGAAACAGGTTTAATTATAGGCAAGGAATTAAAATTTCAAAACCCCTCTGTGCTCAGAACAGTCCTGAGGAAGAGGAGCGAGGCCAGCCTGGCCACTGTGTTGAACTGTGGAAGTTACTGACATAGAAAGTCCTTATTGAACAAACCACCTGCTCCTGTTATGGTCACTGATCTTCACACCAAGCATGTTCTACTTGGCCATTTCTTACACTTGTAGCCGACATAAAAATAGATACTTTTGCATAGATAGAAATCCCTACTGTCAGAAACCCGAATACTCAATATTTCACAAATATTTTGAGTTATATACATGTGGTTACACGTAGTTCCGTCTTTCACAGGGGGCAAAATACGCGTACAAATATACTGCATCCCATTGAGGAATATTCGTTGAGGTTTAAGGTAATACTGGTATTTCACAGAGAATGGAATATCAAAAAACATTTTGAATAAAATCAGACATTCGATAACTACTGTTCGTCATAATCATTCTCTCTGTTTTTACACCCAGGCATAAAAACAAAATGTAATTGTTTTTTGTTTTTAAAGGAAGGGGATATATATATATATATGGATGACACTGCCTTAAAACCTGCACATATTTAACAAAAAATTTTTTTCAGTTCCCTTTTTTTCCCCGAGATCATGCAAAATGGTATTTTTCTGCAAATGCGGCTTCTCTTTATGAAGCCTATGAGCCCTAAGAAGCTTCATGAAGGGCATGAAGACTTTTCATTTTGCTCACAAGCCCCTTTCAGCTCATGGCTTTCAGCCAAAGCCACCAAACATTGTACAAAAACATTTTCTTTTGAGCAGTTATTGCTGACGTTTCGGCTGATGCAGGGCTGATGCTCTGCTGGCAGCTGAGCCTGGTTCTCCAGCGTACGGGCACCTATTTTTTCCTTCTGAATTCTCTTTTTCAGATGCAGTAGCCTCCCCTGCATAGCAGGGTGCACGCACCAACCTAATAGAAAATGGCATGGCCCGCTCTGAATCCGATAGGGGACCACAGTTGGGGGAAATAGTCACATGGTATTTAGATCATACAGTCTGTTTATAAAAGGTCTGGGGCGCTGACACAGAAATCCTCGTTAACTCAATCTTTCCAGCTTCACCAGCACCTTTCAGACGGAAAGGCATCCCCCCCATCCCCGCTCTGCAGCAGGATTACTTCTTCCTGCCCTTTGCCCTGACACAGCTCTATGGAAATTAACCATTAAGTTCCCCAAGCAGCAGCCCAATTGCCCATTTGTCAGGTCTCATTAGGGCGGCGACATCTCCTCCTCGCCATCACCAGCGCTGGGGACAATGGAAGGTCCCCATCCTCCAAGGAAGGTACCAGGGAGCCCTCGAGCAGAGGGGCTACCAAATGTCAGACCTCTGGTTCTGGGGGATATGCGTTGTTGGAGAGGACAGTTATTTGTGAAGATGCATTTGTCCCTCTCGCACGCTCAGTAGATACCTGCTAGTTGGTCTTCACTGACAGCCATAAGCTGGGCTGCAAAGTTGCAGTAAATGTTGCAGCATTTACGGAGAAAAAAGTTCAGACACCATACCACCATTTGGCCAAAGCCAGGCATGAAGGAATTCCTGGTTTGTGGGCATTTCTGTGGTTCTCCTCCCTGTGTGAGTACAGCACAAGCTGCGGCGTTCAGTGCCCTCCACCTCCCTCCTACGGGAGACGAAGTATTGCTCTGCTCTCCCTGGACATCTGATGGAGATGAAGGTTGCCCAGTCCTACAGGAGGCTGATGCTTGGGATAACTTCTGCTGATATCTCAGCTCCACCTTCCTGCTCACTCTCTTGGCCACATCTCCAAGTTTTATAGCTTACTGCCTTCATTTCGCCTTGAAAACATCTTATCTCTTCACTTGGAAGAGCCTCCATCTCAAAACGCCCTAGAACAACACTTCTCTCAGACAGATAAAATAGTAAAAGCAAACAAAAGCTCCCTATCAGCCAGCAGTAGATGTATCAGCCCCAGAGTATCAAGCACAGGATGCCAAAGCAGCAACATCTGTGAGAAACTGCAGAAACCACAGCAGGAGTAATTTGCTCTAGCAAATTCCTCTGTGCAAGGTCAGCTGGACCTTCCTTCTACTATGTTATGAAGATTATCCATCAGTGATAAACCCCATCAAAGGAGCTACAGCCAGCATGACAAGGCTGGAAGGTCTGTTACTGGATGGAAAGTCTACCCAACAGTAGTTCCTCCATATGGACATCACCAATGTGACTTTCCCAACAACTGCAAGAGTTAATTCACCATTCTTTACGTATCCTCCTGTTTCTTCCAGTCCACATAGGTTCCACTACTGAATCTACAATCCATGTATTCATCTGCATTTCTCTACAGCTTCAAAAACTAAACCCCAACTCTCTCTCTCTCTGTCATGTCATCGTTGTCCCAAGACAAATCTGAACTGCAATGGAAGGTTTCCCACCTACTAGCTGTGTGGAATCCCAGACAGCATTCCCAGAGACTATGTCCAACTTCACCAGCTCTAATTGTGATTTTTCCCCTCCACCTCTATCCTGCTCAATCTTTTTAAACTCTTTTTTGGGGGGTCTGTTCTGTTTATTTCTTGCCTTTTGGTTCCTACCACACACCTCAGAAAGGTTTTGAAGAGAATTGGGAATTCATTTGAATTGCCTTCAACTCCAGCTTCTTTCCACTTGCCATTTAGAGAGTTTTCTTCACGGTTTGGCCCTGGGAATGGTTAAATGTGTGTTACTCTCCTGGTAACATGGGATGTAGTGAAGCACATGCAACTTCTAGCTAAGGAACCTGTAGGAGCTGGTGCAAAAGGGTTTGCTACCTCTCCTCGATCACAGTAAGCAAGAGTAATTAAACAATCAAACACAATTAGTGCGCAAATTACTCCCAGAAATGTGGACGATCTAATCGCCTTGCTGCTAATTACAAAGCCTGTAGTTCATTGAGCTAAAAGCCCACTGGGGAAGTGAAGGGGGGTGCAATATGTTCCCTCTCACACCATCTTCCCTTGGACTCGATTTAATCTTTAACAAAATGTGTTTTCAAGATTATTTTAGGAGTAGCATATTGCTTCTATTTTCAACCTGTATTTTATTTTCAGTCAGACTACTGAAACCTTAAGTTTTCCTAGGTCCTGTACAAACCCCTCATCTTTTAATGAGTTGTAGTAAAATGTCACTTCTATTCATTCATTCCCAGAGGATGGTCTGGCTTCTGATAAAAACAGAGGAGAGATGAAACAGATGTATTTCACTCAAGTATTTCAGGTACTCAGTATTTGGTATAAATGACAAGGGAAAAAAAAGTTAGCTTAGAAATCAGGCAGGCCATGATATTCATATAAGAAAAAATACAATTTGTGCAAATTAATTGTCAAACTGAGAAGGTGAGATATTAAAAGTCAGACATAATTCATTACCATAGTAATATTTAAGACTCTGAACCCTTCTGAATTAGCAGCAAGATGGACATGGATGACCTAATAAATCATTATTTCAAGACCTATCCCCCAGGTTTTTGCATGGCAACAGGGGCAGCGAGCCCTGAACTCTGAGAGATGCCCAAGTCCAAGATTTTGCTGAGTTTGGGAAGTCTGGAAGCTGGTGCTCGCCCCTGCCATGTCCCACGGCACATGGGGCTGACCTCAATGTGCGGGGAGCCCCCAGACAGCCCGGCTCCATGCAGACAGAGGATAAGGAAACCATGCGTGAGCACAGAAATCCTGGGATTTTCCTGCTAATAAAAAGCAAAAAAACCCCATTCATCAAGTTCCAGCAGCCAAGCCCCTCTACAAAGGGGAAGAGGGGGTGTAAATTATTTCCTAAATAAACATTTAAGTTCATTGGGGCTACTGAAAGGGCTCCTTTCTCCAAGGCAGGGATGCTGTTTGCATGGACCATGAGTTGAGTGCAGCTCCTTTCTGCTCCCCATTGAAAGTCTTGTGGAAAAAGGAGGTTCAAGGCTCCCAGGGCACCCAGGGAAGGGTGTTTTGGGGCAGGGAGGGTTCCACAGCTGGTCCAGGGTTGATGGCCACACCATGAAATGGCGCTGGCAGCGGGCAGGGTGGTGGTGCTCTTCTGGTGAAAAGTAAAATGAGGACCTGAGTCTAGGAGGTAAGTTAAATTTGGATGAGGCTTGGTATGACAACATCAATTCAGATCGTCCTGGACCATCTTTTCTACTTATACTTAACCCAATAAGCAAGAGCATCCCAGTAAAAACACGGGGAAGCTCTGACCATGCAACTGTGCAATGCACCTGCTGGGAAAAAGGGGAAAAATTTGCAGCATGTTACCAAATAAAATGTAGCCAAAGAGTAAGAAATGCCAACAACACAAGCAAAGTAAAACAAAACAGGAGAATGCATCCCATGCTTACAAAGAGACAGCTGGCAAATGATCTAATCTGCAGCCAAGACATGAAACTCTTCAATAAAATAGTTTTTTACTCTATGTACCAGGCTAGAAGACACATATACACAGTAGTTCTAAAAGAATGAGATGATTCCACTGAGTTTTTAAGGTTACATTTTCATGAAGTCTAGAAAATTGGGACAGTCTAGAGACCAGGAAGATCATCAGCACAAACTCCACATTTTTAAAGGCTCAAAGGAACGACTGCTTAGCCTTAGGTCAGTCCTGGCTAAAATCACAGAACAGTCTTATTTGTGCTACAGCAACGAACATTTTAACTTGTAAAAAAAAAAAAAAATTGCGAGAGAGAGTTGGTAGGATTTTGTGGAAAATAGGTCTCCGAACAAACCCGTCATTTTCAAACAGGCGGGATTACGGCTCTGGCTGTGAAAGGAGACTGTTACACAGAATAATTGGGGAGAGACCAAAGCAAAGAGCCAAAGCACCGAACCCTTCTGATTACAAAAATGAGTTCTACCCAATTAACCAAGCATGCTCAGGCCAAATTAAAAAAAAAACCACAAAACCCAGCTTAGTGACATCTCAAAATCTAATTGGTGAAAAGGGCATCTTGAAGCGAAAATAGTTATTTTTTTTCCACTTTCCTGCAAGGCTAAGTTCAGCCTTTTGTCCCACAAGTACTGACAACAAGAAACTTCTTGTATTAAACACCCCAGAAGACGTTAAAGAGGGAGACGAAACGCTTGTCCGTCGTGCAACAAACTGTGCTTTAATAAAACCATACATCAATCTGCACCATTGTGTCCTCGCTCCGCCGGTGCCTTCCCCCTCGGCTCTCCAGCGCGATTTGTGACAGTTCTCCTCGGACATCACCCCACACATTTGACATGCTAGATTAGGCACCGAGTCACAGGCTGCTCGGCATCGACCCAAAGCCAGCTTTGTGGAAGTTCAGGGAGCAGCCCCGAAAACACCATATTGGGGAAAAGGAGATTTTATTGTTACGAACTAATTCAAAACTTGAGCTTTTCACCCACAGAAGAGAAACGAGAGCTTTCTCGCCAAAATCATTGCAAACGTCAGGCCATTACTATTCCTTGCAATGGGCAAGATATTAACTCTCTTGCTTCACCCATTCGCGTTGTAGTGCCATGTTTTTTTCCCAAAACAATTTAACGTATTTACATAGTAATTAATGAACCGGGTGGCATTGTTCCAGCCCCAGACCCGCACAGATCCGGAGGCAGAAGGGCTCTCTTCCCCTGGCGGTTCACCCGGAGTTCATGCCATTTTTTATTTATTTCCCGACCCCCGCCTGAATTCCTGTTGGCGCGAGGCATCAAGAATACCAGCAAGCCACAAAGGGAAGGGGACACTTTTGAGGACAAAATAGCTGTTTTTCCTTGTTTCCAAAGAACACCGCTCTCAACCCGGGGCTGCAGAAGATGTCGGCAGCAAAACCTCAGGGAAATGGGAAATTGGGCATGGGATGACCCTCCCCAGCTACACGCTTTCGGCACCAACATAAAGCTTAATGAACAAGGAACTGAGCCTCGCACAACAGACCTTTGGTTAAGTACCTCATTCTCATTTTTCTCTTGATGATAGAAAAAAGTAGCTCGTCTTTGCGTGTGTCCACATCTAGCCGGGTCAGAGGTGGCATCCACAACCCGGTCCATGCATCAAAATAAATAAGACCTTTCTGCTTGCACTATTATATTATTTACATTCCCACCCTTTGCTCCACCAGGACTACAACAGACTTTGTAGGAAATCTCCCTTTGCAGACATTTCCATAATTAGGTACAGTAAAAGAGCAAACTTAATCTGATTTCATATTTTATATCATGTGGTGCTGAAAATCAAATACTTCTCCCATTAAGCTTCACTCAAAGTTATTCCACTGCCATCCCTTTGATTTTTATGCATATTTTATTTAGTATAAACATTAGAAAAGCTACGTATCATTAAAGTCATGTAAAAGAAACCCGAATTAGAACTGACCAATTAGTGTTCTTTCAGCTATCTAGTTAATCCATGGAGTAAACAAACACTACCATCATTAATTCACTCAGATTTTCAATAGCTTTTCCAGAAAAACAAAACCCAGCATAACCCAAAACAAACAACCCCCCCCTTCTGCTTTACAAGACTTTCAAGTGTTGTTTGAATTCAATGACCAATTAATCATTTGGCGCTTGTCCTCCTAGAAAAAAAACATTTGACTCCTTTATTTTTCTAACTTGTTGGTGGGGGAAAAAAAAAAAAAAAGCCGATTAAAAGAAAATTATCATCTCCACTGTGATGGGAAGCTATAAAATGCCATCCTCATTTTAGCCACCACTTCTGTGATGGTGTGTCAAACTTCCAACATCACACCATGGGTTTAGGTGGATGTTTCTGAGATGGAGACCTCAGCATGATGCCTGGTACTTGCCTGTGCATATGAGGCTTGGGATGATGAGCAGCAGTAAATACTTGCCTTCCTACAGAAAGTTTTATACCCTTTTCTTCCTCTGCGATAGTCACCCACCCTTGTTAATGGCAGTACAAGTTATAACCTGACACAAAGTCTTCCAGAGCAGTACAGTCTGCTGCACCGTGGTAGATGCTACTAATAACGCAAGTCAAATTAATGCTAGTTTTAATTCATCTTTCTGAATTCCCTACAAGCTCTGTACCCTGCCCTGCATTTCACTTCTTGCAAATCACTGTCAATCACTCCTCCTTTTCACTGCCCCACCGATTGCACAAGCAATGGTACGGGCATAATGCAACGTTCCCATCAAAAATACTGTTGTTGTATGACACAGTTAAACAGGAAAGCGTTCCTTCCCATCATCGTTAATTATCTGCTAACATGTCGTAAAGCTAATGCTTATATTTATGTTTGTTCTTTTTCAATGACAGTAAACCAAGATACAGCACTGAGGTAAACACTGTTGCACTAGAATCACCGCAAGCACAAAACCAGCCTCTCGTCCTCCTGGATTTCTCACAGAAACAGAGCTATGCATCTGTAAGCTGTGCCAGAAAAGATGTCGTTTGTTGGTTTTGATGTTGTTTGGGGAATTTTGTTTGTTTGTTTGTTTTGTGTTTTTTTTTTTTTTTCTTCCCCAATTGTTACTGTAACCCACCAGAAATTGTTACCTGGAGCTTGGGGGTTATTTATCGTGCTGATTCATGATTGGCTTCAAATAACAGCAGCGCACAAGGATAGAAAAAGTGAATCTCCCTGAAACTTTGATGTCTGGCTGGCTGATATTATCTGAAAATAACAAAATTATATTTGTACGATCGTTTTGTTTCATGGCAGAAATAATGCATACATGAAAAAAGCTACCTAAAAAATGGCTAAGAGGAAGCAGAAAGATAACTGGGGACCCAATATGAAAACTCCATGGACTAGATCCTGAGAGTCATGGGACCACCAGCCGGTGTCCATCATAACAGGTAAACCCTGGTTCTGTTAATAGAATCATAGAATAGTTTGGGTTGGAAGGGACCCCTTCAAGACCATCTTGTTCCAACCCCCCTGCCCTGGGCAGGAACACCTCCCACTAGACCAGGTTGCTCAAAACCCCATCCAACCTGGCCTTCTCCCTCCATCCTGGAAGATTTCTGCAATGTAGGAGTTGTCACCCCTTCGGTCTTGTGCCTCTGATAAGCCTAGGTGAGGCAGGCTCCCTCCTGTGCAGGGTGATCAGGAAGAGCCTTTGTGGGGTTTTAACACCCTCACCCCAACTTTGCCTCCAGCCATAACCAGCCCCACACCCTGATGTCTCATGCATTTGCCCTAACACCATCCACCCCCAACCTGATGCACCATCATCTCTGCAAGTGCCCATTTCATTCAGTTCAGGTACTTTGATATCATCAGTTCACCGCATGGCAAGTATTACATACGATATTAAATAACATATTTGATTACCAGTAACAGGGAGCTAAGGCAGACCTCCTTCTGCCCCATCTTCAATCCATTCTATCAAACCTCTGACCTCCTGGAGATCAAACTTCACTGCAGGCTCCTCTGCTCCTTCCTTTATCTCTTCATCTGCTCTGCCTTTTGCTAGATCCAAGTGCCTCATCATCTTGGCATTAGAAAGTCCACTTTCCCAAGGCACAGAGTGTTTATGGACTATCATCAGTAATTCAAGTGTCTGCCAGCTAAGAGATGTTATCTTCAACATAGTTGAAGAATACCTCAAAATCATGCTCCAACTCATCTGCCTCAAACACTCACCTACAGAACACGCTAAAAGCAGACGTAGTTTTCAAATGTGCCCCCCTGATTTAACCAGTTGCTTAATTTTCACACATGAATCATCTGGCATTCCAGAAACCACGATATATAGCTTTCATTATGTCACCACTGACATTTTCACTGCTGGGAGACCATGATTTACTGGTTTTCATTAGACCCGATCTCCACTCTCGGTCCTTCCCCCAACTTTTTGAGGAATCCATGTCTGATCAGTGAAATGTTGATCTGACTTGAAAATACACTGCTCTTCATCTACTAATTTCTCTAAAATTGACCTTCTTCTGACAATTGCTTCCAATGCTGACAGCGGAGTATACAGCTATAAATAACGAACCTGAGAGCACAACTCTTCTTCCAGCCTTGGGAGAAAATAGTGTCTTCTAGTAAAGACACTCCACCATCGTAGCCACAACATTGCTATGTTTTCACCACAACAAATACCAATGAATGCTTAAGAATTAAATAAAATTATTTTCTTTCAAACATTTGAACTGCAACTTTGTACAGTTTTGCTTTCCAACTGAAGCACCAGGGCAGTATCATTATATTTCATTAGAATTCTTTCCAAGCAAAGACTTCTCTAAGAATTGAGAAACCTCTTCTAAAAGGCTGAAGGCTCCTTTGCTTTAACAAAGCATTGCCCACGGGCCACCACGGCCAGTGCAAGATCTACAGCTGATACACAACCAGACCAGAAAACATGGCCCACACCATTATTTTAAAAGACAGACATACAAAAAACCAAACCCCAAAATCAGACAATAAGTCAAGCCTTAGTAAGAATTGTTCATTTGAAAGATTTTACAGATCATTGAAAACCTGGGGGGGTGGGGGTGGGTGGGAGGCAATCAGGCTAGAATAAAATATGATAGGAGTTTAGACCCTAAAGCCAACAGAGAGGCTAAGAAGAAACTGGGCTGAAAATTCAAAAATCTTACTGGTCCAAAGGATACATGAGAAACTGTCTGATGAGAAGAATTCCAAATTGCTTTCTATGGCACTATCATACTATCATAGTTTCTCTTTTATATGTAATTAAGACCTCATGACAAATTAAGTCAGGCCAAGGTTCTTATTAGAATGATGGTCTTTCCAAGAATATTGTAGATAACACCCAGATTACTCGACAACATCTGTGATCGTCCCCACCATACTCACCAATAGATACACATTTTGGCACTGAAAGACTGATTTAATTTCCATAATGTCTAATTATGCCACAAGTCACCGGCTGTAAAACCATTTAAGTGCTTAAATCCATGCTGGGTTCTGAGTAAAGAAAAATGGCATTTGTGTTCTCTTTTTAAGTAAAACGTGCACTAGCTGTAAATATCTCAAACTACCAATGCAAGAAAGACATTCAAAAAAGAACTATAAAAAGTGAGACTGTGTTATGGAGCAAACCAGCGCTATAAACAGACAGCAAGATTATCTGATAAAATTGCTGGTTGCAATGATTATCCTAATCCTGGCGAGGGCCACAGGAGCCAGAAGCCGCTGAGGCTCCCCCTCGGTCACCCGTTCACCCCAACACCTGCCACCTCCAAACGGACCAAAGAACCATGACCAGAAACTGTTCCCCTTCAGTACCTTCTCATACAAGTTCTGAGGTGTGATCCCACCCCAGCTCCCCTTTCCTATTTGTTTCCTTTTTTTTTTTTTGCTATAAAAAGCAGCTTATTATCCATGATTCTGTCACTGGTAGATCCTATTTGCAATAATCATTCTCCCCAATAACTCAGTGGGGTTAAGAGTTCTGGGTTAATAAATAAATAAATAAAAATAACGCTTATCTAGAGGTGTCTCTCACTTATTTCTGTATCTTCAATAAATGGCCAGTACCTGTGTGGCAAGTAAAGTTCCTTTAAGCCTATGTGAAGCTTATGTCAAGGTGTACATATAGATATATACAGATAATATATATTCAGTTTTGGGCCCTTCATGACAGGAGGGACATTGAGGTGCTGGAGCGTGTCCAGAGAAGGGCAACGGAGCTGGTGAGGGGTCTGGAGCACAAGTCTGGAGCTGGGGGTGTTCAGCCTGGAGAAAAGGAGGCTGAGGGAACACCTCGCTCTCTCCAACTCCCTGAAAGGAGGGTGTAGCCGGGGGGGTTGGTCTCTTCTCACAAGGAGCAGGCCATGGGACAAGAGGAAATGGCCTCACGCTGTGCCAGGGGACGTTTAGGATGGATATTGGGAAAAAATTCTTCACTGTAAAGGTTATCAAGCCTTGGAACAGGGTAACTCCAAAAACCATGTGGAAACCAGAAATTCCCACGAGGAGGTGACACTTCACCTTGCCCCATTTTCCTCTGGAGCTGGATGCAATGACATTTGGGTCAGCAGAAAGCCTTCCGTTGACCTCCAATACCAGCTCCATGGGGCTTTTACAGCCTGGCGAAAGGAGCATCCTCCCGCAGAGCCCGAGCAAAGACTGGGACCGGCTCAGCTGTGCTCCCACAGAGAGCTGGGGCACCCACATGGACCTGGCACCTCCCGCACCCACCGCAGCTTTACACGCAAGCTCATAATTGCAACTGCAATTCTGAGCCCGACAATTACGAACAGACACTTAAAAATAGCTTGCTCACACCCTGCTCACCCAAGCGCTGGAGCCAAAACAGGGCCGCTGAGTCTCGGCACCAAGAAACCATCCCCCTCTCGCCCACCATCAGCCAGGTCCCTCGTCTGCGGTGTACAAAACCCCTCACAACACAACGAGCTCCTTTAAAAAATATACTTTTCCTCGGGGAAGGGACAGGTAACCGAAGAAATCTAGGCCTCTTGAGATGCGGCGGGATAAGGCGTGGGGTAACCGAGCCTCCCCAACCAGGGGAACACTATCTCCCCGAGCTCCTCATAAAGTTATACGGCAGCGTGAGAAGCATGGGGGGAATTAATTAGAAAACAGGTTTCCGCGTCTGATCGGGTGTCTGCTCTTTCTGCTACAGCTTTGTTTACGAGGAGTAAGGGCACCAAGGGCTGACTCCTCCAGAACAAGTTCCCACCTATTGAGGTATGTACGCTCCTGTGGAGATTAAAAAAAAAAAAAACAACAACAAAAACCCACAACATTGCTCAAGATGAAAATATTGGAGAAATAAAGGAAAAAAAAAAACACTGGATAGAAGTTTTATAGAGTCTGCTCTTGCATTTACTCTCTGCGCATATCCGTGCCTTCCCCCCTATGCAATAAGACCATCAGAAAAAGGTCTCACCCCTCCACAAGTGGTGTTTCCTCCAGATTTGTCCACTATAAAAACCTAAAACTCTGCACGCTGCAGCCATGAAAATTATTCACCTGAGAGACCAAAATAATCCATGATTTAAGTCTTTGCTTTATATTCTTTCAGCTAAAAAATAAACCAAAATAAATTTTTAAAAAAATCAATTTTACACCAGAAACAAAGTAGCCGCAACTCTTGCAAGCTAAATCCCAACTTGTTTTTGTCTGGCGGGACAGATTTATTAAATTAGTTAGTTAAAGTGGAAATATGTGCAGTCTTCACCATTGCAATTCTGTGGCGAATTGTCAGACCCAGGGGGAGGCACCACACTGGGAGAGGAGGCGAATTTTCAGCCCCGAGAGCAGCAGAGGGGGACGGGGGGCAGGCACCCACCCCCAGAGCACAGAACTTCCCCCCAGCTTTGCTGCTTTTTCTCCCGTATCCAGCTCGTTGCAACACTTCAGAAAATTCTGTCTTTCTTCTCGAAGCGGAAGAGAAGAAATTAAAAATGTGCCATACAACCTTCTCCTGTTCTGACAGACTCTCTCAGATATTTCGGGTTTTGATGTAGAATCGGGGGGGGGTGGTTTCTGTGAAGCTCCCAGCCGCGCTGCTGTGCCAGAGATATGATGTCATGTAGCTACATTTCTGATTCCCCGCCAGTTTGAGCAGTAATATTAAACGAAGCCAAAATGAGCTTCCTGTGCTAAACTGGAAACAAAAGAGCACTTTTACAACGCTGCCCTGGGGGTAAATAGAAATATATATATATATATATATATAATGTCCAACTCAAGGCATAGTTACCATCTTATCGCACTATCAGCGCCTACACACATAGAACAACGTACAGTGTGGGCTCTCACACAACGTGGCTGTATTTAAAACAGCGCAGACAGTCACAGAGACACTTCAAAACAACATCGGGCAGCAAGCCACCGGCTCCCATCTGCCGGCCACAGGGGACATTCCTGCCTTGCCACCCACTCCCCAAACATGGAGCACGCGGCCTGGGGCAGAAGACATCACCTCAAACCCCAACTGGAGACAGAGGAGTTACTATTTGTTGTGAATTATGAGAAATCTGTTTGGATCTAAATTTAACACCACTGCCAACCAGTTTTGATAGCTGTAGACAGCTGGCAGTTTTAACCACAATTAAGTCAGAGTATGATTATAGGTCAGATCTGGAGAGAATCTGCAAAGTAGATGTTATGACTCACACCAAGGCCAACAGCTCCTTAACTCAAACAGCATTTCACACGCACAAACACACCCCATTATCATCCAATTGTCCCTAAGCATTGGCCATGGAGGATGCCACTGCCGAAGGAACCAGTTTGGTAGGTGCATCTCACGCAGACTGAGCTGGGCTCAGCAATGGCAGTGAAAGATGGCCAAAGATCTGGTGATGGTGATGCTTTCTTTAGGCAAACTCAATGTGTTGTTTTAAGGGTTAAAAGGGCCAAAAATTTTCAGATAACACAGAAAAGTACTGCTGAGTACAGCCGAGTCTCGTGTCTTCTGAGGTCTGTCCATGGGAGGTGACTCGTGTAATTAGGAAAAGTAGGAGAATAAATAGATGTGAGAGATTTCTTCACTGAAAGGGTTATCAAGCATTGGAACAGGCTGCCCGGGAAAGTGGAGGAATCGCCATCCCTGGAGGTATTTTAAAGCCGAGCAGATGTGGTACTGAGGGACATGGGTTAGTGATGGGTGTTGGCAGTGTTGGGTTAACAGCTGGACTTGAGGTCCCTTCCAACATAGAGAATTCTATGATTCTAATATTTCAAGGGCACCTGGGTGCTCTTCCAGCCACCCAGCAGCTGCTGCACAATCCTGCACAGACCTCAAATATATCTCAAGTTCAGTGAGTCAAATAAGATGGACCTGAACCCCAGGAGATGGGACAACCAAGGACTGACAAAATAAATATACCTCCCAGAGGTACCAGGAGAATTAGCGCCCCACTGGAGACCACAGTTACGGCCTCACTCCTGAGTAACAAACCAATTTTAATGGAACTGTTGTGAGACATGGTGCCCCGAGAAATACCGAGTCAACTGACACAGATCTGCAGGTATTTTGGATTTGAAAAGAACAAGCAGATATTAAAGTCTTACTCTGGAAACGCTTGAGAATAATGTGAAAAAAATCCAACAAATGAATGGCGCTCAGACAGATCTAGCTAAGACTGTTAACTGGAGGTCCAGCCCTGCCAGATGCTGCCGACAGCTGCCGAAAGCACAGGCAATCATTCCAAGGCAAATCACCTTGAAAATAATCCTCCCTCAAGAAAGCTTATGATATCCAACAAATGTAAACCGTTTTCAGACATCTGTGAAAAGAAGGGGATTGCGGAGATCTTGGAAAAGCAATTATATACAGTGGATGCTGATTAGAGAGAAAAACAGAGTGAAAACAAAGGCTGGCGTCAACGAATGCAGTTACGAAGTATTCTAGACAAACGGGGACAAAACTCGGTGGCTTGAAAGTGTTCTCTGCTCCTGAAGATGCTGAATTCAAGTGAGCAGGAAGGTATGGGGTGAGGCTTGGAAATGTGACCCCCCACTGTCCAATCCATCAAACTCTTGCTGGACCACAAACACCAGCCCACCAGCCCAAATCCAGTGAATTTGCATATCCAGCCCACATCATCTCTCCATCATCTGAAGCTGCCCAAGAGCTTATGGAATGCAAGAGTCTTTCCTGCCTACTGCAAGTTACTATATATTTTAATAATTCTACAGATAATGAGCGTGCTGAAGACATCACCAGAACTTGCCCTGTTGGGTAACAGCAGCAGCTCAGTTCCTCTCCAGGACTCATTAACAGTCAACAGTTCATCAGTAAGATGCACTGGTGTCCACAGAAGCTCTGTGTAGCTTCCACAGCTCTTCTATATGATAGATGTACTGATATGTTTGTACAAAGACATTTTTCCATTCAGAATAGCAACACGGGAGAGATGCTGTGAAACTTTAACACCTCTTCCCATAAGATGTCCCATGAATGGATACCAGATACAAGCCTGCTAAATACACAGTGGTCCTGAATCGATATCAAAATCAGTACTATCACAGCAATACGTGTCTCTATAACAAAGCCGTGGTTATAACACTGATCCTACTTTTTGGACCCTCAACATAATTTTCATTCACTGGCCCTTCACGTTTATTTTGACTCCCAACCCAGGCAAACACCCTCAGAGTGTAAGAATTAAAAGGGAAAAAAAAAAAAAAAAAGTGACAGAAGTAGAGTGCTACACACCTTGCAGGGCAACAATTTGGTGCATGGTCCAAAGCACCAAAACCTGTACTAATCACCTTGAGCTCATTAATTTACAAAGCTTTGGCCCAACCCTAGCGGCTGGCAGATGATCAAGCTCTTAGTTGATGTGATTCAAACTAATCCACTAAAAGGCATTTAAGACCCAGCTAGGAAATAAGTATTTTTCTATTACTAGAAGTGCTGAAAAGTTTTAATGACATCAGACTCTCAAGGTGAGGGAAACAACACCCAGGTCCCTACGTGAGGACTTCCCTCCTCGAGTTTCACCACCAGTGAGTGCACTGGGTCACCCAATGGTTACCGCGGCTTTTCTGTACATTTTTGCTGGAGACGTGCTAAAAAGCAACCTGATGGAGCCTATGTTAATTCTTCTTTTTCCCTTTTTTCATCCTTCTTCTCTGATCCCACCTCCTAGGAAAAGGAGGATTTTGCCATCGTACCGGAGAGTGTCATTATGCTCCCTCCGTCCAAAGCGAAGCTCAGACCCATCAGTGGCATTTGGCCAGGCTGGACACAGAGGTAGTGAAAATTAGTGAACATACACAGCAAACATCCTTCAAGTTCCTCAGTCAAGGAAACACTGCAGCTTGCACGAGTGCCTCATTAGACACAGAAAAACTCAATCCCATAACTCCCAAACCCAACAGACAAAGAAAAAGAGACAATTTTAGGTGCTCCGATCATGGAAAAAATTAAATCACAACCCACAAACCACCATTAGACACAATGCCATAAAAAAATCAGGCTTCATCAGACATGGGGCTCATGGTCTACTTGAGGCAATGCATGCTGCTGGCTAGTTTGCTGTCAAACTGGGTCATAAACAAAGATTTTTATTTCATCAGTGCCAGAAAGCCAGAGGTTTGTTGTCTGAACACCAAACTAAATAGCACCAAATGTTATTCCCAGATGAAATATTTTCATATATATGAAATTCTCCCTTCATTAATAAAATATTCATTGATGTAACAAGGCTCTTGGCTGCCTCAACTGAAATTTGCTCAATAAAGCAGTACCACAGAAAAACGCTCACAAGAACAAAAAACAATGAGAAAGTCTTTTTCCTTTTCGCCACTTAAATATCACATCTAGAACCAAGGTATAGTGAGATAAAAGCTGCTTAAAACCTCTTCTCTCTGGGATAAAAAAAAGTAAGAAAATTACAATATGAATATATAAAACATTTGAAAACCAGAAAAAAACCCTTATGTACTCTATTACATGTTAAAGTAGAGTACAGTTTGGTAAATGCAAGCTAACCTTTTGTTGAAAATAACTTAATAGCAATGACATTTTCATAGTTATATAGCAGCTCACCTAATGCTGATAAACAACTTTAAAATCTTTTCCAATCTTGAAGACCAACTAACAAATAAATAGACACACACACATATATGTGTGTATATATATACACACACATACATACAGACACTCATCATTCAGCAGAGATGGGAAGTAAAACGAGGAGGACAAGGACATTTAGCCTTCTCTTGGGCTGGGAGGAATCAATAAAGTCTCCACTCCCCCCAAACTCCTTCTTGTAGCTCCCTTGGATTCTGTGAGACACCATAATTATTACCCACCAAACAAACCTGTTCAGAAGCTACACAAACCTACCCAAACCCACAGCCGCTCTCCCAACGACACAAGGTTCAAGTTCAACAGTTGCAGTTGGCTCCGCACAGGAGAAACGCCGTGACAGAAGACACTGGCCACCACCCGGGCCAGCCCCTCTTTATCTCGCTGACGAGGAGCCTCGCCGGGGGCTGGAAGCTCCTTAAGAGAACGAACACATCTCAAGAGATATTAACTCTTAATATCTGCAGACTGGCATCTGGTTCCTTGGCCGTTTAGCCCCAAATGTTTGTCTAGGAAGAGCGCTCTAAAACCAGTAGGGATTTCTGTGAAATCCAGCCCTATACTGGTTTAGCTTTAGGCTCTTGTTACATTAACACAAGAATCCCAGGAAAATAAATTCCCCTGGCTAAATATTTAAGGCGAGAGAAGTCTGAGAATGCTTTTGATCATTAGCATCTACAAAAACAAAGAGCTCGATAGATATAGTAAAAATAAAATATTTAAAAATAAGTTAAACTCCACTAAATATTTAAACATACACACTACCACAATAACACTATTACCCAAACTGGTCATGAAAACCCAATCATGCTCATGCCAAAGCAAGTGTCATGAGATGAGTGTTTATACAACATACACGAATCAAGCCTAAATCAACTGCACGTGCCCATCAGAACCACCAAACCCATCATCCCGCCTGAACACGCTTTACCCATCCGCTCAAACAAAGCCAGCATTGCTGTAATTTAGGGAAACCCTTCCAAAAACAAACACGAGCATCACGTGCTTCATCCCAGACAACACAGGCAAGAAAGGGCATTCAACGTATCATGACATATCAATCAATCAATCAATCGCATCTTCTTCCTGCTTAGTGCCTTCAAATAAACCCCATGCACTCACCAGAAAAGGCAAGCACTGGATGAAAAGGTCCTACTTGATTTGAGATGCTCCTTGGGAATTTTGGTGGGTGGAAGCCCATGAGGGCAAATGACTTTAGCAACAGATGCACCGAGCAGGACCTTAAGACTCTAAAATTTTATCAAGGGCTTCCATTATTCTGGAGACAAGAGCTATTTGTTTCCACTCGCATCAGTGCTATTTTGGGACTCTGCGCTAATGTATACAATTGCCCAAATTATCTTTTCTTCAATTATTCAAAAATAACGGCTGGAAAGTAACCTAACTGAAGCTATTTCATTGACTACAAAAATCACACGCAACAATATAAAGCAACAAACAAATTAAAATCTGCACAAGAAAGCTTGGAGCTGGCAAACAGAAATCCAGGGGTGTAAGCGAAGAATATTTTGGTTTGATTGTCCTTCTTCTTCCTGCCAACCTCATTTTCAGGTGACTGAAACCTTCATGGTAGAGCTTTAGCTTAGCTTCCAAAGCACAACTGTAGATACATCTAATTTACTTTAAAAAAAAATCCATCCTACAGCTGATGGAATGAGAAATGAGCTTGTTGGGCCCCTCCCTCCACCAGCTAGACAAAAAAACAGATTTCCATCACAGTAATGAGAATATCGTGGCATAAAAGGACAATAAGTTGCAATCACCCCAACTGCGTTCCCATACGAGCGCTGGAAAGGAGCACGGACTCTCATTGCAAAGTGATTTCATCTGAAAATCTCCGCATGAGTAACGGAATGACAACAGTGAAAGGGAACGGGGACCGCAGTTAGCAATATCCAGCTACTTGGTGGTTGCGGGGGGAGGGGAAATTTAAAGAAAAATAAAAAATAAATCAAACACTAACACAGCAGCAGTTCATGCAAGTTCCTGTGAAAAGCTATTTTTTTGGAGGATTTTTTTTTTAATTGCCCTCAGGCTCTTAATAGCCATATCTAATAAGCTCAAAATTAAGCAAGGTCAATGAATACGCAGCCTTCTGCATTTCTGAATATAAGTTACCAGCAAAATCCCCTGTTTGCTTGGCTTCCAGTTTTCCAGAATCATTTTATTCACTGCGCTATAAACCCCGTAGTTTGGTTTTTTAACCTGTTCGCACACTTTTCTTCTTTTGCACAGCATATCCTTCGGTGTGGAAAAACCCTTGACAATACAAACCCCAGTCGTTTTGCGACCTGCCCGACGCTGAAATATTTACATTAACGTTTTACCAGCCAAATACCTTCCAGTTACACAAAGGAACCACCCGACAGCCAGTCAGTCAACTACCTACGAGTCGTAATTCGTCTGTACAACGGCTAATGAGAGGAAAGCAGATACACACAAAAGCAGGAGGTTGGCTGATACAAAGTAATTGCAGGCAGAATTCGATGACAGTAATTTATGTAATTCCATTAAAGGAAAGGCAGTTGCATAGGAAGAGAATGAGAGGTCAGATAAAAACCCTCCAGAATTTAAACAGAATTAAGAAGGAATTTTATATACTATATGAAAATATAAAAGGAAAATGCCACAACAAAACTTTTAAGTATAATTGACTCTTTTCCTCCCATCCCTTCCTACCACATTTAGCATTCTATATAGCATATTTAACTGTTTATATAAAGCCAGGCAAAGCGGCAGCTTGCTCAGAAATACACACCGACTGAGAAGCACGCAGGTTATTTCATGTCCTCACCCCAAGCACATCCCAACATTTAGCTTCCAGGTTTCCGAGGAAGAATTTTCCCAGTATTGCAGCAAAGTAAAGTCCTGGCAGGAGGCGCAGCTCCTGCTGCATGCATCTGCAGCATCCCCTCTGAGAGACACCCAGTCCCTTGGCACCGCCACGAGCCAAATAAAGAGCAATATTGTGGATTCAGACCGAATCACACCCCGCGGCACCAAAGAGGGCTCTGAGCTGGGGATCACGTAGGCGCAAAGCTGTGCGACGTACAAAGGGCAGAGCCATCGATAGAGAACCTGCCGCTTTTTCTAAACACGTGCCAAGTGATAAACTGTGATTTTATTCGATATACAAATGTCAAAAATATTTAAGATGTTGACAATGAAGAATGGCCCGTGATGAATGGTCCTGCCTACATACGTACCGTGAAACTCTCACGATTTCCACAGCAGCTTTATAAAAAAATATATCAGGGACAACAGACCAAATACTGGCACTTAACGGAAAACGATGATTATTGCTGCGAACATATGGCCACTGAGGGATAAGAACGACGCTTCTCTCTCGAGTAGGTCACACCACACAACAAAGAACACGGTAAATTCACTGGGGGAAAATGAGCATCGAAGGTCTACCACGGCTACTCCAATACTTGGCAACAAGGAAAACTATGAAGAATTATTAACTTTATTAAAGTAAGGTGGCATTCCAACAAGCGAGCAGCCTTGTTGTTCAAACTATCCCGTCCTCCCAAAAAATCATGGAATCCAAGCTAATTTTTTAAAAAAGATGAAATAAACATGGAATATATTTGTACTCTTGTCCTTCCTCACTGATTATATCACAAGGAGGTATTGTCTAATGTAAGGATCTATTCAGAGTGCCAAAGAAGTACCAGCAATTCTACCTTACTGCCTACTTTGTGTTAATATCACCCAGTAAATACCCTTTTACAACAAGAAGATACCCATCAGCCATCGAGATACGCAAGGCTTGACCCAGGGACCACATCAGACACCCTAGGATTAAAATAAAGAGTTTGTTTTCAAGGCAAATGAGTTCATTTTAACCAAATATGTCTTGCTGAGCTTTATCGATCCGAACCATCGGCCGCGCCAACACACGCTTCAGCCTCTTCTGTGGGGTTCACCATGTCCCAAGCTCGGCTGTTGTATCACTTGACCCCTGCCAGTTGCTCTGTCTGTCCCATCACATCAATGTGACAGACGCTAAATGTGATGTGGGGGCCAGGAAAAGGAGGGGTGGGGTGGTTATAGCTTACTGCGGTCAGGTTCACACATGGCTAAATAACACCTTGAAGGATGCACGGCAATTATTTTAGCACTCCTTAAGTCATCAGCTTGCCCATCGATCCTGTTTCTAACAGTAGTGGGAAGCCTGGACAAATCAAAGGCTTTGGACTCGGGTTTCCATTGGAAAACTCCAACCCTACTCATGAGCAAAAAATGGAAAGAAACCCAAATTATTCTATTTCCAAACTACTTGTAACTTATACTTCGCCTTTTACACCAGAGAGCAGGAGGAAATCAGAGTCAAGATCAGACACGCGAATGCCAGATAATTAAACAAGCGGATCACTGACGCATAAATAAAGTTTTAGATTTACGGCGAACAAGTCTTCTACTGTAATACAACCAGGACGGCTTTTCAAATGTTTTTTATGTCAGCACTGACCTAAAAAAGAAAAAAATCCAGTGGAAACTTGGAGGGTCAGATTCCCTCCCCGCTGGCACCTCCCGGGCCGCACAGGAGGAGCAGGGTGAGACCCCAGGACCAGCCTGATTAAAAGCCTGTCCTCGGCGTTTGCGTAACTCCTCAGTTGGGTGTTGGAAATCATTTTATCTGAGCCGTACTAATGAGCCAAATCACTGTTATTATTGGAGCGATCACCCACCCGTAAGCACCTCACCGAGGCTTTATTTTTATCTTGTTCCACAGCAAAGCAGATGCAGATGTGGTGAAGAAACCTCATCCCGACACCTTCTCTCCACCAACACATGGACCCTGCGAGCTCCTCGCTCACTAAAGGCAGAAATGTCTACTTTTTCATTTCAGAGCTCGTTATGGATGGCACCGTTACATTTCCACACCAGGAATCCAAATACGTTGGTCTGAAACCCTCAGGGCTCCACAGCCATGATGCAGGAGCAGGACGCTGGGGCCAGCCTGACCTCCTGACACCCCCCTGTCCAGTGGCTGCCCTGAGCTCTGATGCATCCAGATAGCCGTATCTCTGTGCAAAACGGGGTTTCCACAGCAATAAAAGCATTAAAAAAATTCAACAAAGATCGTTCTGAAGGTATGTTAATGGCCACACTGGGGATCTCCACCCAGTTCACACTGAGATATTTATTTAACTTTTTTTTTTAACCATATTTCCACCAAACAAGCTCTCTGAGACAACATCATTTTTTAATTATTACTATTTTTTAGAGTGAATACATATATTGTGTCAACTCTGCCCGTTGGAAGTTCACAGTCCATGATAACCATCATCCCTCTGCTCTGGCACGGCCTTACAATGAATCCCATACAAGTAAAAAAGACGAACCACAGCCCTTCTGCGCAGCCTGGCCTTCCCAAGCTATAAAAATCAACAAGTACACACCTAATAATATACTGTATTAAACGGATACTCCTGCAGAGAGTCCAATTTGGGCAGGTTTTCCTACCTGTCAATATCTATTAACAATTAAGTTTCCAAGGTATAAAAGAAATCACATGGACGCATGAAAGAATTATATAGAAGCATAGAAACTTGCCTGTTATATTAAGAAGTGATGTAATTTACTGTTTTCTATTGCACTAGCTATAGACCCAGCTTATCACTAATTATTATTATTAAGAAGCTGCCAATATTTTCTCCAAAGAAAGTGGATTTTAGCAGAAAAAGAGTGCGTGCGCTGGCTACAATTGGGAAGAAAGCTATTTATCTAAGCAAGAAATATATATTTTTTTTAGAATCATAGAATCATAATAGCTTGCCGATTATATTGGCAGCTATTAGTTACAATTGGAAACTCAAATATTTGTCTAGGAAATCAATTTAATTTTTTTCACAGTGATATTTTTTTTAAATAACAAGGAAGCGTGGGAAGTTCTTTTACACCAGTGATGCGCTTCTCTTTTGCAGGCTCAGAGCGTATATAACTTTTTCATTTCCTTTTACTTGGAAAACAATTTGGAAGGAACTACATTTTCATAAGCAGGCTCTCAAAAAAAAAAAAAAACCACAACAAACTACCAAAAAAACCCCCACCAAAACCACCCAAAAACTTGCACCCAGGTCCAAAGCACCACACTGGGGATGGGGCAGGACCAGCCCAGCCGATTGCCACCCTCGGGCTTGCCCCACCGGCCCTCGGGCAAGTACCGGTCCGGGGCTGCTCCCTGCATGGGGCAACCAATTCACAAGTTGGGGCTTTAATCATCCAGAGAGTGGAATAAACAGAAAATGTTCAGGTTTACCTTTCGCTTCGCACAACACACAGTATGGTTTTTGTAAGTATATGTCAAGCAAAGTGACTTTTAGACTAAGATCATCGCTTTTTTTTTTTTTTTGCTGTAATAAGGAAAAAAAAGGGTTAAAAATGGGAGATTTTATGCAGTATATAGAGGTGTACCTTTGCAGCGCGTATGTTCTGGCGGGGTCGCTCAGGGGGTTTCCATCCTGCCCTCAGCAGCGCCGGGGGGCCCCGGGATGGTCCCCCCCCCGGGATCCGACAGCGGTTGCCATGTCCCGGGGGTGTCGGGAGCGGGATGTGCAGGGCTCCCCACCGGGACCAGCGGCTCCTCCGCCGACCCAACGCGCTCCCCGCCGCTGGAAAAGGGAAGATTAGGATCTTCGCCCGGGCGCGGATCCCGCTGAGGCTCTAGTTTTCTTTCATGCTTCGTTAAAAAATTAGATGCCGGATTATTTCAAGCATACATCGGCGTATCAAACAATTATGTTGTTATTCTACTCTTACACAAGCCGTCTTTGTTTCGGGGGGAAACAGGAAAAAATAAATAATAATCTACGGACAATAAAGCGTAAATAAAGCAGGGGGGGAGAGGGGGAGCAGCCAAAAGGGGAGAGGAATCGCGGCACCCGAGCTCCGAGCCAGCACTACCCAAATATGAAATATAAACTCGCCCGGCCGCGGGGTTACCTTCTTCCCAGTGGTTTTTCCGCTCGGAGGGGCCGATGCCAGGGTGAGGGGCGAGTGATTTCTAAGTATCTGCTCCGGCTGGGAGTGCCTTCCCGGCGATGAATCACCCCGGCTTTATCCCAGCGTAACGTTGCAGAAGGCTTTACTCCAGCAAAAACTTCGCGGACGAGGCTGCGGGGTTTTCATCTCTCGCCAATCTCAAGTGGGTTTTGTTATCATTAAAAGAATGTAATTACGCGTATCGCCCCATATTCACGTCTGTTTCCCAACGGACTGAACATAAATACCTACACGTACTCAGCGGAGCATGACATCACATTTTAGCTCAGTTAAGTGGCTTTTAGATAACAAGCCATACCCCCCGTCCCCGAGAATGCGAAGATTAGATAAAATATCGAAGAAGAAGAGCTGTGACTTCCAGCCGTTTGTTTGCACACACCAGCGTAAAGTTTAACACCACCATTTAATTCATTTGGGTACATTAATTAGTCATGCAGGAAGTATGCAAAACGAGACTAAGCAACAATTCATTAAAAAAAAAAAAAAAAGGCATTAGTATTAAATCAGCATTGGCTGGCAGTTGAAAGCTGCTAATAAAGCCAGGAATGCTCCGGCTGATGGGAGAAGCTACACAACCTGTCCCCCAGCTCTTTCCTGCTCCCCTTTTCCCCTCGCGACGTTTATGGGAGTATCATCTGCCAAACCCAACCTCTCTCAAGCAGTCCTCTGGCACGGGCAAAGGTGCTTTCGTCCTCCAGGTTTTGAGCGCTGCCACCTGTACGCTCCCATCTATAATTTCATTTTATAACGAGCTGCTCTGCCGATAGAGCCACCGTTCACTCACTGGAAAGGCTGCAAAGTCCGACCCAATTCTTGAATTAATTGCTTGTTATTTACCCTACACAGCATCTCAGAGAGGTCCATGTTGTCCTCTTAGGAATAAATATAAATAAGCTACATTTTCACTTTAGTATAAATATTCATTTTATAGATTCCCCAGAGTTTTGCAGGAAAAATACCATGTAATGGAAGCAGTGACCCAGGGTGAAGGGCAAGCCTCCTTAGACCACTGTGCCCCACAGGTCAGATAAAGGCTGAAGGACAACTTGGAGAAGCGACCAGGAAAGAGAGAAATGGTCTAGCAGAACAGGCAATAAATAAAGTGGTCCGGGAAAACTTTTATGGGACTGAGGAGCGAACCTTTGTGTGGGCAGGACAAGATGCCCTTCCTCACCCAGCTGCAGGAGCAGAGCTGCTGGGTGTCTCTGGAGGATGAGCTGCTCAGGCAAGTGATTTGAAAGGCAGATGACAACTCCTGGCCAAAGACCTTAGTCAGGGCTGGGCGTGGAGGCAAGGAGATGGGTGCTGAGCCAGCAGCGCTGGGATGGAGGGGACAGGAGCCAGGAACCCCACGCAAGGAGGAAGCTGTGGCAGCCCCAGTTGGTTACTGGCCATTGCTACGACCGAGGAAGGGCATCTGGCTGGGTTTAGGCAATGGGTTCACAGATTGCACCAGGTGGTGGCTGCAGAACTGGCTGCAGCAAGTATTCAATGGGCTTCTATGCACCGAGGTGGGAGCCAGCCTTACCCCAAAAAATAAATGGGTAGAGAAAGAAATCTGCTTTTCAGGAGAGCCAACGAGAAAATAAGGTTAAGAGAATGAGATAGACACTGAGTGTTGCTAACAGAGGGTGGACACCCTGGGACCAAGCCCCTGACTCAGCTCAAGGATCATCCTTCAGGCTTAAAAATCCTAGCCTGATACACGAGATTTAATAATACATAAGGAATTATTTTCATGTTCACTCCCACGAATACCATTAATAGGAACAGACTCATCTGTCTGGAGCTTTCAGCGCCTGTGAATCATCCCAATGAATCAATCACAACACACAGATGAGGAGCTCACCGAAGAGAAGACAAAAGGAGCAGCAAGGCTGCAGGACGGCATCACAAAGATGAAACGTTTAAAAGGACAGGCAAGAAATCCCACTTCGGTATCAGGATTATAAGGGCTGTAAGTCTCATGGAGGTTATAAAAGCCTCGTGTTTCTGCAGGGAGATTATGAGGTCAAAACATCTAATTGAAAAGGGTTTTATAGGAATTAATTTATTCCAACTGACTCCATCAGCGTCCATAGGAGGTGTACCCACCTGACTCTATGTGCATGTATGGAGTCATTTCAAACCGCCTAGAAACTTCATCTATAAAAACACTGTTAAAATAACTCATAAAATTATGCAAGTTATGAAACAAACTGTAAAGCCTTTTCAGAGCCCCATACAAACTTGAGGATTAAAGAAACAATTGATGTTAACCATAAAAAAAGCTAGGTAATTTGTTGTGAAAGACATTCATTTCTTCTCCTGAGGAGGATGGCTCACCACAGCCAAGCATCGTACGCATCCCTTTGCTGAGATGTTGACCACCGACGTGATCACAGAATGATATGGGGTTGGAAGGGACCTCTGGAGATCATCTAGTCCAACCCCCCTGCCAGAGCAGGTCCACCCAGAGCAGG
>JAOXJK010000077.1:2567974-2587045 GCA_025774025.1 Xenus cinereus
CTGAAAAAAGACTGGCCCCATCCTCCTGACACCCACCCTTGAAGTATTTATAGGTGTTGATCAGATCCCCCCTCAGTTTTCTCTTCTCCATGTGATGTTTAAGGCAGGCTCATGAGCTGTAATTAACCACAACGGTCCAAGCAAGCAATGTGGTGCCTCAAACCAATTTAAATTTGGTAATCTTGGAGCATCAAAGGCCTGCTATTAATAGCTATTATTAATACATTGATTTTAAAGATTACGTGAAAGAATTAACAATCATAGACAAAAACAGCTGGCAACATTGGTTCTGCTGATAACAAATCCTGGTTTTGTCTTTATGGGGAATGAATGAGGGACATCTGTTCCTTCAAGAAATGGTTTGGGGGTTTCGGGGGGGGCGGCGGACCTTAAGTTCTGTGACCCTGCCTTTATGCACCATGTAAAAATAGGTTTGAATTTTCACATTATCTTCAGACGCTTCCTAACTGGCCAGGCACGAGGACGCATCGCTATTTAAGAGTATCTTCAGTGCAGCCCTTGGTTTCTGTGCCAACATTCAAAGCATTTTATTCATCCACTTGCCTGTGATGGTTTATGAATGTTCACTTCATCACAAGGGGAACATGAAAGCCGTTTCTTTAGATGCCTGTAGCTTATACAAGCAGCAGTGTGAGTCTGTGGCTCTTAACACTGCTAGGTCAGACTCCTCAAATTCCCCATAAACACTGGGAAAACAGCTAAACTGGGACTATTATGTCATTTTCTGTGTCCATCGTGACCTACTCTCATTTAGGCACAAGGCTGAACTTCTTTGCGTCGTTGTTTCAGAAGATTAACTCTCCTATTAAGCGTGCCTTATTATTATAGTTTACAGATCTCCTCTACTGGATGTAACTTAAACTTATCTAAATTAAATTTTGCTATATCCTTTTTTAAAAGCCTTCTGCCAGTTTCAATCACCTTTATATCTTCACCAAAGCTTTGCCAAGAGCACCCAGGCATCAGGTGTTTCTGAAAGCACAGCTCAGTTACTGCAGTAGCAGATGCCCCCACCCCCCCCCCACCCCAAAGGCCCACTGCCTGTTTTCTATAAACTCCTGGATTTAGACCAAGATTTTGGAAGACACAACGTGAGTAAATCATTAACCTTTGTCCTTGGTAGAATTTGGGCTGGAGATCCATGATCAGGCTGTACAAAAGCCAGGGCATGAGAGAGATGCTCACACACTCTGTGGAGCCCTTCCAGCCCACCTTCTCCTGCTTATCCACCATACAGAGCAAAAAGACTATAAAGAGATGAAGAAACATGACAGCACTTCAGGTATCCAAAGTCTAGGTATGCTATAATGATCATTTTGATGGGAACTGAACCTCAACATCTTCAGAGATATAGCAGAGGATCTTGACACCAAGAGGTTCTCCAAATTGGAACCCTCCAGTTATCTTCTACTTCCTAAAAACCTCAGGGAACCGAGGTGATTGTGCACTAAGCCCAGAAAGCACCACTCAAAATATGACAGTCTCAGCAAGAAAAAGTTCAAAATCAGTGACAAGGACATTAAACTTTACATCAAAGGAACACAATTGAAAGTATTGTGTTTTGAAACATCAAGTTCAGTTGCTATCAAAATCCTACCTAACTGGCTTATTTGGTAGAAGGTTCAAGGACAACAGGTTGGAGACATATCACAAGCTATCGGTGGTTCACAGTCATATTACAACTGTAAGGCTTCGGTTCCTGCATGCCCAAACAGTCCTTGGTTTCATATGGAATTAGTGACATAATTAACAACATTTAATAACGTTCAACAGATACTCAGAGCCAGAAGACTGAATGAGCAGTCTAAATGGGCGCCTTTCTATGATTTCAGCAAACCTGAATTTTCCAGTCCTACAAAGGAAATTAAGGTAAATATCTGTGGCATTACTGGTCTTTAGCATTTGGAAATTACTTTCCCAGTAGTAAAGCTGGGAACACACTGTTAAATCACAGCATTTTACAAAGACCAGGACATTCTGGGCATTCTTGTATCCTTCATTTGACTTCAGACTTCCCTAGCTTAAGTATCACTTGAAGAGAGAAGAAAATCTGACCAATTATTTGTTCTAATTGCATCCAGTCTAACACCCCAACCGCCAAAGCAATATCAACAAGAAAAAGATTTCGTCCCAGTTCAGCATCCCTTCATTTCCAATGGCAACCCTCAAATACGATTCCTTTTAGGCATCCCTTCAAGCATAGCTTAATAGAACAAAACACAATGCCTATAGAGTGTAATAAAAAAACCTCAGTACTTCAAATAAACAAGAAAACAAAATTAAAAAGAGCGAGGTAAGGATTACAGAAAGATGGGCAGGTAGGGAAACGTTGGAGGGAAAAAGTAGGAGTGCTTCAAGGGCAAGGGGACAGCATAACGTGGAGAAATAAGTGCGTGGGGAAGGGGAACAGAAAATTTAAGACAGTCCACGGTTAGGTGACAGGGGATATCCCTCTGTCCTCAAAGACCTCCCTTCCTCTGCCTGATAAGAAACTAGATTAATTAGCCAGTGCAGGTTTCTGTGCCACAGCAGAAGCATCGACACGCCCCAAATCTTCTTGAAAAGGTTTTAGCCAATGGACAACATGAGTTTGGTTTAAAAAAAAAAACCCAAAAAAGCAACCAATACAAAGGTGGCCAAGTCACTAAGGAACACAAGGCAGAAGCTCTATCCAAGGAGCACCACCAAAACACCCGCAAGCAGCTCCGTAACACTGGATTTCCTAGTAGAAGGTACAGAAGGTGTGTGGCATGTTTTAACAACACCCTCAGCAATTTATAAACCACGGTTCCAGCGTGCCCGTTGTACCCACCAAGAACAATACTTTGGCAAACGACTTACAGCGTGTTTTTCCTTTGCTGCCAGGCTCTGGCAGGAGGCACCTCCGCGCCAGGAAGGGAATTCCAGAGGCGGGTATCAACTGTAGCCAGCTGAAGGATGCTTGCACTTCTGGATTAGAGGCAGCCATAAAAAGCACAGAACCATGAAATAAAGTATTACCAAAAAAAAAAAAAAAAAAGAGGAGGAAAAAAAAAAAGAGGGAGTCAGTGAAATAAAGGGGTTAATTTTATTTTTTTTTCCCCATATACTGGATTTTTTTTTGCAAAGAGCAGGGGAAAAAAGTGTCAGGCATGAAAGAGACCCTGATTGCCTATTATTAACTGCTAGTAGCACCGTTAGTTTATTTACTAGAGTGCAAACTAATAAGGAGACTAATGAGAGGTTTGGTTTGAGGCATTGTGGCGTTTCATTACAGTCTGGTGGAAAATTGGAAATGAACCCGATAGCTCTGTACTCCATTAACTCTTTCTCTCCGATCTGTGTGAAAATGCAAACACACATGCCTGTAGTCAACCGTACAGGCCAGGAGAGCTCCTAATCATTATTTGACAACTTTAATACCTCCAGTAGATGATTTCTTGCTATTTTTCCTCTTTATGCTTAGCATCGCAGTATTACAACATTAAAATTCACCATCGACATAATAATCATTTATATGCCTGCCGTGCCTTTGATCAGGGTCTGTCAAAGCATGGCTCGGAATGTAATTAATTAAGCGTAAGTATTTCCTGATATTCCTGGGGTTGGTAGTGGGATATGACAACTTCAGCTCCCCAGCATGGCACAAGGAAACGTTAATTCCTTCAATAACCTGATAGAGAAGAGATTGGGAGAGGGTGGAAAGCAAAAGGCAGCATCTGCTGGGAGCGGGGAAGGAAATCAAATTCATCCCCTCTGATTGATCAGCATCTCAGAAACTCCAGTGTAATGGGATACAGAAATAGCACCACCCAAGAAGAAATTAAAAGATTTTCAAAACTTTTTATGGATACACTAGAGAAACAGGAAGCAAGCAGGTACGATTTCCTACAGTTCAGGGTGATGTAACCAGCAAAGCTGTTTTAACCAGTTGGCCATTTCTTTGCAAGGAGCTGCATGTGTACATAAGACGGCCACATCCTCTACCTCTTGCCCCCAAGCAGGTCCCTGCGCGTACGTCACCTCTGATAGTGCTGCCAGAACCTTTAACTGCTTGATGGCTTCATTTCTGGTGGGGTTCAGTTAAAAAAAAACAACCCACAACTCTGTTTTAGGAATTAATACCTACTCGAGACATTAAAACAGCAGTCTGTCCCCCCCAACACATGCATTTTTGTTTTCTTCTCTGAATTTTAAAAAAAGATGAGCTAAAGTAACCCATTGCAGATCCCATTTACACGGGTGTGTGGATGCACACCATGCACTAGGGAGCACCTAGGCTGTGTGATAAATAACCCAGCATTTTCACAAAATTTCCAAATTACATCTTTTTATTTGGTTGGGTTCTGCCGCCATTCCTTCTGGATGAGCAAGCAAAACCACTGCCATTGAGCACAATCTCTCTGGGTAAGAGTCACACGAGGAGCATCTCTCCGTTTCCAAATGCGCCAAAACATTAGGATGCAAAACATCTGAGCTTTCTGGAGACGATCCGCTTGGATTCTCAGGAGGAAAAAAAGATCTTCTGAAGAAGATTCCCAATAATTTCTGATCTTCATAGCTAGCTACTTATAACAGTTGGATCCTTGATTAACTACAAGGGAAATACCTGTAATTCAATCCTCAGCTCTCCAGCATAACCAGGTAGAGAGCACAACCAAGAAAAAAATTGAAAAAAAAAAAAAAGGAAGGAAAAAAGATGGATTTAAAAGAAAATACCAAAGGAGGCTAAACTGACAAGTATTATATTCTTCCCTCAGGGAAAAAGTCTTTAAAGCAGGTGTAGAGATAAGAAGCATGAGGCACAGAGTGGTGCAAACGTGACATGGAAGAAATAGCAAAAAAAAATTACATGCAAATACAATTACATCTCCTTCCTGGGGAAATGGTGTCAGACTGCACAAAGGAGCTGGGCAAAAAAAGCAGTTCCATAACTGCAGAATTCCATGGAAGTTGAACTCCAGCCTCTTTTCCTTTGACCGTTTGTCTGTGTTACTAAAGAATATCATTAAATTACTTCACTGGTCCCAGGTCAGAAAGGTGTCGAGGGAGGACATGTACAGACATTTGCTTCAACTCTTTGTTTTAGACTTAAAAAAAAAAAAAAAAAAAAGACTAAAGTGCAAATTTTTCCCTAAAGGATTGTGCAAGGTTTTGGGAATGGGAGAAATCTCCTGAAACCTGCCCCCCTTTGCCAGCATCACACGCACGACATTTTGGTTTGGAGACGGTTCCAGCCTTCATTAGGACCATTTGATCCGTGCAGGGCCCCGGAGCAAAGAGCCCTTGTTCAGTCTGAAGCTCAACACCTCACTTTATTAACCACCTGAGCCAACGTTCACTGAGGCTGAATTAATGTCAGTCTCCCACCGACTCCAGCTTTATTTGATTAGCCTTTAAAAAAAACCCCAAAAACTACAAACTTCTCTATTTTTTTCCCATAGCTGAATTCCATCAATGGATTAATTTTTTTTTTTTCTTTTTAATCATCAAGATAATCTTGGGTATTGCCTCTCACTTTTACGTCAAACTTACTGGACACCTAATGTCAGCAACTTAACCATACTCCCCGTTGCCCTTGTTTTACAGATGGAGTTGCTTTTCAGCTAGATGTCTTCTTTGGGTTTATACGTTAAGGCGATAAAATATGAACTGGTGGAATGACAAGCAGATTAAAAAAAAAAAAATTAATAAGTAATTGTTTAGACTATGATACCAGCAGTTTGGCAGAATGTGAGGTGATGTTGCCATGTTTAATACACAGGATGAAAAAAAAAAGCTTCGAGCTTAATAAAAGAAGAAAATAAACTAAAAGAAAGGGGAAAAGCCATTGGGAAATACTTTGCATGTCTTTATAGTTGAGATGTTAATGGTCCAAAATAACATCTGTGTTCTTCCTACATTCTTAAAAGAAAAAAAAATAAAATAAAAAAAGAAATCACTTGCTGATTATGTCAGCTTGCTTTGAAAGCCCACAGCAGATTTATTATTTCCTTTGGAAAAAATTGCACTTTGTTCTCCCTGCAATATCATTCCCATCAAGTGCAGTGTGCCAAAAGAAGCTGCTTTGGGAATAAGCCAAAAAAGATGGAGACAATGTGGTATACTCTAAGCACAGACTATTTACGGGCTATGAGAGAAAATCCTTTTGTAATTCTTGAAGTCTGCACTTGGTGCAAGTTAATGAGAAAGTTTGAGAGACTGAAAGGTCTCATTATGACATGTCACTCCAAGATCGCATCTTTGTTTCCTTAATTTTCTTTTAAGCTGCTCCCAAGCTGGCTAAAAAGAATCTTTTTATGAGAGAGGCTGAGATAAACTTCTGAGAATTTCAATGCAAAGATGGCCAGTCCAGATTTGACCCCCTTTTTTTGCTCTTGTGGTGAGCTGGAGAGAACGAGCCTACGAGCCACCGAGAAGAGAGACTGGTGGCAGAGCTATAAAACCCCAGCTGCATTTTTCTCCCACTCCACTGGCATCTTTTTGGGCTGAGGAGAGAGTTTTTGGTTATTTACAATAACGCGCGCAACAATACAAATTCAGTACTCTCTTCTGTTTGGGAATCTCCACTTTTTTCCCCCCGATCCCAATCATTTTTCCAAATTATTTCATTGGCAGTGCTGAGCCACAGCTGTAATGGCGTGCGTTTATCTGGCCATACTGGTTTGCAGAGTCGGCCGCCTCCTTCCTAACTGGAAGACTGAAATGAGTTGACGGAGTTTGAAAAATTACCTAATTGCTAGTAAAGGATTATTTCTTCTCATTAATCTTTTCACGTGACTCAGTAAAATCCTTTGAAGAGAAGCTACTTCCTAAAGCGGGCACAGAAAAGCTCGTCACAGGAAAATCAAGAAGACGGTCAAAAAGAAGAGTTTTGGTGCACAGCGGGAAGCAACTGCTGCAGTTACTGATGAGCTGACCACCTCTAGGACCTTTGTATTAAATGCCCGTTTACAAATACATACAATTTCAGGTATCAATGAAGTAGTTCATCCAGTGGCTTCATGGGAGTGCTGGCTCCACTCTTGCAACCATCTTGGTGGCGTTACCGCAGTCTGCACTGGAGTGGTTTTGGAACCATTTGTTTCACCCCTGGCATTGCAGCTCGTTGCACACTGCAATGTTGTTCAAGCAGTCAGAAAAGAAGATTTGCTAAGCTAATGGCTGGCACATAACTACGGAGGTGATCAGAGAAGGATGTATGTCCCCTTACGGCACAGGGGACCTACACACGTAGCATCACATCCTTTGGCGTGTTGGTATTGTGACGATACCCAGCCCTACTTAAGTCCTAGATTTTGGCTCAACATGATGTTTTCATGAAATGGCTTTTCCCTTGTACTGGGAGAAAAAACCAAGTACCTAACTTCTGCAGTACTAGAGAGAACCTCCTTCACCAGCAAACCTCCTCCTCAGCCATTGCAAGTGGGTCTGTCAGAAAATCTGTTCCACAAAGGGATCAACTTCTACATTAAACGCACAGCTCCACCAACTAGATGTCTACTCCTGGGTCTCACTGATCTGGTCACCACCAGAAACACTCCCCTCCACCCAGGGTATCCATGGCCCACCACATTCTGTACCATGTTAGCTTAGATTGCTCCCAGCAGCGAAGGTGGTCAACAGGCTTTTTAACCCAGATCTGCTCTTCTGCGGAGGAAGTGATCGAGAAGAAACCCCTGAGGTTATTTCTTGTGCCGCTTCTAAAGGACTAAGGCAGCACATCTTTGCCTATGCATGACTCCAGTAGGTCCCATTTGTTCTTGTGCCAACTTGTCCTTTCAACAGAGGAGCTCAGCCCTGCTTCCTCCAACTGCTCCCAACCCATGGGGCTTGCTCTGTGCCCTTTCCCTCTCCTCAGTCTCCAAACCATTTATGCAGAAGGAGAACACATCCCCAGAGGGGGAACAGTTGCTGGAAGTGATGGAGTCAAGGTTGGGGAGGAGCTGAGTTACCTGCAACGAACCTCACCAGCACAGGTACACCCCAGGTCCCTTGCTCACCCCCTTCTCTTCCCTCAGCCCCCAGGCACCCACGAGCAGCATGCCCTACGGGTGCCTTATTTTCAATAACTAGTTCAATTCTGAGCACAGCATACCTGCTGAGCACCATGGATGTTCTCTGCAAGCTCCTTTCCCCCCTGGAGCTAACACAACTGAGCTGAAGGGGAAAGCTCAGATACCGATCTATGTATAGAAGTAAAAATGATAGAGTTCAACCTACTCCTTATTGAAAACCCAAGACTGAAAACATTTCTGGATACTCGCTGCAGAACTCAGTTCCTAATCAAACATTTGGATTTAGGGCTTTTCACACAGAATGAAGGACCCAGCTTCAGCTACTTCAACGTGCTGACACACTCCGGCTTTCGGCGCACACTCGAGTCCATGGAGAAAGGCTGGAAGAGGTTCAGAGTGGTTTATTTTTTCAGATCAACACATGATCGATACATTAACTTCTAAATATAAGGACAGAAACTATCCAAAACTATGTAAAACCATCCAAAAATACTACCAGATGCCACCCATCAGTCATTAAATGACTTTGGGGTTTTTTGTAATAAATAATAGCAATTTCTAGGGAATCTTAAACTAAGGTCATGGGATCAGAACTGCACCCAGGAAACTTCTTAGCTAATTGGGTGAGCAGGCAATATTTTGAAGGATTTATAACGAACCCGAAAAAATAAACACAACTTCTCCTATCTGTTTACTCCTCGGTAACCCCTTTATGCCAACAGCCGTGGAGCCGAGCAGTCTGCGTCTCCGCAGGAATCAGAGGAGCTGTAAAATTGCATCAGCGCAAAGATAAATGCCCTCACCTGGGAGGGACGGGGATCCACGGCGAGCAGAGAAGAATGTAAGATGAGATCTACCACAAACCCCACACCGATAGTAGCTGGGCAACGCGCAAACGCCCCCCAAACCACCATGCTTGGGAAACGCAAGTGAAATCCAGCCCTTTCCCATCGCTGGGCAAAATGTTTGCCACCAGGCTGCTACGGGTGGCTTTCCAAATACTTCCGATTCACTGGAATACACAGATATCTTTTAAAATATAAAACGTGCTTATGTGTTTCTTCCTAGAGTATCGGAAATTCTGATTTATTTTTTTTTCCTTTAAATCTTGCTCATGAATATCAAATATGATATATTGCTTCAGTGGAAGAGGAACCAGTGGGAGTTATTAAGCCCTTTTTTGTACTTTTTTATGTTTGGAGGTTTTTTTTGTGCATATTCTTCAAGCTTATTAATTATCAAGAATCACTTGATGCTTTGAATAAGTAACAAAGAAAAAAATGATTATTTTCTTAAAACAGCATAATGACAACTGATCGTCTCCATCCTATTTTCATCACAGACATTTTCATTACTGAGATGACTTAGTTTCACACAAAAATCTAACTGCTACAACACCCCCCGTTCAAGAATAATTAATGCTGGGACAAACAGCAGCAGCTACAGCTCAGCATTAACTCGCGCTGCCAGGAAAAGCCAAGCACATTAATCAAGAAATGTGTCTGGAGAAGGACAGGAGTGCCTCATTCACAGCCACAAAGCTCTCCAGCTCCTCTACCATGGCCCAGCCCCAGATTGTGAACTGAATTCAGTTGGGCTACTCACACGCTTAAATTTACACATGTGCTTAAAATAGTTTTCAATTGGGATCCAGTCCAGCTGGCAACTGGAACAGACTCATTAGAGTTCAGATAACCCAGAGCTGGAAGGGGAGAAAGGCTCTTGTTATGGTCTTGTAGCTCATACAAGAAGTGGAGGATTCAGGTGTGCATCCTGGAAGATCAGAATGTGCTGAGGATCTAGAGCTATGAGAAACGGGGCTGGTGGGCATCCCACTCCCGGCAGCAACACACAAAGCAACACTCACAGTTAATGTTTCCACATCAGGAGGTCAACTTCAAATAGAGTCCCTCACTGCTAACAAAAGGCAGATAAGAACTGAGCTAAGATAAAATACTAGAAATGCTGCAAAGATGCGTACTGTTAGAGAACCAACACGCATCAGTGGCAGCAGCACTTGCAGGAGGTGACCGAGCAGGGCAGCGGTACCCAGGTCTGCAAGAACTTCCACAGCACCATCTCCAGCGAAAGCAAAGGTAAGGAGGCAAGAAAAACGACACCAGCATCTTGAAAGGTAAGAGGGTTAACTTCAGACTCTCCTGGTTCTCCCAAACGTGAGACACCCAACACGCTTTCAGCTTGACCCCCTTGGCTTTCCCATAGCATGTGTGGGTACCCCCAGAAGATGCCCACATCTCTCTGTACGTGAACCAGGTATCGCTGCTAAACCAACCGTCTTCTCTGGAAGGAAACCTGCTGAAGTGGAGTTGTTCTCCAGGAAGGCACACATTGTTGGAGACCAACGGAATTCCCAAAGGAGAAGGGGGGCACAGCCTGAACAGGGCTCTCCACTACTTTGCCTATGGCCTTCAGCCACACACACTCTTCTTCTAACCTGACCCTATCTCCTACTGCTTTCCCACTTCTGTCCACCCCATTCTGCTCCCCAGAGCCTCCTGCCCTGAACGCACTCAGATCCTCCCATGCCATAGGAGTGGGCAGAACGAGAACAGGAGAGGAAGAGAGAGGGAGACTTAACCAGCAGAGAAGGAAAAGTGTCAAAAAAGAGAGTCACAAGAAAGAACAGAGCTCTTAAACCCATGACCTCCAGAGGAAGCCCTGAGAAGTGGGAGCTATTCCACCTACAGACATTTTCTGACAGAAGGAAAGGGCAAGTTCATCAGAGACCGCCAAGGGACAGCCTATTCAGCCTGTTCAAGATAGAAGTGAACACCTCGACTACAGCAAAACCCACTTAAGTCAGGAGGGAACAAAACCTGGTAAGGGTGGTGAAGCACAGGCAGAGCTTTCCTTGCCTTCAGTGGGGGTCTTCCAGTCCAGGTTAGACAAGGACCACTGGGAAGCACAGGGAGCAGAGCTGCCTTTGTTCTGATCTAGCTGAGACTTCTTGAGGTCTCTAATATTGGTTGCACCCACAAGCAAGGTGACTGTCCCTGTGTGGAAACCAGAACACCACTGGAACACCCTCACACATCCCTGCGCACCACAAGAACACCTGCTCGGTCAACACCAAACTTCATGACAACCAGCTGTCCCAGCCCCTTTCCAGAGACACGGGACACTCCAGAGAGTGTCTGAGAGCTCTGACTAGTTCTTCCAATTCATTAATGAACACTTTAATCTTGTTAATCTGAAGAAGGATAACTCTTTCAGATTAATAGCAGAAACTGGGGGGTGAGGGGAATGTAAAACACAATTCCTTCAAAGTCAAGAGCATATTTTGCTAATGCGATATGATTAATGACAAGGATGATATTATATTAATGGAGAAATCTATTAAAGTACGCCTGTGAGATTTCACAATTAATCCCATTCTCCCAGATCACAAATTAATGGACATTTTCCCAGACTTCACTGAGAGCAAAGTATAAATCCCGCAAGAGAGGGAGAGCCCATCCTGTAACCAAACACATCACGGCTAACGTCACATTGACCTCATGCTTAGAGGCCAACTGCACGTATTTGCATATGCAAATCAAAAAATCTTCATCTGCTGGTGTTTAAACGGATTTATAGCTGAAGATTTTGATGAGTGCTGAAAAGACTAAGTTCCAAAAACCTGCTCGTAAAGATTATTGCCAATGAACTCTCAAAAAGTTTCTCTTCTGCCCTGTGTATTAAGGATAAGGCTGTGACCAAAACGCGCCTCTGTAACGGGAGATCCTGTGCAAACCTGGTGTTAACAGAACGTGAACATCAGCTTCTATGGTAAGGATGTTCATGCCCTTCCCTTCCTCCAGCTGTTTGAGCCCCAAACCTGCGTACAGAAGGAAATTGTTGTCCCCAGGGAAGATTATTTCATCTCATCCCATCATCAGACTCTTTCCCATCCCTCATCTTGTTATGGACCCCAGTCTCTGTCCAAAGCTTTGGTTACCGCTACTACCAGCAGCAAGCTCCCACCCCCTGGCCCTTGTGTTGCCCACCAGCAGCCATTGATCACCCAGAGACAAAGGCTAGAAAAGGGCTCGAGGCAAAGCACGAGTCTTCTCTTGCCCCCACACGGCCGGCTGCTTAGGGCCGTGCCCAGCATCCTGGGGAACGGCTGCCCAGGAGAAGACCTCCTGCTCAGGGGACACGTGGTGCTCATGGCTGGGCTGCATGTGTCCTTTGGTTTCCTGATGGACATGGACACCTACTCTCTTGGCCCTTCATGAGCCACCCTACACATGCATGGCTGCACCTCCACCAGCATGGCCAGCTATTCCAGGGACCATGAGCATCCTTGGTTGGCTTAGGAATATGTATTTCCAACGTCTGAAAGACACCTGCGGTCATCTCCAACCACATCTTTCTTGCTGTAGCCCTTTGATCCCTTCCTGTTACCCTCACATTGTCCTCCTCAGCGCCTCGGAGAGCTGCAGAGATGCTTTTGTTCCAATACAGAAATTCCCCACTTCTGACCTCTCCTGCAGGCAGGTTGTCTCCTCATGCAAGTCACCCTCTATTATTTTGAGCTACCCAAAGACCTGGCAGTTAATGCAGGCGCCAAACAGCCAAGGCATTTTGATGGTTCAGAAAAGCGTCCTCTGCCATGGGCTGTATGTATAGATTTTATTAACATTTTCAAAGTATTGGACTGAAAAAGAGGGTTCACCACGTTCTCTCTCAGCAGCAGCAAGAGAAACATCAACACTCCACCCTGTACTTACACCAGAGCTTTAATTTTAGGATCTCGGCTCCATTCAGGGATGGTATTTTACCCCTCCGTCCCAGATCACCAGACCTTTTCTCCTCCAGGCCCAACTCACACAAAAGCTGCAGTTTCCAGTTGTGTTGGCTCGGGTTTGGGGAGCCTCGTGACAGTCCTGTGCTCTCCAGCAGCGTTTGGACAATGCTTCTGTTGTCTCGGACTCCTTGCTCCCAGCCTGCCAAACTTTGTTCCTCTAAGCACAGATTTTTCTCTCCAGTTAGTCTTTCCCAAAAGTTAAGTTTGCTGCTACGAAGACATTGGATCTGGCTTATTCAAAGTCATCGGGGTGCAATTCTTCCCGCAGTGGTTCATCACACTCTTCACTCAATACTCTCCTGAAAACCCAAGCCTACCTCGCTCTTGCTCTTTCTTTTTCCACAGCGCTCATTTTACCACTGCTAACGTTTAACTCGCTCCGTGCCACATCCACCCACAGAGCCTTTGCTCTTCTCCATCCCTGTAAATAGCTTTTTCTGACATTTCTGAGTCCACCTGCGTCCTGCTTTTGCCTTCCCAAGTCAGCAAACTTCTCTCGGGTGGGCTACGTTGTCGGCTGTAGCAGCCAGGTCTACCTGGGCTGAAGCCCCAAAAGCCCTTCTCTCTACAGATTTTAAGCGGTGGTGAATACAGCAAGCCACAACAACTTTCTTAAAATAAAACATAATAATTAAAAAAACGCCTATTTTTTAAACAGGAGGGGGGAAAAAAGGCACAAAAGGTTAACTCCTGCTTTTAGTGCCAAACTTTGCACAGCCTGTGGCAGATACATCCTATATTATCCTGTCTGTGAAACGGAGAGTTATTTTGGAAGGTATTTTGGAGGGCAATGCTTGGAAAACCCATATTCTCAGCAGGAGATCGGTAGGGGAATTTTTCCTCTTTCATATACACGAAGCTGTAGCGTTAGTGGATTAGTTACACATGAATAGGACAAAAAAAAACAAAAACCACAAACAAAATCAAAGACAGCAAAGCTAAACCCATCAGGTGTGTGCACATGGGCCTGGGCAGGTACACGCTATAGGAAGAGTGTGGGGAAAACTATGCACGAAGAGCAGCGTCTGAAGGCGATACGAGCAAACCTCAGGCAGGACCAAACCGAACAGAACATGCTCGAGATGGCTCAAAGCCACACGGAGTCAGAGATGGAGATTTTAGCCCCAAAAAGGCAGAGGCGAAGGATAAACTGCAAATCTAAAACCCAGTGTTTTCAGTGAGAGTTGTCCTATGGCATCAGCTCTAAAGTGCTCCTCCAAAACCTACCTTAAGGCCATGTAAGCTCACTCTGGGCATCTCTCTCTCCCCGTAGCAAGTGACAAAGTCCTTTTTTTGAGGAAGGGTATCTTGGTTCGATGATGTTATGGTCATTTGCTGAATTTTAGAAGCCAGAGATGGATCATCTCACGCATTCAGGAGTCAGCCTGAATTCCAAACCCACTTGACTTTGAGGGAAGTCAAACACGGTGTCCTAGTGTCCCGGGCTTCACCCAGCCCGAAATCATCAGTTTTAGCTCTGACACCTCAGACAGTAAGATCTCAAAACGGCAAGGTAAAAAATTATAAATAATAAAAATTAAAAAGCTGCTTAGAAGCACAGAGGATTAACATCAACACCCAGCTTAGATCAGTTCAGCAGTAACACTAATTAGCAGAAGCAGTATTTTGGTTCAGCATGTTACTAGATACAGTACATCGAGTTCCTATATCTGATTTTCAGTATTCCCAGCATTTATGGAATCATTTAACCGCCAGCAGTGGAACTTGCTTCTCTGCCTGGGGATTGAAAAAAAAAAAAAAAAAAGATAAAAATATGCTATTTCTCCCCCCACACCACCTTTTCCTATATAAATGCGGAAAAGAGCACAGTCCTGATTTTCCCAAACCCAGAAGGGCAGCCTATTTAATCACTCATTTTCCATCTTTGAAGACCAACATGAATAACACCATTGTTGCCCACATATCAGTGCCCAGCGCTAGGGTTACACTACTTTTGGAAATAAGTGGCCTTTGGATTGCCCCCTCCTAACAAGTATCACATTCGGGTTTGTTTGTTTGGTGTTTTGTTTTGTTTTTTTTAATAAAAAGCATAACAACACATCAAACACGAGAAAGATTAAAGTTGTGTCACTTTAGCTTATACTCAGAAGCAAAAATATGAGTTTTGACCATCTAGTAAAGAGGTAAAACACTTTCTGTCCTCCACGTAAGCAAGCTAGTGCAAATGGAAGGCTGGGGCTATCTCCTTGCATTTATCAAGCTGAAGCTAACAATGGGAATACTGAAGGAATCCAGCGAGGAAACACAGAGCTATTGAGCTGCTACAGCCCTATCGAGGATTCTATCAATCTTAATGTCTCACGCCGCATTCTTCCTCGCTTAGATTTCAGCGGATACCAGAAAGAGTTGAGCAAATTTTTATGTAATTGCTGTGCACTTAAAGAGCTTCAGAGGAGACTGCGTTTTGCCTTTGGTTACTTCACAGGCACCTGCGGGCGCCTTATCTGACCGTCAGGATGCTCTCAGTGCTTCCCTGTCAGCCAAGCAGCATCATTCGACCTTCAGTTATTAATGTCGAGACAAGATAAAAAGAAGAAAAAAAAAATAATAAAAAAAATAGGGGTGCACAGATTGATCCTCCCCAGCACACTCCCAGGCGAAACTCATGGAACGGCGTTACGGCTGGTGACAACCAGCTCAGAGGGAGGAGAACAGGAAAAAAAAAAAAAAGAAAAAAAAACCAACTAGCAAAGCCGCTTTTCACGTGAGACAAATTACTCAAGTCTTTATTTGCGCTGAGAAATGCATGTTCATGCTAGTTTTCCTAGCCGAGTTCAGCCAGGATTAGTCATACGATTAAAACACCCGAAAAATCTGTTCCTTACTGCATTTCTGGCAGCTTTAGCGATAAAGCCAGAGGGATTTATTAGCAATAGAAACAATTATGATTTTTATTCTCCATTCTGAAGCGTGCTTACTGACTCACAGCCTAGTGACTAGTCTGAAAACTGGGACATTGATATTTTTGGCCAGGCTTTTAAGGATATTGCAAAATTCCTTAGGAATATAGATGCTTTTTCAAAAATGCTGCCAAGCAGCAACTTTAAAATCTGACCCTGAGGAGCCTGTCGTTTTACAGAAAGCGAGAAGAACTTCAGCCACCATCTCCTTTCCCTTGTTAGGAAAGGACGCTTTGGTACTTTGGTGTCCCAGAAGTTAAATTTTTAACTCCAGGGGTGGCTTGCAGGGTGACACAAAGCTGGCTGGGACGACAAGCATGCCCAGCTGATTGTACACCCGGGAACACATTCTCTCCAAGCTGCTTTTAGTGGTCAAAAACCAAGGTCAAGGCTCTTTACAGAATTAAATGATAAAGTTTCAGCGGGCTAGGTGCCTTCTGACATATCCTCATGACACCTCTGAGACACACCAATTGTGTCCTTCACAGAAGAGCAAAACCAGAAAAAATTACATGGATTTGCGAACACAAATTAGAATTACCCAAGCGTTCAAACCACTTGCTTCTGTGTTTGCTTTTATGCTTTATGCTGGACAAACCTTTTCCAGTGCTACTTTATTAGCCGTGGCCAGAGCTCTAATTACTGGTTAATCCCAGGGAGTGTCAGGGGTTTAAACAGCTGCTGAAGCAGCTCTGGAGGTTACGGGTGCAAGACACAGCTATATACAACTAGTGCTAGCGCATGTATATTGTGTAATCTGGCTAAAAGTGACCGATAAATAACTAATAAGGTGCCATAAAAGTCAGTGGCACAAAGATGATACGACGACTTGCACTTTGGAGAAACAAACAGGGCACAAAGATTATCACTATTTTAATGAGGCCACACAGAGATGTATTCAGAAGGGGTAGTTCTTGGTTAAAAATCAAGTCACAAGAATAAAACAAAAATGGAATTTTTTTTTTTTTTTTTCCTACAAAGGGATTTTCCTGCACAACTCTCATCTAAATTTTATTTTCTGGAGAAGGTTTGTTTCTTGTCAGATGGATCCTTTCGCTTCACTTTGCGACTGACAGGGAAACCTGAGCATTTCGAGCCTCAGGGCCCACGTAAATTCTTCCCTCCTTGATAGATGTTTACCTCCAGCTTTTGGATGGGAAAAAAAATCCCCAGAATATAGTCCACGTGTCCCACGCTCCTTGTTGTCATATGTGGCTGGTGATGTAGAAGCCAGGGAAATAGTGCCCACAGAGCCTAACGCTGACATCCGACAAAGATTTCTGTAGGTTTCAGTTAAAGTTTAAGTAGATAGAAGCCATAGCTTCCCCTGAGGTTCATCACAAGGAAAAAAAAATATTATAATAAATGGGAATAATCAATCAATACCTGTAAATGAGGTATAGAAATAATGAAGAGCAGTGATTCTGCCCCCGTATTCCAGCTCTGGACACCCCTGTATCCCAGACAGGCACGGGATGCTAAATGGGTACCATGGCTCGATTCTGCCGTCGCGAGAGCGGGGAGGAGGCGGCGCGTGGCTCGTCTGGAATAAAGGCAACGAGACACTGCAGACAGGTCAGATGAAGAAAAGAGATATTCCGAGTGGTATTTCGGTCAGCGGCAGTCTGGCTGTTAACGGAAGCTTCTTCTGCGAAGAAAGACTAATAACATGTCTCAAAAAAAACCCCAAAAAAACCAAAAAGCCAACCAGCCCCTAAGGCAGATTGTGACCAAGTAAAAAGACTCTGCCCTCAGCTGCTGGAAGGGAAGAGGTTACAGGGGAAATGTTAGAAACGTACTTTCAACACACACACAGAGCCTTTAGTCTGAGCACACAACTATTCTACAAAGTTTAAGATTAAAATATAATTATTAAATTAATAAAGTGGGATCTAAACACCTTCTGTAAGACTGAAACCCAAAGGGAGTGGGTCCTTGAGGGTCACTAAGGCCAAACAAGTTTTGTCCCCCAGATCCAGACAGAAGGAAGCAGGGGGGTGGAGAAGAGCTTTTATCCCCACTTTGCAGACAAGGGATGGAGACAAAGTTAGCTGAAGTCACGTAAGGAACAAAGGAACACACACAAGTATTTCTCACATCCCAGCACCGTGCAGAGTCACAAGCCTTTAGCATCCTCACCCAAAAAAAAACCAAACCACAGGAGCACATGAATCTATAGGAACCACATAACCATTTTGAACCTTTGCTTTCTGGGTCTAATTTAGCTCACCTGAACATAACAGAATCTTTTCATCTCAATTATAAGTCTCAAAAAAGTCTAAAAAGTCAAGTCTCAAAAAAAAAAATCAGTTCAGCATGTTAGCTTCTGAGTCCATACATCAGGTTATTCTTTTATCCACACCACTAACATCGTTCTCCCTGATCCTTCTTTTTTTTTCCAAAAATAAAATAACAAAAAACCCCTTCCACCGTAATTCAGTCACTATTACTATCTCCAAAATCATCTACCCGTGCTGGATTCATACCAGAGAGATTTACAGGGCTTAATGGCAGCAAAGGGTTGGAGGTCACTTAAGGGAGCTCTGAAATTACTTGCCTGGGGACAGCAAATTCCACAGCAGTCGCGGCAAAGCCCGGGCGGAATGACGGCCCGGAACGCGCCGATGACAGACGGGGAGAAGTCCTGTTACACGTGCAGTGCCAACGTCCTGGGACAGGGAGTGATTTCCCTCATCATGGCTTTCCTTCTTGAAGCCCGGCGTCTCCAGAAGCACCATGAGCTGGGCTCTCCCTTCACCCCGGTGAAACGCGCGGTGCCAGCTCGGCCACTGCCGCCAGCGGGACGTACGGGCTCGTACCTCGACACGAGTGCTGCCTCTCAGCCTCAGACACAAGGGTTTTAGGTTTCAAATCAAATTTACACCCCGCAGTTACATGACGGATTGCCGAGCTGTGGTAACCGAGACTGCTCTTTCATCCTCTCCTCTCTACAGAAGGTTTCCCAAAGTCAGGTTTCCTCCTCCTGCTGCTACCGCTCTTTTGCCTTTCCTTCCCCACATTAACTCTCAGATTTCTCTGCAACTGGCTTTTCAAGAGAGTGTGGGGCTGTCCCCTTCTCCTCCCCTCCATGGCGGGCTCGGCGGCTGCCCTCTCACCACCCTTCCTCTCTACTGCTCTCCTGACCCGTGTACTCCAGCAGGGCTTCCCTCCTCCTCCATACCTTATAGAACCACAGAATGGTTTGGGTTGGAAGGGACCTTAAAGATCATGGAGTTCCCACCCCCCTGCCCTGGGCAGGGACACCTCCCACCACACCAGGTTGCTCCAAGCCCCACACAACCTGGCCTTCAACCCCTCCAGG
>JAOXJK010000077.1:2594224-2608777 GCA_025774025.1 Xenus cinereus
CAGCATCTCCGTGGCCTCCTCTGGCCCAACTCCAACAGCTCCATGTCCCTCCTGTGCTGTTCTCTCGTTAGTCCAATGTGAAACTTGTCTTAAAGATCTTTATACTGAGATTAAGTTTTGCATTGACTTTAAAACTCCTTCCTTTCCCATCCTTCCCATGGCAGCTATATTCTCCTTTTCTCCATCGACGTGTTGTCTGGATGGCAGCTGCCTACCTGCTGTGCTCACAAAATCCAGTAAAGGCGCCACGCGGCAACACCAACAGAGTAAATCGCTCCCTATTCAAACACCAGGAGTGCCAGAGCAGGGCTCTGTACAGCCCACAGACTAAAGATACAAGGTAGTTTTTAATCTCTCGAGCAGTTGTTGCGATGGTACGTGGAGACAAAACATGCCAATGCATTTCACAGCCAGCTCTGCATCATCTGGAAGGCGGAACTGCAGAGTTGCTTTTGAGAATGACCTGAATCACACTTCAGCACCCCTTTGCTTTTTCCCTCTGAGATACCTCAAAAGCTTTTTACCTCTGCCTGTCTTTGCTGCTCTAGCCGAGCAGTGGGAAAGCTCTTTATGACAATGATTAAAACCCAGGAATAACTGATCTCTCTTTCCAAAAGCTGTCTTAGCAGAGGATCCTGGTGTTCCTGTGATGAGGGATGCAAACAGATTCAAAGTAGTCTGGCCTTCAGCCAGGCAGGTTCCCAGTGTACATAAATACCAGAAGCAGATGAAAAGTCTGAATTTTGTGAAATCCAACTGATTTGGCACTTCTGTGAGTCAGGCTTTTTTTCCTAAAATGCATTAAACTGTGGGGTTTTTTTTCCCCTGTATTCGCAAGACTTGCAGCAAACAGTTGTGGTTACGAAATATAGATTAATTAGGAACCCTGGGGAGTTCAAAAGGCAAAAGGCTGCCTGCACCTCACGACACCTTTGTTTCACTTGTTTCAAACCAGCAGTGCCTCCTCCCATGGTGACAGGCGTTAACAGCATCAGAGGAGCCACAACCAGGAGCAGAACTCAGCTTCAGGCCGCGGCTCAAAGGAGCCTGGAGAGCCTTCTCTCACTTCTGGGGGACACGCGAGTCTCTGGGGAAACAAAGTCTATTTGTCTGCTCGGCTGGAAGGTCACAGGGACAGTTTCTTCCTCTTTCTATGTCCCTGCAATCCTGGAGCAGCTTAGTTTTCCGTGATCCTTCTTGCTGTTGACTTGGGAGCTGTGAGAATCACACATTAAATACACATTAAATACATTTTTCCCTTTGGGATCCAAGCAGAGGGTGCTGGCAGTGGCAATATCTTGGAACAGAGGAAGAAAATGAAAAAACTTATCCCCAAAAGTGCAAATGGAGCCATTAATGACTTGCAGTTTGGTTTTGCTTTGTGGCAGAGAAAAACTTCAAAGTCTGGTGTCCCTCCTTGCTTCCACACAGATGTATCGCTCGATACATCTTTGGAAGGCTGGGGACATTTAAGCTGCTTCTAAAAGGCAGAGGGGACCCTTTTATAGCGCTCCTTGAGCCTTCATGGTGCCAAGGGTCTCCTGGTGCCAAAATTCACACACGCGCTGGCACTCGGAAGCAGTGTGGGGCAGAAACAGTGTGCCCCTCCTGCAGATTTACACGAGTCACGTCCCCATTTCCTCCGTTGTGCCTGGGCCACGCGTGTGTCGTTGCACGGTGGGTTTCCACGACGTCTGTCGGAGTGCATGCGGCGTTGGGACACCCCGACTGCCCTGGGCAAAGCTGCATCTCTGTGACTGCACCCTTCTCCTTCAGAAAAGCTGAGTTTACCAAATGCAATGATTTAGGAAGATTCAGGGTTGTTTATGTTCACATCTCATACAATTCAACACGTGAAATCTGCTATCCCATTAAGTAACCAGCAAAATTTTGATACCGTCACATCTTTCTCCCAAGGACTGTAACAATTTGCATCACTTACTGCCTTTTCTAGATTCTCTCTTACGCTTTGCCCATTAGAGCCCCTTGCGTTTGAAAATAGGGCTGTTGCTGCAAAGCCAGACATTTCAGAGGCCATTCTTGACAGGTTTGTGGCTGATGACTTTGCAAGCAGCCATCCCAGTCACACAGACCCCACTCGAGCAAAAGTGCCAGGAAAAAAGCAGTGGGAGTTTTCCCGAAGTGGTGTTAATAATGTCCGATTGTGCAGGAGAGGCTACAGGAGGCACAGAAAGGTGAATTAAGGATAGAGAATTTAGCTTTCTATTTCCTCTCCTATGGTGGAACACGAGTGCTAATTCTGTATCATTTTTGTGTTTGGTTTTGAGCTTCATCTCTAACCTCTTCCGCAAAGGTGGAAAAAACCCTCAGTTGCACCATCCAATTAAAAGTGTTAATGAAGGGGAAGAGTGACTTGGCTGACACATTGTGTACGTGAGGTTTTCTCCTGTAGCACGGTTTCAGCAAATGTGTTTGAGATCTTGCAATTACAACAGCAGGTTTTAAGGATACTAGCCAAATGTGGCTGAAATGCCATGAAATACCCCTTGTCACTGCCCCAGTGAGAGTGGAGAGATGGTTGAAATTTGCCCAGATACATTATTACCATTGACTCAGAGAGGAGATTAAGGCATAACCAAGCTGAGAAGGGGTCATTGTCCCCAAAGACGGCAAAAATTCCCTTAATTAACTAAAAGTGATCTTGTTCTGGGGAGTTGAGCTGAGAAGCTGGTTTGAAAGCTGCAAAGATGGCAATGTTTCAGCTGCCAAATGCTGTATGTTCCTGGTGGAAGGTGGGGAGAGGAAGGGTGATCAGTCCCTTTGGGTGTTGCAGCGTCGTTCTCTGCTGCAGCAGGTCCTATGATATCATCCTGGTTATGGAGACCAGATCTCATCCTAATGTTTTCATCTGGCCTCTTGAAAAATTCTCCATAATCCTGGCTTGATCAATGTAGTGGATATTTTGGGTCACCAGTGGACTCCTGTAGTTCATAATGTCAGATATCTGGGTTCCCCAAGCTATTTTTAGGGACAGTCCAGTTCTATGTAGCAATCCAGGCTTTATTTTGGGGGATCTCTTTTCCTCTGAGGCCCGAGAGATTATGTTCCAATTATTTCCCAGCGATAATTATATGCACAGTTTATGCTGGGCCTTTTAAAACATTCTTCATACCATCTAATTTAAATAATTTCCACTTGGATTAGCACCGAAAAATAACTATTTGATTATAGCCACCTTAAAAGTGAGTGGCATGTTTTGCAACTTTGATAGAGCTGGAAAGACTCTTGAGTGTTCAGACACCAACTTAACAGCTAAAGAAAAGAACCGATTCCACTTCTGGCAGTCGTCTGTGAGAGCATCAGCAAAAAAACAGTCAACAGCAGCTCTGCAAACAGCTGAAAAAAATATCACACAGGCTTCTGTGAGCAGATTTTTGAAGGCACCTTTCCCTTCAAACTCTTCGAAGGGCTCTGATTAATTCAGAGTTTATGAAAATCCCTCTTCCTAACTCTGTCCGGCCCGGCATCGCTGATGTAGAGCAGCTCCATCTCCCCACCTTAGGGCTTCAGCCTCCCAAACCCGATTTCCTCCATTTACTTCCTCTGTTTTGTTGTTATATTCTGTATTTTACTCCTCTCCATCACCCAGTCCTCTTGGAATCGTTGGAGGGAAATGGAGAATAAAGCCGGCAGAGTTTATCAGCAGTGGAGGACTCCAGAAAATAAAAACAGTGCTTACTCCGAAGTTTCGACATCGACGTGTTCCCACAAAACGCAGCAAAGTTGGATGGAAAAAGTTACGGCGTCGGTGGGAAATTGCCCGAGTGGTGTCCGAGGATCACAGCCCTCAATTCCAGCCCCAGAGGGGAGAATGAGTCGATCGATAAGTTGTGTCTGAGAGATGATGGCATGTAAAAATTACAGTCTCACTCAAGAAATGCCGCTGTAATTAAAGGAGAACTTTTACCGGCCAAGTTAGTATTTAAATGAGAAGTAAAATAAGAATTGAGAGACTTATTCTATGCACAAGAATTGTTATTGTGCGAAGGGCTGAGTTAGAAGCAAAGCCTATTAGCTTCTGCTGAATCGTGCTCTGATCTTCATTCCACCAGTTTTTCAGAGCAGAAATAGAAACATTAAAGAGGAATAATGCAAATGACATTGACAGTATTTTCAAAATAAATTCAGCTCCATAAAGTTTTCCTCAAATATAATTTTATTAGCTTCTCCTCTGCTGGCAGCCAGCACTGCTAGTGCTCAGGATACGTCTATAGCACAAGGGAGGACTTGCTGCAGGCGCCGAATTCACTGTCCTCACTTTTGGAAAACGCTGTTTCCTAAGAATCCAAGCAGAAGAATTTTATTTCTCTTTAAACTTAATTCAGCCACAGCCTCTTTCAAGGTTTGTTTTCATGTTCTCCGGGTTCTCGCTGTGAGAACCTGCTCTGCCGGTGGCCTCTGCCAGGTCCAGCCCCATTCCCCGGCCTGGGCCACATCAGGTCTTTGCTGTAAATGTTCAGAAAACTCTGGAAAACAGAGAAGACAGGGTTTTCTTGCCAGGCTGAATGCCCTCTGTCACACGGGATGTACCCAGAACTCTGCATTAAGGCATACGCCGACGCGTGGGAATATCTCTGCCCAGAGGAGCCTTGGCAGGGATGATGGCATTTTGAGTGATGACCTGGCACAGCGTGGGAGCCCGATAATCCATTCGTCTTTGCCACCATCTGGAAGAGGAGGGCACGGCTTTAGGGGCAGAACCCAGAACTGAGGATTTTTGGAAAGCAATACTGGCATTTTTCCCTTCTTTACCAAAGCTCCCCCAAAACTGGTGGTTTATTTCAGAGCACAGGGTTGCAGTTGGGTTCCGTTCCTGAATGACAAACTCCCTGCAGCTTCTGGAACGGGAGAGTAAACCCAAGAGCTGAACTGGGAACAGCAGAAGTGGCTGAGCTGGCTCCATGGAGATGTGCCACCCGGAGGCAGTTTGCATCTCATCCTGTGTGTACACAAAGTGGCTGACACACCAGTGGGAAGAAAGGGCTGCTGAAAAGCAAGGTGTGATCATTAGCTGAGCTTCAGACACTGGAGCTCGCTCCGTTAACTCTTTTCACCCCACACAAAATACCATTTTCTATTCAAGCAGTATTTGTCAAAAGGGAATCCTGAAGCTGTGATGGCCCCCAAGGCAGTCATTACAGCTCCTGCTGAAATAATGAACCTCTGGAGAGACGTTTTAACTTCAAGGTATCTTTTTCTTGCATGATAAAGTTGCTGTTTGGACGTGACGGGCTCAAAACAAATCAAAGAGGTGACATTCTCAGCCGTACTGATGCCCTGTGCTCCTGTGGCTTGCAGAGGACAGAGTACTCCTGACTCCTCTGCTCGTGCCGTGTGCCTCGCTTGCTCCTCCGTAATTCTCCTTCAATCCAGAGGGGTTTGGCTGAGGAGAGCAGGAGGGAGGCAGAGCCCTGCTGCTCCCTCCTTTCTCTCTCCCCGCAGGTCGCAGAGAGGCCAAGAGAGGTTCAGCCGAGCTCCTGCACATCCCACAGCCCCGCAAAGCAAAAACAGCCCTGCGAGCTCTGCCGGGCTCCGGAGGTGGTGTGTGCTCTGCCCCGGCTGCTCGGGATCGGCGGGAGAGCTCGTTCTGAAGGAAACTGGGCAGGATCTTAAAACAGTTGGCTCTGGAGTGAGCAGAGGCTTCTCTGCCATATCGAACCGAGTAATGTCATCGGGACACCCAGTGTTGTGATGGAGTCAGAGTCTTGGCTGTGCTTACGTGAGCCAGGATCATCCGTAGGATCTCCTTTCTCCCGGGTCCTTTCTCTGTCAGGCTCCCCAAGCAGCCCCTCCAGGCCAACACCTTGGGTTTCTCTAGCTCAAAACCTGATGGACGTCAGGATTCTTCCTCTGTCCTAAGGATCTGATCTGTGCAGATGGATCCTGTGTTAATCCTTTATCTGTTTCTTCACGACACGGGGGAAAAACATCGGCAAAGGCAATTAAGCAGCGCTGTGGAGATTGCACCAGCTCAACCACTGATGGAGGGAGCTGGATGGGAGCCATAAATTGAATCATAGAATCATAGAACCATAGAATCATCTAGGTTGGAAGGGACCTTCGAGATCATCTAGTCCAACCATCAACCTAACTCTGACAAAAAAACATCACTAAACCGTGTCCCCCAGCACCATGTCAACCCATCTTTTGAACATCTCCAGGGATGGTGCCTCAACCACTTCCCTGGGCAGCCCATTCCAATACTTGATAACCCTTTCAGTGTAAAAATTTTTCCTAATCTCCAATCTGAACCTCCCCAGCACAACTTGAGGCCGTTCCCTCTGTTCCTATCACCTGTGGCTTGGGAGAAGAGACTGACCCCCGCCTCTCTACACCCTCCTTTCAGGTAGCTGTAGAGAGCAAAACTCACCCCATTGGTGCAGCCCCAAGGGCCGTGTTACTTGATTCCAAAAGCTCCCATAAATTTCTGGTTTTATGTGTTTTTATGACGCTGTAACCAAGATGCACAGATTGTACCGAAACAAAAAGACTTTCATTTGGATTTACTAGACACAGCTGATGTGTCTCAATGACATTTTTGACACTTTTGGGTGGATTTGAACTTGAAAACCTTTCCAGACTTTCTGAACTGCCGGCTCCTTTCAGCTGAGGGATGGATCCACCTGAGCCATGCCAAGCTCTGCAGTCCTTTTGGAGAGCTTTCTGTGCGGTGCCCTAGTCCTGCAGCAGAATGAGCGATACAGGCGGCTGCCTTCTGCTGTCCAATGAGTCAAAGCAAACACAAAGAAGTCACCTAAGCACGCTGATAAACCTACCCCTCTTGTGTTTATTTCCTTATAACAAGCATTTGCTTTGGTTACAAAAACACTTCTCTCTTCTGTTTGTTCTGAAATTCCTCCTGCACTTTGTTCTGACAAATATTCAAACCATTGTTTATTTCCCTTTAAAGTTTTTATTGTCCTTTACAATGTTTTAGACGTTCCCATCCCTTCTCCAGCACAACCCGCCCAGCGGAGGAATTCAGCTTTTCAGATTGCAGATGAAAACAGGCTTTTGAGAGATGGAATTGCTGAACTGGGGATGGCATCACAGCTCTAAAGTGGGAAGGCAATTTGTTCCCTCTTCTTTTGCTGATGGCTCGGTACTTAATGTCACAGGATAGCAGTGAAAGAGTCATCGAATCACAGAATCATAGAATTGTCCAGGTTGGAAGGGACCTTTAAGATCATCCAGTCCAACCATCAACCTAACTCTGATAAAAACCATCACTAAACCATGTCTCCGAGCACTATGTCAACCCGGCTTTTAAATACCTCCAGGGATGGGGCCTCAACCACTGATGATCTGCGATGAATGCTATATTAATGCTTAATTAATAAATAAAGACTTCGCTATGACCACAGCTTGGAGCCCATGCTCATTCTTCCTTCCTTTAAGGACAGACTTTCAGATTTTATATTTTTGCTGATCAGTCGCAAATTAAAACTGAACCATTTGGGATTAACTGTTTTCCTCCTTCATTTAGCGTGGGTGCAGTCTGGGGACTCTATTCTTCACAAATTCTTTTGAGTCCTAGCCAAAAAGGGACACAGGAAAGCCCAAGATCAGTAAGGAAGCGCCGTTCATAACAAGTCCGTGGGACGTAGCTCTGTGCAAGAGGTTATTTTTTGATTTTTCAGATTGGGAGGAACATACAATGGGATCTGTGAAACTAAAAACCACAAAGAAACACTACAACAATTCCCACAGCCTTTCTTCAAATGACGAGACAGATTTTGTACAATTCAATGAAAATAACTGCAAGTGAATTTCTCATCCAGTTATTTTTCACCTCATTTAATGTTCTGTTTATCCCACCTCCACTCACAGGTGTATTTTTCTACTTATTCCAGTCCATTTTGCCACGGCATTCCCACTCCAGAGCAGCACCACATCGCTCTGGTTACAGTGGCACAGATCAAAGGGCAGAGATTAAAGAAAAACCCTCACAATAAACCCTAAGACGGGGACAAATTAACACAAACGAGCTGTGTGATGTGACCTTTAAACCCCTGTATAACAACAGCGTTACCTTCCTTCTCACATAAATCTGTTCCATCATCAAACACCTACAGGTTTCCCTCCCTTAAGAGCAGCTTCTTAATACAGTACTGTTAACGATGTTAAAAATGAATTTTACCAAACCACCATGAAATTTAAACAATCTAAAATAACGAGTTATGACTGCAAAATACATTCATCCATGTGTTTTCTTCAACCCTCTCCCCCAAACTTACAGGTTTTTTTTCTGCATCTCCTTGATTTCTTGAAGGCAAGAGCAGAGGACGTTAAAGGCTCACACAAATAAAACACAACTAGAAACACACGAGCTAGAACACAGGAACTGTGACTCGGGTGAAGGGGGTGAGAAATATCCCCCCTCTGCTCCCTTTAAGAGAGGGCTGTGGGCCCTGTTGTCTTAATTCAGAACACCTGCAAGTACCCAGCCCTTTAAACTCAGGCACTTCTCACAGGGCTCCTTCCACAGACAAGGGATGTTAAACAAATGCCTCCTACAGAAATGGCTTTGTGCCCTGAAATAGCTAGATTTTTTTTATATCTCAATCTTCCTTTGATGTTCTTTGCTACAAAAACCCCAAACTGGCATTTTTTTTTGTCCCTGTTTAAATGAGCTGACCGTGTGCTGCTCGTTTCCTTAATTTGGAATTTCAACCAGCACCTGGGCTTCAATTTTTCTGGTGAGTCGAGAGGCTGGTGTAGAAGCTCATTTCTTGCTTTGAAACCTTTCTGATTAAATGGAATAGTAAAAAAATTATTTCCACTTAAAATTCCACATTCTTCCTGAAAATTACTTTACTAATGATTACAGCAATTTCATTTTCAGAAATGCACATGAGATCTAGTTTTCTTCGTGCCTTTTTGAAATGCTGTGAGGCACAGCACGTCTCCAGCAGGATAAACTGCCCTCCAAGAGGGAAGGATCGGCATCGGTGAAGAATCCTGGAGTCACTGCTGGTAAAAGTCAAAGCAGAGGATATTATAACCCACACCAAGGCCGTGGCAGAATTCCATTTAAACTAAGATCGCTAAAAAAATTTGGATTTATGCTGCCTGGGGAAGAGGGAATCTCCACCCCATGAAAGATTTGGTGAACCTGGAACCAGTTACACCAACTGGGAAAGTCAAAATCCCACCCCATGACCGCCACTTCCACCCCAGGGCTCACTTTAACAAACTGAATAAATTGCAAAGTAGATTTTCCTTAACCAAAATCAATAAAGGACAGAAGAATCTTCCTCATAATTGGTCTTGGTGTCTTCAGAAGCAAAAGACTTTTTATCTTTTCGACCACAAACATTTTCCACCAGCAAATGTTTTAATATTTTTAATTAAAAAGTGCCATCTCTGGAGGAGATTTAAAACAGTAACACAGCAGTAAGAAAGCATCATACAAACCAACACTGATTAGAGAAGAAGCTTTTAAAAAATAAATCTTCTATAGACTGTCCAGTGCAACGTAAAAAAAATAATAATTCACCATTACACACATATATTATACAACGACACTTATCTTTTCTCAGCTGCACGAACGGATTTACTTGCCATTACCCTTGAATTCTTTCCAGGTTGTAAGGGCAATAGGAAGGGAGAATTTTGTCCATGAAGGCACATGAGTTTGGCACCCACGGATTTCACCCGGTGCCTGCTGTCTCTGGAGATAAACACCTGCCTCCTTACTGAGGGAGAACACAGTATTTAACACGTTATTGCTGGAAGAGGGATGTGCATAGAAATATTAGCAAAGAGACTTCTGCATGTAAAGTTATGGGCATGCATTTACAAAAACCTCATTTCCAGAGCTGGGTGGCCAATTTAGGCATTAACGAGTCACCTGTACTGAAGGTACAACATCTGTGAACCAAAACCGAGACATGTGACATACATACATACATCACGGAGCGCCCGAGGATTATTTTTCTCAAGTCAAACAACACTCCAGTAAGTTCCTCAGTGAGTCCTTCAGACAGACAGCTCAAGAGAAAATGTAGCCATAATATATATGTATAGCCATCATACGTAGCCATCAATATAGCCATCGATAAAATATAAACATTCTGCCATAAATTAACGCTGATTGCCCACACGGTTGATCATTAGTCACGCCAAAAATAGGCAATCTGGCAAATTTTAGCACTATTTTCTCTAATAATCAGCACATTCCGCTTTTTCCTACAACGTCAGCGTTTCACATTGGCCTAAAATCAAACGTAAGCGGCAGCATACAGGTTTTTACATACATAAAAAGCAGCAATGGGTAAAACTGATATTCACTTGTAAATTCTGTATTTTTTCAGCCAAGTGCCTATTTGTGCAGCATTAACATTGCAGAAACAGCTTTTGCATATTCATTTTTCAAGAAACAATAGCCTTAAACTTTGCAATAACAAAGGTATGGATGTGTCAAGATGACTAGAACTCATCCTCAATATCCTCCACTGTTGGAATTCTATTATGTTAAAATACCAAACCTTTGGCAACACCAAATCCTTTCATATCCCAGGTTACCATCTTTATTGTTAATTTGAAAAAGATGACACTTAAAATCAATTTTGGGACTCCAGTGTAATTCTTCAATTATTATTTTTTTTTAATTCCAAACAATTCTTTACCAAATTCATGAAGTATTTAAATTATGATCAGATTCCTTAACTTTTCAGTGTGACAAACAGGAAAAAAAAAACCCAACCAAACTCAGTTTGACCAAGAAAAACAAAGACACAGAGACCTCCCGTCCCAAAAGGTCTTTGGCAGCTGCAGGGAACCTGCAGCCCTTTTCCGCTGGGCAGCTCTCCAGGGTCTCCCTGGCACTCCCAAACCCTCTGGAATGGCATTCGCAGCGTAAATAAATGTCAGCACTTAAGATTATTGTGATATTATTTACAGTAAACTCATATAAGACTACAGGGAGCTGTAAGACCTTGTTAAGATTGCAATGGTTATTCCCAGAAACTGAATTACGGGAGCACCCAGTGCTTAGAGGCAAAATCAGGAAAAACACCGTGACACGAAATGTGGCAAACAACTTGCCTTCACCTCACTGAGGAATCCCCCGTTGAGCAGAGGGCAAACCTGGGACAATTCTCCCACAAGCAAAGAGATAATGTTTAATGATGAAAAACATGGAATGTACTTGTTACTATGTCTGACTCCGAGATGAATACTATCAATAAGTTACCTTATCAATACGGTCACTGAAAAAAAGGAGAAATTTCCTCAAAATATCCTCAGCATCTTGGCCTGTTGGATGGCACGACAATGGTCATCAGACCCCAGAGCCTGCAAAACCTTGACTTGAGACGGCAAGAACTATTTTGCATAAGCAAAATAAAAATGTGTTTCCAATAAAAAAAAATAAAAAAAAAAAGAAAGCGTTTCCATCCAATTTTTGTAACTACACAATTGCCTGTCAACAAACCACAAACTGATTTGTAGACACATTTATATATATCCTAAAATATTCCGTAGGCAATTTTAGGATGTAAACAAAACCAAAAACATTTCAAAATCTGGTTTTCACCCGCTAGTCTATTTTAGTGACTTTAAGTACCAAATAACTAGGCCAATATTTATGTAAATAAATCCTGATTTACAGTTTCTCGAATTTTTCAGAGAACAGTTTGGAATCTCTTTTTAAGAGTAAGTCTTCATGATCCATCCTGAAAAATAGTTCAACAGTTAATCATAATTTTAACCATCTCACTTAAGATGAGAAAAAGCCACTAGAGACAGATCAGAACATTCTAACTTATTCATAATCTTATCAATATATTAATAAACGAATAAAATAGTTTAGAAAAAGAAAAAAGTGAATGCAGCTCCTCAACATTGCCAGGTCAAATCCTTTGCTGTGCTGCAGTATCTTAGGCTGTCGGAGAAGTTGATGGCAATGGTGGGGAGTTGGAGGAAACACAGTTGGGCAAACGGGAGCAGCTGAAATTTGTTGGGATTTTGGATCCCACTAAACCATACTGAGAAGCGATGTAACATCGGTACCTGCTGGTCTCTACAACCAGGATGTTTGCAGTGCAAAGAACACATGTGTTAACGAAGCGACCAATTCAGACACTGTAAGCTTGTCCCACCGCAGACTCTGTAAAACCTTGATTTGTCAAAGTCCTGGAAAGCACCGTTCTGCGCCAGAAGGGGCGAGAATTCACACAAGCTACTTATTTATGCTGCTCTGCATCCCAAGGTTTACAAAGATTTTAATATATCTATCTGTAACCTAAACTCTACCATCCCTGTGCAACCTGCTCTGGGTGGACCTGCTTTGGCAGGGGGGTCGGACAAGATGATCTCCAGAGGTCCCTTCCAACCCCAACTGTTCATCTAATTGATGAACAGTTGTCTAAACTGTACGGAGTCAAATTGTCAAACTATGGAAATAACTCACATTAACACACACCCCCCCCAATATCATAATGGAAAACAGAATCTTGGCCCAAACTTTTCAAACAGGGGTGGCAAAGCCACATAACGATGATGTCCAGAGGTCTGGGACATCCAACAGTGCTGACTTACGAGCTGAAGATCCATCAAGGACAGTAATGTTTCTGGGAGAAACTTCTGCAAATCTAAAGGGATCACAGAAGGCTCCTCTCCTTAGTTATAATGTGGCTGCTTGGCCATAGCTGCAATTTTGAAGTCAGGGTATCACCACCACTTTGAACAATATCACAAAGATTCAGCTGAGGTGGGACTCTATGGCAAGAAAATAATCCCTTTGCTGGGGGGAGAATTCTGATTTAGGTGCCCAAACAGTTCATCAATTTTAGACAGAAATTCTATATAATTTTACACCGTTTTAAAATCTGAGTGCAAGGCCACATTTTTACAGAAAAGAAAGATACAAGTGTTATTTCGCATTATTTCCAGCAGAAGTGATAGCTCTGATCAAAGCAGAAAAAAAAAATTCTTTCATATATGTTCTCTATGAAAACCACACGTGTTCTCTATGAAAACCACACGTGTTCTCTATGAAAACCATAACTAAAGACAAGCTTAAATATACCTGTTGATCAAGACACGAAACTCTTAAAAGCAGTCTCCATTGAGATACCTCTTGGCACACCGTCCATCAAAAAGTTCCTTCTTATCTCACCTGGGGAAGCGATTGTCTACAGGCTCTTTTCTCTGTCCAAAAAACACGCTGAGTATGTGCATTGTCATCATAAAACAGTGAATTATTACATTTGAGTTCACCCCACTGCCTAATCAAGCAGTGGGTGGTTGTGGTTGGATATTTTTAAAATACTGCAGGCCACGTGAAGTATCTTCACTAAAACATCCAAGGAGTTGGACACTTGTCTTTCCACTATCCCCTTAAATTTTATGTACTCAAGGAGTAGCGGTGATTTCTCCTTGCACATAGTGAATCAAGCTCCTTAGGGTTCCTTACGGCCCGCAGAAAGGTGGACTCTCTCTGGAAGATGTCACGGGAGGATGCTGCATCACGATAAGGTGACCATCAGGACCGACATGAGCAGGGCAACGCTGACCGTCCGCCTGCTGCCATCCGAGGTTCTCCGGGCGTGCAACACCGCAAACACGGCGTTGGTGTGGTTGGTTGGTATTTCTACGTTGCAAATCATGCCCTCACAGCAAGACACACATTCCTGTTGGGACAAAAAAAAAGGTCACTGGGCACAGGGTAACTCAGCAGGGACGTTTAGAGATCTACGTATTTTTCAATTGATTGCAAAGGTTGTATCTACCACAACTTCTCTTCCACCACAGCCTTCCTGGAGTAACTCACCCTCTAGTGGCTTGGGAGCCATGATGTGATGCTTTCCACCACTTTCCCTTTCTAACACAAGCTAAAACCATGAGTTTGAATGTTTCAAATTTCAGCTAGAAAATTCTGACTGTCAAAACTCTGTTCCCATTCGTTTTTCCCCTCGAGTTTCTGTCTCCAGTGCAGCTTTGTGTGCTGAACTTCACACTTGCTCTTTTTTTCCCCAGTTTTCTAGTGCCACAGAATCACTGGCACAGCTGATTTTCAGGAGAGACTTTGAAAATAGTTTTCTTTACTTGACATTCCTTACTGGAAAAGCCAAGAGAATGCCAATTTTTTTTATCTAATCCAAAGACATGAGAACTCTTATAAGATTAAATGCAGCAGAAGGCAGGCTGCGTGGTCTTTTCATGCCCATAGCCCACCAAAGCCTGTTGAAATCAATGGAAGTTGATTCAAATAACATCCAAATTCTTTTATATTTAACATGGACATTGTCTGCTTTGTCTTTGGTTTATGAAATCTTTCAAGTTAAAAATAACATTATTAACTTTCTCAACTATTAAAGAATAACTGCATAATACTTCACTGCAGTGAATAATATGTTGGTGGGATACGCTTGATTATTAAGAATAAACTTTTACCCAGCATCCCAAGGATGAGAGAAGGCAGCAGTTCTAGCTTTTTGTCATGGAACAAAACCTCATAGAATCATAGACTGGTTTGGGTTGGAAGGATCATCCAGTCCCAACCCCCCTGCCCTGGGCAGGGACACC
>JAOXJK010000077.1:2710376-2723240 GCA_025774025.1 Xenus cinereus
GATCTGCTGCTTTTCTCCGTCCCACATTAAAAAAAAAGAAAGAAAAAAAAAAGGAAAAGAAGAAAAAAAACCCCAATTGCCATATTAATGATGACCTAAGATAAGACTTCTGTAAAACCTAGCTTAATTTGCACATTCACATGATCAATTTAGTGGCCCCAGCAGGATTATTCACAGTTTAGGAAAAAGGAAAGGTTACCTTCTCGCTTCCAGCCAAGTCCACCAGGTAAAGCTTTCCACTGAGTTTCTTCTCAGTTTCCACATTCTCTTGTTTAATGTTAATGAGGAAGATACTGTGGCTCCTAGAGCTGTGTTCATTCATATCTGCAATCACATTTGAAAGCTTTTGTTTAATTGACTTTAGAACCTGACAAGAAATGATATCAGAACTAGCCTATGGCTAGTACGAGGAGATTGACTGGAGAGCCCAGACCACTGTTCTGACAGCAGCATCTACACCAAGAGCTGCAAATAAAACTCATGGGCTACAGAATGAGCTCTTACTTTCTCCCAACATCACCAAAATAACCAGATTAATGACAAAATGTAGCCTTGGGGAAAAAAAAAAAACCCACACCCTTTTTTTTTTTCTTCTTTCTTTTCTGAAAGTTTTTTTTATTCCTCTGAAGCAATAAAATTTTACCAGAAATAGTTAAAAAAAAACACACACACAAAAAAAAATCATAGCATAAGAATAATAAAATAACATTTCACCGATACAGTAAGAAATAAAGGTTCTGTCCTTTTATGCTTCTTCATGAGCATAGGCAGCTCACACAAAAACCTGCTGTGATATAACATACACAGAACCGCAATGAGGATGTATGGTCAGCATCCTGGGCAGAGGAATAATTTTGAGTTGAGCAAGAAAATTTAAAGAGAAGTAATAACAATTTCCCAATATTTTAGCAAAAGTTTGCATCAAAAACATAGTATTTAAATTAAAAATTCAGTTATTTTTATTGTTTATGGAATTAAAACTTGTCCTTCACCCAGGCAGCAGGTGAAACACAGGCAGCTACAGTTTCAGCTTCCACTTATTCCCAGTTTGATTGTAACCGGATCATGCTTGAAGTTTCATAAAGTAGTAAAAAGAAAACATTAAGAATCATTCAACCCCTTTCTCATCTCTTTTCTCTCTTTTCTCTGTTACTTTAAAATCCACTACCACCTTTCCCCATTCACATTCACAGCAATATTTATAATTTTCTTAACTCTCTTTTTTTCCTCCACCTCCAAAGCCATTTTTTTCCATAACACTTCCAAATTTGCTCCTTGCCATTTCAGTTTAGGTAAAATTCAATTTCTGTCAACTTCTGTCAGAACTTTTCTGGGTGCACCAAACACAACAGGCAGTATCACGCAAGAAGTGTATTTGGATATTTTTCGTTAAAGAGAATAGCAGAAACAATGGGAGGAAATGTTATGCAGAAAAAAAAGAGGATACATTTCTATTGGTATGATGAGAAAGGCACGGGAAAGCTAATGAAATATAGTATTTACCAAATCAAGAAGGTAGGGACATGGAAGAGAAAGAAGTTCCCCAGTGTGTGATAATAAATAAATTAAATTTTAAAAAAAGCTAGCACAAAACCCCCATACCCCAAACGCCACCCCAGCACAAATATTTGAGTTACAAGAGTTTCTGCCAAGCTCATTGCTTGGATCAAAGACATCTTAGAGTACAAATTGGGAAACTGTCCAAAGATACCTGCCCTTTTTATCACAGTAATGCTAGTAGCCCGCACGCAACACAACGGCAGCGCATTTGGCACATGCTGGAGTGAATATTCTGGTTTTTAATTGAGGAATATTTGTTTGCTTGGCCGTCATTGGAACTCAACCTCAACTCCCAAGAGCCCCCTAACTGCTCTGCAGTCTTTGCCTCCCATTTGACCAGTGAATTGCTCTGAGTCCTTGACTTGTAGCACAGAGAAGAGTGTACATACATAATTTCAGCTATACATCATTTCAAAATATCTATACTATGTGTGACAGTACATATTTTGGCGCTTTATATAACAATACTATCTAATGCCATATATTAAATTCAGGAGTTCTCAAAGCTGAAAGTCAATAACTGTTTCTGTATGCAGCAAAGTGGTAAAAAAAAGTACAGCTCTATTAATTTTAGAGTGCTATGATTTGTACATCATTACACCGTTCAAGTAATTTGAAGTACTCTCTGAACATGAAGAATCAATACATCACTGGGAAGCTACTACCACCCGCACTTTATAGCCAGAATACTTACTTGTGACGGCTACATGACGGTTCGCTTTCCCTTCATCAATGACATCCAAAACTTCTTCAGGACTAGATACAAATCTTTCTGTACAACCCTAGAAATAGGCAAGTCGAACACAGAAAAGTTTAGGAACTGTCCTAATACTCCAAATGCCCTCAAGAGGAATATTTAGCACTGATGAACAAAATAATTAGAAGACCCATCAGCAGCCACCATGATCATTCGCGAGGCAAAAAACATGCCTCTGTATGACTTTCAGGAGGACTCCATGGGATAACTTGAGGGATAATTTTCTTTCACAAGATTAAAGATTTGGTCAAATCCAAACACGGAGTAGAAAAGAGTTTCTGTACATAGAACACATGGAATGATACGGCATATTTTCCTGTTATTAATTACTGTTTTTCTCTCTCAAACTACAAGACAGGTGCACAGTCCTTGTTCTCTGCCTTCATGCAATATTACTGAAGGAATTATTTTATCCTTTTTTTTTTTTGCCCTCCCCAGGATGAGAATAAACAGAACAATATTATATGTATATTATTAGGGCTCACATACATTCATAAAAAATATATTACATTTAATTGAGGGCCCAGGAAGTCGTAAGACAAATTCCTAACCCAACAAATCTGTTATAAAATATTGCGAGATTACAACATCCATGCAACAAAACATTAAAGAACAAAATTCTTCTCTTTCATATCTGACATATCATGAAATGGGAATATGAATACTTAAAATTCAACACCATACTAACAAAACGTAAATGTTTAAAGTCAGGAAAATAAAGCAAACACGATTCAAGCCCATTAATATTTCAGGAAACTGTCTAAATCCAATACTACTCGAACATTCAAGACTCAGAACATGAGTTGAATTATTTCAGCAAATGCACTGGGATAGAAATGGAAATGCGTAAATAAATGCATATGTGAGAAAGAATGAAAAACGGAGCGTCACATTTTCCTTGTACCTTAACATATGGGACTCTGTTTTTATCTTCATGTACAGCGAGGTTTGTCTTTGACACTACAAAAAAGGATGGAGATCATTAGGAATATTCCGAGGTAATAATGTATCAGCTGCAGGCATGAGAGACAAATACCGTGAATGTATTAAATTTGTAAATGAGAATTGTAGTCGCTTCCCATTCCTTATAAACTACCAATATTTCTGCTACAGAAAACCCGTTTCTTGTTCTGTCAATCTTGTACTTGTTTCTTTAAAGTTAACTTTATGGCACAAAAGCTTTTGTTTGCTGCTTGTATTAATAAAATAAACACAGAATGAGCTGGATTTTACCAAGACAGCAAGAATTTCAAAAGAGACAGAAGAACTCATTGGAATTCAGAAAAGCTCAAATACACGTTGCTGGTTTTGTGTTACCATTCACATAGATTTCTGTCTTCAGACTGATTCAACACACATAATTCACACATTCATTAACTTACGGCACACATATACAGACCCAAATTGTAAAAGAGATAGATCCCTCCCAACAAACTCTACCTAACAGAACCAAAGTGAGGAATAAGTTGAACTCAATGTATTCTAAATTTAATAAGCTGTTGCTTGTCCTCACTGTCCCTTGCCAGTGCCTTCAGAGCCCCACAAACAGAACACTATATAAATTTTTAAATTACAGTTTTTTTCTTTAAGAATATACATTGCCAATGAGGCTCAGACCTGTCTTGAAGTCTGTAAAATTCTCTGTACTCATTGATTTATAACAAAGCTATGTCGCACTGCAGCGGTAGGTGCACAGAAGACAGAGATCAGATGACTTAAACTGCAAAAATCTCTTTCACAAACCCAGCTAAACTTTAAATCACTATCAAAGAAAGAAACTGCTTCCCCATGAGCATTGACTCAAAGCACTATAACAAGCCAAAAACCACTAAGTCATATAAGAAATGCAAAACTTACCATCAAGTAGGTCCCTTATTTTGTCCAAATATATCTCAAAGTAGGAAACCTAATTAAGTAATCATAAACGTTACAGATTTAAAGTTTGGCAATTTAAAAATCTCAGTACCTATAGTTCTGTATCTGTCAAAATAAAAAGCACAAAACTAAAAATAAACCCCACCTCCCACATTGTTTGAATTACATCTTTCATGTGAACGCAACAGTATTTTGAATGATTCACAAGTCATTGATCTTTCTCCATTTATCAATGATTCATCAGGAAAGTATACAAAAAATAATCTGACAAATCTTATCATCTTTTTTTTTTTTCACATAGGCAAAATTGACAAAAATATTGAATAGAATTAAATCAATTTGCTATCATATCAGTACAGCTGCATCACGAGAAGGGTCAGGTTTGACAACTGTAAGAGAGATATTGATATTCACCAGCCCCGTCAGTGGTTTAACATACCAGTTACATAAGCCTAAGCAATATATATATTAAAAGAAACTTTTAAATGAGGCATATGTAAAAGTTCTGTCTTGAATCAATGCCCAAAGACGAAACTGAAAATGAGCTTTTCTGTAACAAAGGCACAATTGTCCTAAAAAAAAAATAATAAATAAGTAGAGCGAGAATGAATGAATGAATGACTCTCTTAATAAAAGGGTATTCAACTCACAGAAGCAAAGAGAAATGTGTTAGGGGTGTGGTGTTTAACCCTACCCTAAATAAGCTTTATCCAGGGATTATTTAGCTAGAATACTAGACGGTTAAATTCTAGCTGCCAGTGAACTCTAGCTATTTAGTAAAGTATCGTTTTGTCTCATGTGAAAAATAAATTATGTCTAACTTTTTAGGCTGATAAGTTGATCCTCCTGCCTGACGACAGATATATTTTGCTTTTGTGCATTTACTTCACCCATGTCCCATTTAAAGCCATCCTCTGGACCAGCTCATTTCAACAGTCTGGTTCACCCAGACTTAACTCACATGCTTTATATTATCCTGTTAACACACTGCTGAGGACCAACACACACAGGAGATACCAAGTTTCCCTCCCTGTTCTAAATGGGTCTCCAGTAAAGTGGGAGAGAAAAAAAAAAATTATATTAATTTTCAACGTTGGCTCAGTTATTCAAAGAGTCTGACAGTTTGGTTCAATTCTTGCTCCCAATGACAGAACATGCATTTCTCTCAATGACAGCTCCTTGTATAATCACTCACTCACTCTATCACTCACTACTTAGGCAGCTTTTCTGTTAAGATATTCATAAACGTCAACTAGGATAGGAAACCGCTGAAGCAATTCAGCGCTGGCAGAACACGTTTTATAAAGTGATAATCTTCTGCCAGGACAGGCATTTACTACGTCTTGTACAAGGGGGTCCCCATCTGTGCTATCAAAGTGCATCCGAGTGCTATCAGTAAAACAGCAATAGCCACAGGACAGCATTACAGATGATGAAAAGAAATCAGTGTCACTCCTATGGAAGCCATTCCTAGGAAAATTCACAGGTGTTGCTTCTTAAAGAGTTCCATATTTTACAATCTAAGGTTCATTAAAATATTTAGAGGGTTTATTTGTACTTGGTAAGGCTGCTTCTTCTCTCTGTACTTCATGAGCACCCCCACAAACAGGCACTGCTAAGAAGGTTCTCAATACAGAAGGACCCAGTCGTTCCAGAAGATCAGAAGCTGGTTCAGAGGTACTCTGCCAGATTATTTTTATATATATATATATATATATACACACATATATACCCCCAGAGGTGCTTCAAGGGCTTTAATCCATGCAGCACTAAAAAGTCATTCATCTCTAACTTTCAGGCCCAAGAGGGACAGAGGAGGAGAGCTCCATTCTCAGAGAGCATCACCTGGTCACAGCAGGAGAAGGGACGGTGTTCTCACACTCTACCTGTGCTCAGCCGCTTAACTTTACTGAAGCTATCTAGGTGTATTGTGTGCGTTTTGAGGGAGGGATGACACAGAGGAGTACTCATTTTTCCTGCAATCCACTGGGTAATTTTACTGATGTCTGCTTGGAAGGAAGCTGTAGCCTGATCCCAACTCTGCCAGACGGACCAATGCCCCCCCACATGGCTGAGAGCTCCCCAGGAAACTGAATGAACAGTAGGAATTAAAGGTCACTCAAAAAATTTGAGAGATCATAGGCTGGGATCGAGATAGGGACATGGAAAAACATAGTAGCTGTTCAAATCAAGTTAGACCACCACTTTTGAGCTAAAAATTGCTTCTAAACATCCTCTGTAAGTTGCCTAGAGCCATTTTTCCTCCATTTCCTCCACACTATGGAGGACTGTTTATATCCCTGTCAATATTCTCACAGATGTCATGCGGATCAATGGTATTTATGGTCCTAACTAGTGGGGCTGAGTTATGGTGTTTGGAGAAGCTGCAGTGAAGTAAGTGTGTTATTTCTTACCAAGTTGGCTACTACCAACTGCGGTGAGAGACAAGGCAACTAAGGGACTAGCAAACCTGAGCTGAAAAAAAAATGTCTATCAAAGGGAACTAACTCTATGGGATTATTTCTAGTAAATGTCCTTAGTAAAATGGGGTGTTTTTTCAAATTATAAAAGGGAGAAAGGATAAATCCCGCAGCAGAATGTTCTAGGGTGGACGCAGATTTCCCATCCAGCTTGACTTTCTTCCACCCGACCCATTGCGTAATGCGTCACTCTGCATTTACCTTTATGTGAAACTCCAGGTTTTCATCCATGGAATAGATGTGATCAAAGATGTCATGTGCAATTCTTGGAATGATTCCCATGAGCTGAGGGTCGTGCAGCTTTCCCTGCGGACACAAAACCAAACCGTAACTCGGAAAGCCTCGCATGGGCACAGGAGAGGAGAAAGCCTTGTCCAAACACACCTTCCTTCAGTGGGGCCCCATGAACGTGTCTGCTGCTCTGGGGGAATTTTATTTGATTTAAGTGCACCAAAAAGGTGGCAGAACGACTCAACGTGTTAGCACTCTTCACCCAACGGAGCACCTATCTGTTTTGTCAGCTCCTGCCGCTATCTACACTGTCATTCTCCGATTAAAGATGGAGGAATAAACACAAACAAACATATAAATTACAGCCTGGTTCTCCCAGTTAAATCAGGTATTTGGAAACATGTCACAAACAAGAAGTATTAAAGTGTTTTGTTTCTCTTTCACCACAATGCTAGAAAGCTAAAGGGAAATCTGGGTTGCGGGGATTTGGGGATTAAGAGTAATATATTCTGATTTGAGCTTGCTGGGCCTGTTGCCAGAGAACCGTGCCTTACAAACACTACTGTTCTCCATGTTAATATGCACAACTACCTTCCTCTATTCTTTCAAGAACTGAATATTAAATAAAAACAACAATTTCCCTGGCTGCATGGCTCCTTTCAGTTGTATTGCTCTGTTTGAAAAAGCCAGACACGTACAGGAAAGCTAACACTTAAAAACTGAATAGAAATATTAACTCAAAATATAATCCTTTTCCAACTACAGCGCACACTGTATTGTTATTTTCCAAACGTTTTATGAAACTGCTTAAATACGCAATAACAAGTCAGTAGTTGTAAGACTCCATCAGAACACAGAGTCTAGAAACTCTAATATACCTTTTGAATATATCTTTGTCCAAGTAATACTGCCCATATCAGCACAACAAAGCATCTTACTCCAAAGAGTGGGAGGGAATTCTTTTTTTTAAAATAATATAGTGGGTAACCATACAATTCCAGATCATGGGAATTCAGATTTGATCTGTATCCTTCTTGGAGACAGAACAAAACCGATTTTCCTTGTCAGTAATTTTACTTTTCAATCAAGTCTCTTCTAACTGACTGCACCCTCTGAAATTATTGGTATGTTTTTCAGACAGTGTCTGCTTCTGGCAGTGATAATGCCTGGCGTTTGTAGTGAACGCCAAGGGATGGAGTGCAGAGAGGCTCCTGCTTATACTTATTGCTATAACAACCAAGGTCAGCTCACTTTTATGTGCCACGTTGGAGGGTTGGAAGCAGAAGAGCATAGATGGGTTGCACCTGCGGGGAGGAGGGGACAGGACAAGTGACCCCAAACTCTCCAAAGGGTTATTCCATCCCATCTGCATCACGCTTAGTATGAAGCTGAGGGATGATCAAAGGGGTCAGCCCTCTCTTCTTCAGTGGCCAGTGGGAAGCCATTCAATGGCCGAGGAGGATTCTGTCTGTTCTTGTTTTAATTTGCCAGCACAGCACTCAGTTCCATCCCATAACACTGTTATTGAGCAGAGACTGCAACACAATTTTCCCACTCTCCATCCCATCCCCCTGAAGAAGTCCTTGAAAAGCACACTGAAACCAACCAGTTTTCCCAAAGAGGGGAAAGGAGTTTTTCCCTAAACTAGAATAAACAGAGATTTGCTGGGATGTCTTCAGCACACAGGAATGCAACGGAAGGTATGTCTACGCTATATAGCACTGCAGGACTCGTGATGCCTGAGGCAGCAGAGGCAAAAGCAGCTACAGAACGAGGAATGCTAGAGCTATGCAGTGTCCCCTTTTCTATAGTAGCTTTGATCAAACTGGGTTGCTGGCCCAGCCAAAGGCCAGTCTGAATTCAAATTTCTGCTGCAAAGATTTCTGTCTGCACAGAGGTGCATCAGCTTTGGGGTCACTGCACTACGCAAACCTTTCCTCTACTAATTGCTCTGGGTAAGTGACAACTTATAAAAGTATTTAATTGAATATTCTAGCATCAACAAGCCCTTGTAATAATAATGCTTTCCTTTACATTGCTTTCTCTAGCTCAGAAGAGAAAACAATCTGTAAAACACGATTAAGTGTGCATCTACCTCAACCACAGCATCTACAATCTCTTGGGCTTGGGCCTTCCCACTGTTTAAATCAGTAGAAACTTCACTGAAGCAAGATCACATTCAACACTTTGTGAAGAAAGAGTTAAGATCTTTAAAACGCTGTTAACACCAGCACTCTGTGACGAATGGATAAAAAAATATATCATTTTTTACTTTATTATCAGTGGATTTTTATTAAAACAAGAGATGATTGAAGCAGGTCCCACTATAATTTACAGAGACCATAAACTGGGATGGAAGAGAAAGGGAAAGGTAGGCTTATTCACTGGAAAGTTGAAATAAAATATATATTAAAAAAAAGGCCCACTCTCATGGATTTAGCTATAGCCTCAGAAAGAGTTTGGAGAAATGTGCTGCAGCTGGCACGCTGACATTGCAGTTAGTGAACTCCCCCAAAGCACCAGGACGGAGAGTTCTCTGCTCATTAAAGCCTCTCATTTTAATAAGAACATTAATTTCCACATTTAAACGTAGCAGGCAGGCAGTAGGTAGTGAAGTGTAACATCTGAGGCAGTGCTGGTTTATTTCAGGATGTTGACATAATAACTACAACCTATAGGGACTTAGTATTGAAAACTCGACTGTAAGGTCAAAGCCGATCACTTTAATCTTATGGGCAGAAATAGGTAAGTTTTAAGACAGTTTTGGTTATATCCTGCTAAACAGGTTGGCAAATGTTTTATCCAGCACAGAAGAAAGACCTATGGATGTCAGAAAGCCTATCCTGGCTATATTATACTACCATGTCCTGTTTAAGCTTAACACTAACACTCTGAAGCACTTCACATTTCACAGAAAATCCTCCATAACAGCTTTACCAAGAGGATTTACTATTTCTTCAACTACAGACTATTTTTTCCTTCCACAACATACTTTAGCAACTTTACAAGAGGATGTTCAGTTAAAAGGAGGATTAAAACTGAATATAGACTTGATTCCACTTTAAAATGACAGCTTTTTTTTTTATTAAATAAGTAAAACAGCCATTTTTCTACAGTCATCTTCTTTATCGCAGCTTGTAATTCTGAATATAAATTGGCTTTACGAGATCTTTCCCCATGCCATGTGGAAGCACCAGCTCAAGCCCTGCAGACATTTTGATTTAATTACATTCAGAGCTGGTGGATTACTCAGCCATTGTGCCATCTGTGAGGGCTGAGCTAGTGATTTCCACCCCTCACACACACACCCCCCCCCCATCCTCCCAAGGACAGACTTAATTAGACACGAGGCATCAGTTATTGCATCCTCCAGGAAAGGAGCAACTGTGGCAATCGAACGGCAATTTCACCAGGGCCCGTTGGCTCGAGAGAATATTGCTTTGCATCTCCTTTAACCTTCCGGTTAGGGAGGTCACCCGTGTTAATCGTGTAGCAAAACCATCTGATGCTGTTAAACAAACGCAAGCTCATTTTTTTTTTCCTTTCATTTAGCCAAACTTTGCTGCAGCCCTCCTGCATCACAGTTCACAGTTGAACTGAAACGCTCCAAGACACCCAGCTTGTACAGCATTGCGACGGAACAATCCTATGCGAGGATTAAATGCTTGAATGATCCGCCTTTTTTAGCGAGAGACTAGAATACCTAAGTATCTTCTAACCGAACAGTTAAAAAAAGAAAAAGAAAACACCACAGGAAAAAAAAATGACACTCTCACACTTCGTGTAGCAGAAATATAAACAGTCTGAGGACTTCAGACACTGGAATTTGGTAGAATTTGGTATTCTTCTTAACAATTCTCAAATTCATCCCTCTGTGCTGCAGAGTGCTATTCCCAGAAGGGGAGTGGAAATGAGAAAACCAATAACCCAGGCATGAATTTTCATTATCCCGCATGCGAGGGAACTCTACAGACCCTTATTACTGTCTTCATTTATGGATTAACAAATTGCACTCAAACCCTTTAAAATATACACATAACCTAAACAGGGAGAAGCTATACTTGATGGTTTTGACTCGCTATTTGTTAATTTAGGTAGATACGTATAGACATCTCTTGAAAAAGACTCCACATTGAAAGAAATACTATGGCTTAAAAGGCAGCAGAAGCTAAACATCCCCAGATCTCTTTTTATATGTCACTCACAGCTGAGTGCTCCAGATAACTGGCTTGTGCAGGTAATTGGGACATATTATTCTACTGCTGCCACCAAACTGATTTAATTTTGCCACTGTACCTCCATAGTATGCGTTTTTCCTGATGATGTCTGTCCATAAGCAAAGATTGTGCCATTGTAGCCTTCAAGAACATCTGCAAGAAGGAGGAAAACAATTAAAAATCACATTGACGTCTTAAAGCTGGATTATCAGCATTTCATAAGCCTTTTGCAATGCTGAAGGTCAACTAGAAAATAGTTTGCACAATAAGGAATGGAATAATATGACATAGCTAGCTATCTTTAGGAAAAAAAAATCATAATAAAATCTAACCCACAGAATTACAGAATTATTGACATCTCTCTCTTCCCTGGAAAAAAAAAAAGTTCTCTGTACACTAGATACTATCCAATATACCTGTGCAACATGGAAATGTATTTTAAACCATCACAGAATGGGAAAAAAGTTAAACCAGCTCATACTTTTCCTACTACTATAACACCCTCAAGATTTCATGGCCTCATTAATTTCTAAGCTCATGTAAAGCATGAGAGCAAAGCAAGAAGAAAGTCAGACAGAGGAATTTGCTTTATTGAAAATATGCTTCTCTCAAGGCAGAATGAATAATTTCATATGGCATCAAGATATAAAAATACCCGTTTTTCACTTTGCAGCGGTTAATGGCTGTAGTAGCTTTCAGAAACCCGGGAGGGTTGTAAACCAGCTGGTTCTTACACACAGTCCCACGTCCATTCATTGAAAGGATTAGAGCTGGACTTGCTCCAGGCAAGTGAATTTGAAGTCTTAAGGAGGGCCACCTATTTATGCAGCTTTCATGTATAAAAGCTTTCATGTATATACTTGTTATATTTGCTAATAAAGAACAAAAGAGACCTTCAGCAGGAAGGATGCTGGCCAGGGGGCTCTGCTTCGAGACCCCCACCTTCCCCTTGCCACCGTGCCCCATGCTCTTGCAGGGAACCAGTGGCATCGTACTCGGCTCCGGAGCTCTGCCAACACCAAAACCAGGGGGAAGCCAACGGTGAAAAAGAAAAGCAAAAGGAAAGCTGGACTCTCTGAGCCTGCAGAGGGGACCGAGAGCAGCCACCAAAGCCCAGCTGCCATCTGGCAGGGCAGAAAGGTTCCTGTCCACGGCCACTTCCGAACGCAGCCCCTGCTGTCAGAGCTGGCCTTTTGGCTTCTGAAATATGTTACGTTTCCCATTCTCTACAGTTCATACTAAGAGAAGCTGCCAGGAGAAAAAAAGTGTACATCTGTGTGTGTATTTATAGTAAATACAGACACATGACTATATTATATATTAATACATATAATGTCATATATATTACATTTACATAAACACACACACATATGTCCTTATTTGTATCTCCGTATGTGTGCGTGTAGATGTTCCAGATAGGAAGGATAATTAAATAAGATACGTTAGAAAATTATAAAAAGAATGAAGAAAGAGCAAGCACGGAAAAATTTCATAGAAAAACCCCACACGGTGATTTCAAAGAAAAGAAATGGATAAAGGAAAGAGATCTTTTTCAATGACAACTGCTACAGAGACCCACATTTCCTACAGAGCAATTGTGAGTAAGGATGAAATTGGAATGAAACCATTTAAAAATATATATTCTAATTAAACATGGAGAACTATTTTGGGAAGCTGAAGAGGACCGACATGCCAGGGGTTGCATAGACCCCCCCAGAGTATTGCTGGGTAAATTTTTCAAATC
>JAOXJK010000077.1:2726827-2746935 GCA_025774025.1 Xenus cinereus
CATCACCCTCCTTCTCACTTTCTCATCCTCTCCTCTCTTTTTTTCCCCATTTCTCTTCCTCTTTTTCTTTCTTCTACACCCTCCCCCCCATCAAACTTGCCTTTTGAGGTATCTAGAAGGTCTAAGTTAGCACACATGCAAAAGTGTGTTTGAGGTCTATTTTCAAATAGGACTTTGGGAAATATTTGGCTTTCTATTTGGCTATTGAAGAAGATTTAGTCACTGATTTAGGTCTTCCAAATTGCTCTCAAACAGGATTTTATTTCTCTCACTATTTTCAGAGGAAACCAACTTCCACAGGGGATATAAATACCCTCCGCAAGGCTACAAACAGCACTCTGCTGCTTCTGTTAGCACACGCTGGAGTATTGAAACAGTTCCCCAAACTTCCCAAAGTTGAGTGGTGTGTCAGCAACCCGAACTAATGATTTCTAAACTCTACAACTCCAATCCCACCAGTTTTTATTAAAGGCTTACCCATCTGAAGTCAAAATTGCCATAATTAGGCTCCCCGCTGAGAAGAAGCAACTAAAGTCTTATGACTCATTTCCTCTCTCTGACATCAAATAATTTAGCTTCTGGTCCTCACCCCCAATCATCTAGACTACACACATGTTGGTTTGCTCGAGGCTCTCTGAGCGAGCCAAGCAATTTCCTCCAGAAGAGAACCCAGATTTAGCAGCAGGGCTGCTCACCCCAGGGACTTCTCCCCACCGGCAGATCCAGCAGATCAGCTCCAATACCTGGAATGCTACCAAGTCCTTCAACGCTGCTTCAGCAGGTCCTGCACCTCTGAGCAACCCCAAATCTCTCCTGCCACATAAGTCCCACCGCGTTCAACGTGCAGCCTTGAATTGCTATAAAAGCACAACATTGACCAGCTCTGACACCATTCCCGCTGTTTGCATACCTTGATTTAATAACAAAAAGGTAGAACCAAATCTTGGGGGGCACAGGGACACTGCACAAGGCCAGAGAACAACTAGACCAGGTACTACTTGTAACCCCTGACATGCTGTAGCAGTTGTAATACCATCATGGATGGAGTATCCAGTTGTAATACCATCATGGCTAGAGTATCCAGTTGTAATACCATCATGGGTGGACCATCCAGGATCAGAACCAAGCAGAAGGACTAAGGGTGATTTGCAGGGGAGGGGAACTACGACAGGCAACTAAAATGCACCCCAAAAGTTTGATTCCCAAGTTAAAATCTTGATATTTCAACAGTTTATGAAGATTTTGTTTTACACAAATAGGATGCTATCCACGTGCCCTCGTTTCATTTTTAAATGCAAGCCATCTGCTTGCAAAGCAGGTACAAAACCAGTGCCTTCTATGCTTTCCTTTAATAGTCCATCCTTGCATTCGAGGACACAGCTCATTCCATACTGAACAGGCTCACTGCTGCCCGAAGAACATGCTTTTTGTTGTTTCTCATATATCACAAAAAGCAAATATTTGTGCAGAATAACAGTCACACACGAGGAGAAAGTAAGAAACAATTACTGCAATTCCTTCAGCTCTTTTTCTTTTTGTTTGTTTTTTGGTTTATTTGTGGCTGGATTTTTTTACACAAACAAGTCCTTAAAAAGGAAATGTTTGGAATTACTAATTACTAAACTCCCACACAGACTTCTAAACATTTATTATCCTGTCTTTAAATAGCTTGAGGGGACAGGAGACCTTTTTTTCCCTCCCCCCAAGCAGGAATAAACAAAGATATCACCTACCTTTAACAATCTGCTTGGCACAGGCGTTATAAACTTGTTCCTGGGTTGTATTAGGAGGTAACACTCTATCAAAGACATACGGCTTCCCTTGCTGCAAACAAAAGAGAAACTCTGTAAGATAAAGAACATTTAAAACTGTTTACAGACCCAATTTAACAGGCATCCTGAAATGCAGCATTTACTACAAAGGAAGCCATTCAGTGCAATGGAGACGACAATATTTTGTTGAATAAACAGATGTGACATCTCGTGTGCTCCAAAACCATCTTTTCTATAGCTGGCAAATAAAACGTAGCATATGTTTTCTGTGTGTTCACATTTGGGTCAGCAGCTACAGTTGTAGGAAACAATAAGCTGAAATATCAGCAAATAAAAGTGGATTATTTTCTCCCTCTGGAGAAAGGAGTTAAGGGGGAATAACCATATAAATATTTGCAAAAGATTTGCTGTTCATTACTGTGCACTAGCGAAAGCTGTGGTGTGAGACACAGCAGTCAGACCTGAGAGAATCAGAAGTTTGCAGGTCCCAAGAGCTGCCTTCTGCCGTGGCCAAGGTGGCCCAGTGTGGTCCCAGCATACTATGTGTTCCTTCAGCAGAAATAGCCTGGTTTAATTTCTACACTAAACATGCAAACGTGTGTCGGTAAAACCATAGGTTAGACCCAAAACAAGCAGCCCAGGCAGACTGTTACGTTGCCCTAAGCTTATATTTTATTCAGAAATCGTTATGATTTTTATCCTTAGGACCAACAAATAACAGGATGCCATGTGAGAGAGCTCTGAAATGATGTCTTGAATGGGATCAGGGCCACTTCCAGGTTGTGAACCACAATTTGTCCCACCATAGACACCGAGCTGCCCTAATTCCCAGGTGACAGCATGACTGGCGCTTATTCATATGTATATATGGTGTAGCACAACCTGCACATACACTTCCAGCAAATTTTGATTCCTCTTTGTAGCAAGTGTAATTGGTTACAAGAGAAACACGTATTAGCAATCCTAAAAATAGCTTTGCGTGACACTTAAAAGGCACATCAATTTCTAAGACAGCAGCTCAGTTCCTTACAACTCAAAACCAAGCAAGACATCTGCATTTAAAATACAATTCCTTCATTTAAAGTTACACTAAGTGTACGTGTAGCATCTTTCTTATCTTCCATCAAAGCCTGTAATATTTCCCTTCGAAGACATGACACCTGCTCCAAGAACGGCATAACGAGGGCTTCAAAGCAACTGCGAGGTGGTTGGATACCCGATGGAGGAGTCTTGTTCTGTTGAGTCGACGTGTCATTTCTGCCATTTGCAGCCAGCTGTTCCAATGCTCTGCTCAATTAGCCATTTTTGTCACACTTTGATTTTACTTCAAGCAGATCATAAGCTTACACTTGCCTGCTCCTTAAACTCGGGTACTTAACAGCCACAGGGGAAATAAGACAGAGAGGTGTTCGTGTGCGACGTGTGTTCTTCGTGTTTCATCCCAGAATTTCAGATCAAGGATAAGAAGGCAATTTATAAATTATTTAGTAAATAATTAATGGTCTTGCACTGGCATGGGGTGAATACTGGGCCACCCAAGCACCCCGCTCGGTAAGACACAAGCCCAAAGAGATGACTCAGATCAATTTCCTACCAGCTCTCCTTGGAGTCTTGGACAAGCTGACCATGAGCCAGCAATGTGCCCTTGTGGCCAAGAAGGCCAATGGTCTCCTGAGGTGAATTAAAAAGAACGTGACCAGCAGGTCGAGAGAGGTCACCCTACCCCTCTGCTCTGCCCTGGGAAGGCCCCATCTGTAGCACTGGTTCCAGTTCTGGGCCCCCCACTTCAAGAAGGACAGGGAACTGCTGGGGAGAGTCCAGCAGAAGATGATGAGGGGACAGAAGCATCTCTCTGCTGAGGAAAGGCTGAGAACGCTGGGGCTGTTCAGCTGGAGAAGAGCAGACTGAGAGGGGATCAATGCTCATCTAAAGGGTGGGTGGCAACAAGATGGGGTCAGGCTCTTCTCAGAGGTGCCCAGTGACAGGACAAGAGGTAACAGGCACACACCTGAACATAAGAAGTTCCACCTAAACATGAGGAGGAACTTCTTTCCTGTGAGGGTGGCAGAGCCCTGGAAGAGGCTGCCCAGAGAGGTGGTGGAGTCCCCTTCTCCGGAGATATTCCAAACCTGCCTGGATGTCATCCTGCGCAACTGCTCTGGGTGACCCTGCTTTGGCAGGGGATTAGACCAGATGATCTCTGAAGGTCCCTTCCAACCCCTACAGTTCTGTGATTCTGTGATCCCCAATGCAGCCAGCCCCAGACCCCAAACCCCACTCACAGCAGCCCCAGTTGCCCAGGAGAGTGGTGGGACTGCTGGGAGCACCCAGCTGGCACCTACCCCAAACTCTGCTCTCCACAGCTTTCCGCACAGTGCACATTGTGTGGCTCTCAGCTGGACAAAACTCTTCGTTCCCAGGGTGAGAAGGGCTGCCCAGTCCTGCTATGACTATTCCGGAACAATTTCTCAAATGGACTTTTTACCTTCTTACCCTCATTTTGCTTATTCCAAGCACTAGACGATAAGCCCTAATGCAAGAAGCCAAAAGACACAACGGACACGCAACCTCAGCCATGCACTTATCCCATTTATTTCCTTCATGCCTGAGTTGAGGCTTATTAGCTAAGCAATGTGAGAGAGCAGCAGAGAGCGATGCCGGCACATCATCCTACCACGGCAAACACGCCACTCCAGACAAGCATTGCTCTGGTGCAATCAATCCAGTTCTACTGAGCTCTCAACAGCGCTAACGCCCCAAAAACCAATCCCATCCTAATTGTGCCGCTCGCAGCTGAAAGAGGCGCCGGCTGCAACTGTTATTTATCTGTCAAACCAAAAAGCTGTAAATGTAAAGCAGCAATTCACAAACGTGCTCCATAGGTCAAATTTCTTCCTTGGGATTTTTGTTCTGGGAAGCTAAAAGACTGGAACACCCATCACTGATATCTGAAGAAAACAAATGAACATGAAGGATCCCAAAGCATCTGTCACTGACTGCACAGAATGAGAGTGCTCCGTTATCCAAGCAGCATTAACAGGTTTTTGGGGAGGCTTTTTGGGCTTCATCTCCACGCTGATCTTAGACAAAGACACCTCAAGGCTCATGTTTCTTTCCCCAAAGGAGGATGAGTGGGCACAGACCCTCTGTCTATCCTCAGTTTGAGAGTTTATGCTTCTTTTGCTCTACCAGAACTTCTCCTCTGCCCTAAATCCTCTCAATCCTGCTCAACCCTCTTCTCCCCACCTACCCTACCAGCTGTCCTTCCTTAAGCTCCTCAGCCTCCTCTTCTTTCTTTGTTCATAAGTTCCTGCTTGGGTCTCTGACACTGGAGAAACATTGGGAACCTCCCGTGTCACCCCACTCAACTTGTTCAGCTTCCTGACCCTTCTGTCCCACCAGCTTTCCTTGGAGTCCTCCTCACCACCATCTCCAGACAGCTCCAGACTCCTGGTGGCTGGCTGTGAGCTTAATCACCTCTCCTACCAGGTTGTCCCTCACCCCTTCCACATCCCAGCCCACAAACCCACTCTGGACATGTCCCACAGGAGCTCAGCCTCAGCTTACAAGGGCTGGAAGAGGCCACAACACCTTAGCTGGGAGAAGATGCCCAGCTTGAAGGAAAGCTGTGGCAATTAGGCTGCCAAGATACTGTTAAGATAAAAGATTGTTCTCTGGAGCAAACTACAGGTTTAGGGGGGGTTTGTTTTGGAGGATGTTGTTGTTATAAGATGTTAATTTTTGACACTTTCCTCAAAGGTAACAAAAGTCATTTCCATCCTACAAAGACAACACACTGGCAGATCCAAAGGTTTTGTTCCAAAACAGAGAGGGAGGGTGAGCAAGCATGAATATCACCTTTTTTTGTGTGTTCCCAAGCAGTACTTTTTCCCCTTATTGTCATCTTCAGAAATACCATAAACGTTTTTATTATTTTATTTTTTTTCAAATGTAACTCAGCTTGAATTAAATACCAAAATCAGGAAGATTTCAGCCTTATTAGCGCTTATTCAAGAAAGCAATAAGCAGCTAGAAATAAAGTGTTATTTTCTGAGCTGCTGCTAACAGTTTTATCTGCGTGCCGCCTCCATACATTATTTTTCAAACTTTCTCATTACATGCAGTGGATTATCTCTCATACATAAATCACATCTTCCTTCCTATGCCATTACTTCCTACAGTCCCCCTGACAATCTGTTCCATTAACTTCTGCCACTGCTGCATAATGGCTAGGATAAGTGCTCCGATCCACCCACACAATTCCTGCTGAAGTTGTATTGACAGCTAGATACATTCTCTTCTGGCCCTTCGATAGCACGGAGAACGCTATTCATATGTATTACCAATCAATGTTTCACCAGCTTAATGTTTAGAGCCTCCTATCGAGTTTACAGGCCTGGCATTTAAAAAAATCAGAGAATTTCACACGCACAGAAAAGAATCCTGACCATAAATGCCTGTGCTACCAAACCCATCATTTTACAAGCAACATCACAGAGCGGTATTATCACTAGGAGCTAACAGAATCTCAATTAAAGATAACCAAATACATTTCCTATTTAAAAAAAAAAAAAAAATCAACTCTCCTAAATTCTACACAGATAGGAAATGAGAAGCGCTCAGTGCTTCGAGCTGCATGCTAAGAATTAGGAGCCTTAATGCAATTTCATGATTAATTCCCTGTGATCTTCAGACAGACATTCAGGGTTGACTCCGCCAGTGTATCTGCAGTTCCAATGTTAAGTGAGACGATACCTGAATTTCAGGCATCTGAGTTCAGAGGCAGAATCCACAGCCCAAGGTTCATACACAAAGCGCCTCATAAAAACCACGGGCAGAGGGGGGGATGGCTTGGAATAACATTTCCAACACCAGCATGTAGCTCGGATATATAATTGCTAAAGTAAAAAGGAAGAAGAGAGCATACAGAATGCTGGGTTTCCTTGCTTTTTTGGGGCTGTAAGGAGACATTTGAGTCAGATGAGGAATTATAGACTGAAACCATCCCCTAGAATTAAGGATACCATCCAGATTTATCCCAGGACAGATGCAAGTTTGTTCTGCATGATCAGAAAACAGCTGGGAGCAAGTTATACAACAACCAGCGGCTGTGGATATGCCTGGTGCAGTTCTGACCCCAAACTTGCAAGCGGAGGTGAAGCTCATTCATACTTACCTGCAAAATATCACGCCTGCACATCCTTGAGGGGGACGTCATTTTGAACAAGACTCAAGGAGAGGTCACACATTCATTTTGAAAAGAGGGCAAACCATCCATCAGTCCATCCAAGCTCATCTCCACACCTCCAGAGGAGCCCAGAAGCACAAAGGCAGGCAGGGGACCCAAAAGGAAAGGGAAAGACAGAGAGGGCTCCTGCCAAGGCTGTCCCTGGAGAGTATCTGCCCCATGGCCCAGGTGTGAAAACCATCGAGATTCTCAGGATAAACTTTCAGACTGCTTCAGGGTACGGTGCATATTATGGGATGCAGGGGAAGAACACTTCAGGATTGTACAAGAGTTAGGGGATGATTTGGGGAAGATAAAGGCAAGGAAAGGGAGGGATGAGGGTGATTTGTGGTGGAACAAACATGGGATGAAGGAATAAAAGCATGAGTCATGTAAGCAGGCCATGCTCCACACTCAATCAGCACAGTCCTATCTTCTTACTAAATTCCTTTCTAACTCTCTTTCTGGCTGAAGGAGTTAATTCTGTGTGCATACATGTGTACGGGGGTCTAAGCACCAGCAACTGGAGTGGGACCAGAGGTCACGAAGTCCATGTGTCCATGCTACCAGCTACATCTCTGGGCGAGGGGGTCTGGAAAGGGATTCACTTCTGCCAGGATGCCAGGTTCGGCTCTTTCTACCAGCCGATAGTTAGGACACTCAGCTGAAACGGGCAGAGAGATCGTGTACACAGGGTCCCTCTCATCCACCTTAGCCCTCTGTCTCCTCAGAAGGCAGGAAAGTTCTTTTCTTCACAACCTGGTGAAATAAAGGCATCCTCCTTTGCCCCTGTAAAAGGGGTGCATCACTCATACAATCATCAGCTCAGGAAAACTTTTGGTCCCTGCAGAAACAAATCGGTGCCAAATCACGTGGCTCAGTTTATCAGACGAATCGTTTGGCAAAATCATGACTGCTGAAACTCTGTCATTATTTTTCTGGCTCTCTATTCGAGTCGATGAGTTTTACTGACGCAGTTGGAATGAATGATCTATGAGTGGGTTTAACATACCATACAAGATGCCACTGCCAGTACATACAACAGATGAGTATACAGGTAATAGAATCATGGGATATGTAGGAGCTTAATTAGTGAGAAATTATTTCCCAGCTAGTTTTCACTACCATAAGCACTCTTGTAGGAGAGGTTTTATAAATAAAAGATATATAATTGCAGGCCTGGAAGACAGAATTTTTCAAAGAGCAGAAAGCAAACTATTACCGGCAGCAATTCAATTTTTCAGTCGAGGCACATCCCTTGCACAGCACTGAGTTTCTCCCTCGGAAGGGGGTGGAAAACACACTTCTCTCTAGCCTATAGGAGTAGGAATTAAAGTCTTTACTCCCTTTGAAAACGTAGAGGCCACATTTACTGAACGTTGCATCAAACTTGCTCCATTTGCAAGTGGGATAAACAGCTGGTCCTGCAAATGTCTTCTGAGATTAGACAGAACTAATTAGATAGAAGGACTTCTTTTCCCCACAAGTTATAGAAATTCTGCAACTACAAGGCTGTCACTATTTTGCTGATACAGCACAAGAAAAAACAGGACCTATCACATTCTCCCGAATTCATTTCTCTCTAGTGAGGACTGAAAACATGAGGATTAAAGACGGAGGGAGAAAATAAATGCGTGTTAGCAAAACAGCTAAATTTCATTATTGTATTTTTCCTATATTCAGTCATATTGACTAAGGAAATGCTACTACCATCCTACCCATTTTCCACACTAGCTTACCCTTTGAAAATACTAGCACAGCAGCAACTCACCCAGGAGATGAGAATTCAGAACAGCTGGAATAAAAAATTTAAGGAATTTTATTCAGAATAACCTGAATCCATTACACAGTCAAACCAAGTTCTCCAAAAGAAACTCTTAAATCTTGGTAATATTCCTAAAACTCGATTTGAAAATAAATTAAAACAAGGAGTTGTGTACGAGCAGGCACTGCAGAGCAATTTGAGTCGAACACAGCATTATTTTTGCATAGCAGGCTTAATTATTGATCTACCTTATGAATATTTCTGTGGAGCTGATGGAATTTGGCATGGGGCCAGCGATCCACTTTTAGCTTTCACTCTCAGCAGAAAGAACCTTTAACTCCTTGCTATAAATCCTGTTTTCAGAAAGCATTCTTTTATTTTAGTATAGATCTGCAATTTAGGAAACCAAACCTTAGAAATTATTTTAAAGCTTTTTCTTCCACCTAGATGCATGACCTGGAAAATATACTCTTAAAGAAACTTTATATGAATTTTAAGTATAAAGATCTCCCAATACAAAGCCAACTATTAAATAGTACTCCTTGGCAATAATTTTTTTTATAATTCTGACACAGCAATACTCAGAGTCACGACTCTCCATTATTATTTACTTGTACTGGTGCAAGGTAGTCACCGCTCCAGAGGATGAGATGGACTCGGTGTGTCCAGTCATCACGGTCCCTGGAAAAGCTCTAACTTTCAGGAAATCTCAGCACTTCTCAGCTGACCAGATGGGATGTTACCAATGTAATGCTGGTAATAAAAAGCAGTGTAAACCATCTCCCAGCTCCACCATCGGAAGATGAACTGCAGGCTAAGAGAGCCCTCCCAGCTGGGAGGAAGGCTGGGGGGGCACGGGGCTGGAGAAGCAGCACCCAGTGCACCAGGAGCTCCATCACTGCTGGAGGCTGCAGCACACAACAGCACCATGGAAAATGGGACCTCTCCTTACTTGAGGGCAACCGACTCGCTCCTCTTCCTCTTCTGGGACTCTTTGCGTGGCTCAGCAACAGGACAGGGAAAGGCCCCGGGACAAAGCCTCCTCCAGCTCCTCGCCATCCTCACCTCTCCGTGGGCAGACGGGTGAAGGCAGCCTCGGCGAGGGCAGTGCCCGCTCGGGGACTTTGTGCCCCTCAGCACAAAGCCCTGCGTGTGGATGCTGCGTTACCAGCAGTGATCGCTCCGCGCATCCTTTGGTTCTCCTTCCGCAGCGCAGCCTGGTGCCGTCGGGATTAGCACCATCCTTCCAGCCCACCAGCGCCCTGCACGCCACGCGGCAGCTTGCAGATTTGGGCCTCGATTACTTAACTGCTTATGCAACGGCACAAAACCGGGTATTTGGAGAGCAGCGATATCCTCCTGCAGTTAAATTTAATCTCTGAAAAGATGAAGCTACATTAATGATCGTGGGGGAAAGGATTCCATTTGGTGCTCTGTACAGCACTAGCTTAAGATGTGCATCATCCCCCCTTTCCTGGGCCTCCCATTCCACATTAAGAAATTAAAAAAACTTTTTCACACATATGTTTTCTCACAAAACTAAGTTTTAAGTAGACATGTGATTGTATATTCAGCAGACCTCTCTGCTTTATCATAGGTATAAAACCATCAGAGCAAGGAATTGGACATAGGCTACTGTAACGGTCCCAGGGGAAACAGAACATCGTGCCCTGCACCATCCCTCCGGTTTTCAGGTACCTCACGCCACTGCATTATGTGTAACAGATAACTACTGGTTTAATTTAATGTGCTCTATCTAATTTAATCGACCTTTTCAGGCCTACGTGAAGCTACCTTCATAAATCTACCCATTTTACTTCAGCAAAGCACAGACAGGCTTAATTAAATTAACTTCATAATGCTGTCACTTGCATTTCAGATAAAGATCCTCTCGACATCAGAAGTCTTGTGAGGGTATTTAATACATAATACTCCAAGCCACAGCTGGTATGTGGGGTCCTTTTCTAACCTGCTTTTGATAGCTTCCACCTTCAACACACACCTTGTGCGAGTGGCTGTGGTCCTAGCTGCTGGCTGGGGTTAAATCATGACACCTTTCTAGAAAAAAAAGCACTCAATGAGCTCTGATGGTAAACCAGACCCAAAATTATCCAAAATTTCTCCAATTTTACCAGGCTCCAGCATTTCAGCTAACCTACCCTACTCTCTTCCATCAACAGGATAAGAGAATTTGATAATTTCTTTTGTATATAAACCCATGCAAACTTACAGTTTAGAAAGAAAAGACAGAATAATATTCTTTGTAGAAGAAAAGAGAAAGAAATGTACCACAGTTATAGAGGCCTGATAATCCGACTCCTCTAACTAAAGGTCTTGTGATTTTAGTAGCAGTTGAGAATGAAAAGAGAACAATGAATTAATTGTCTATTTTGTAAAGATGCAATAGTTCGAAATTGGCTTTGAACTACTGGGTTGGTTTTTTTGTTATTTAAAGAACCCTATGACTTTCTTTTAACAAATATAAAATTTTCCTAGCCAGAAAAATAAAGCAGTAAAACCTATCCTCAGGCAGCTCCCCATGGCAGCCTTGTCTGACTCCTCTTCTGTTGCTTTCTCATCAGTGGGGAGCCGTGAGGATAAGTTACACTTGGAACAGCAACTCTGCTTATCATCAGTGTTTACAATATTCCAACAAAATGCAAAAAAAGCCATGTGGATATTTCAAATCATGAAATGAAGCGGTTTTGGTGAAGTAAAAGTCCCGAGTGAGACGCTGACCTTCAGCTCCACCTAGAGAAGGGAAGAGCAACATAAACCAACCCTGGTTCAAGACGTAACTACATCTTAATTCTGCCGTGGCAGTGTTGTGTTAATCTCCACTTTGTTAAACATATCACTTACAGATTTATGGGGCAACTGGGTGGCTCAGGAGATTAGTAATGGGATACTGAGCACTGTCACTCGTAGATTCAAATCCACCTCAGGTCAGGAGAGGTCAAAATAAAATGAGAGGGCATCACTGGTCCGTAGAGCAGCTTTCTTTTCAGCGTGCTCCGCGAAACCAAGGATTGAAGGGGATCAGAGAACAAACTACACCATTGGTCTTGGAGCCTCCCGTCAGGCTGGATCTATATTGGCAGGAAGAAACAAATGAGATGCTCGCACCCCACTGCCTGCATTGTATGGTATTTGTTCTGCAGAGAAAGCACTTCAGCATAAAACCGTCACATTTGCAGCCGGGCAATATGCTCATTCAGTCTGCTGGGGATTCATCCAGAGCCACTGATTTATTGTGTGACTGAATCCTGAGGACGGAGCTCCTGAAGGGTCTTGAAACCACCCAGGTAATCCCAACAGCAACGAGCCCAGACCCCAACAGCCAGCGCAGACAGTGAGTCTGGGCACATCTCTGCTTCCCAAACCACCTCACTTCATGCTGACCAGTGCGGAGCCAAAATGACACCTGCATGGTGGCACACCACGGCGAGAACATGGGGACACGTTCCACCAAGCAGGGTTGAATTATTCTCATCCCGTGACCACTGATAGCAAACTGTAGGACCAACAGCACCACTGGCACACGTAGATTATTTTCCTCTGCCCTCAAGAACTGAAAGATCTCAAGTATTCAAAATCCCAGACTTACAGCATCCAAAACATGTGAGCGAGGAAGATACCAGCATCCGTAATCTAACGGAGTAACTGTACTCCCAGAGATCTTGATGCCTTGCTGGTTGAGTGCGTTCCTGACTCACTGGGAGACCAGTAACAACAACTTAGACTTGCTTCCTCATTTACAAACCAAGACACTAAATGCCAATAGCGCTGGGAGCGTGAATGTTTACTGACCTGATGCTGGAGCAGGAATTTAAAAGCATACAATAGAACAGAGGCGTTAGCACTAGTCTGCCCCAGCCTCCTTTCATGCACTGTAATTAAAAACATACGCAGTGAAAACACGTCAGAGAATGAAGGAAGGAGAATGACAGCACCACTATTTTTGTACTTCCCTCAACCCTTTCTGTTGATACCTAATATATTGGAAATACCCAGCTCTGCATCTCAACGGCCATAGTAACAGCTACAATTTGAACATGGAAGAGCCTTCACAGAAGCTCAGATGTCGAGGCAGGCAGAGCAATTACCCTGTCACGGAGTGATGCAGACAAGTTGCTCCTGGCAACAAACCTCTCCAAAGAGGGACAGAGAACAGCGTTCACGGAAGAGACACCCCGAGTGTGAGCGTGGCCATTTTGATGAGCTCCTGCTCATCACCCACCACTTCTCTCCATCCTGGTACCGCAGATTCTCCACGGTACCCATCACTGCAAGGTCAGCACTTCACACGTGAAATGCACGTCTAAAAGCTTATTTAATGAGAGCACGGAGTGAGATTAGATCTTCCAGGAAGGTACATGCAGGAACTGCAGCATTTCATAGGGCCTTTGATTCCCACTACAAAAATCTTTCACTCTGGTAACACTTCTATTGATTTATTTTACCTTTTCTTCTGATTCTCATCTCGATTTGCCCAGTTTCTCCTCTCCCTCCCACTGCACCCAATTTAAGACAGGTAAAGGCGGAGGAGAGAGGAGGCAGGTCCCCTTTCAGAGGAACAAAGCCACCACCAGCCAAGGACAAGTCTGGACACTTGGAGCTTCAGCTCCAGCCTGCACGAGCACCAGTTCCTGCCACCCATAACCTCTGCATAAAGAGGAACCTGCTCATTCCCATCCACCACCTCACAATCAACAAGCTTCTGCTTCTTGGCTTGTTGCACTGATTTCCTTATAAATCTCATTATCCGGAGGGAAAAGAAAAAAAAAAAAAAAACAACAAAAAAAAACACAAGCAGAACTCTCAGTTTTACTTGGTATGTCCAAATCTCACAATTTTAGCACCAATCATCCAGTCTTCCTCAAGCTAAAGCATTTGGGGCCAGGTAATTACACAAAATCATATATGGAAAAAAATAAGGATTCTGTCTCTGATATATGGGGGCCAGGAAAGCTTAAATGGGAAAGTGTTAAATAAAAACTCCAATCCTATTTGTAAAACCCATACATTTGTGGGAGCAGGGTGATGATACTGCTGGTGATACTCAGCAATCCTGTTCCGGTACAGGGGCTCTTTATTTGTACCTCTAGTTCATAGAAATCACATTAAGTAATTACACTAGTAGAGACCAAAAAAACCATCCTTACAAAACCATTGCAACCCTTTCCAAACCAGAATTCCTGCCTCCTCCATTTTTGCACCACTTATCAGGAGGAAAACAGAGCACTTGAGGTTTTTGCATTTCTGATAAGTTAATCCATCACTGACAAATTAAGTCAATCACTGAGAAATTCAGAATTGCCTAATTTTATTCAACATTCAAGTGGAACTGGTTCCAAAAGGCTTTGTATTTGGTAGTGACAACGGCTATACCAGCTTGTCCTATACTGAGAAATTTGTGGTGACAAGCTGTGCTTTCCTGGACAGCTGGCAAAGGGGTTCCGACTGTGTCACTACACAGAGCACAGCTCAAACTGTTACACAAATAATGTGAATAAAAGTGATGTTACAGAGCTGGTTAGAATACACAGACACACACACAACAAAATACCCCCTTGTGAACTTTGTAAGAACAAAGAGCTGCAGAATTTCTTTTTTAAATGCTTTGCTTGGACCTTCCGTGGCAATTTTTGGCTTTTTAAGTGCAAAAATAAGATTTTCTGGCTCATAACCCCTTCCTGTGCCCTCCCTGCAGCTAGAAATGCGTTACAGCTTACATATAAAGCACATCTCTTCTTACAGCACAGCAATGACATCAGCAGACCAGCCCTGCTTTCTGCTAAATTATCCAGAAACAGGCAACGCTGGCTGGAATGATCTGCCGGTAATTCTATTATCAGATTTAGTAATGCTGATATATTCCTTCTGCTTTTCCCAAATCTTCAAAGCAGGGTACAATCTGGGCTGCCGCACACCATTCCCTTTAGAGTGTTTCAGAGTCACCAAGACCACGTTAACGCTTACACACGCGTGTGAAATCCCTTGTGTTGTTTCTTGACCCTCTGTTACAAGGAAGATGAAGAAAGGACCACGATCTATAGAATGACAGTCATATAAACACAGTACCTGTCTCATATGTAATTCATGATCCATAGTCCTATTTCTCTCTAGCAGAAACAACCGAAACCCATCAACTAGCAGAAAATAAGGAGGATAAGGAGAGTGCAAACAATCATTAAGACCTTTTATTTGCATCAGCGTAAGCAGTTGCTCTTCCTGTTAAGTCACAAGCCATTCTGCTGACGGACTTCAACCTCCAGCCACCCTGCTTACCTTTAAGCTCATCATTTGGCACTATTTCCAAAAAAAAAGAAAAACACCCAAACTCCTTTGTCCTGAAGCCAGAGGTCTCTTGCCTTCCCCATCCTTGATGTTTATTCAATGTACAATACCTAGATCTAAAGGTCTCTTATAGCCACGCCACTCCAAATGGCAGATAATAATAATTATAATAATAATAACAACAATAATAATAATGATAAGCAATTGGTTCCTGTTACACAAACCAGCTCAGCCTTGAAGCCAGAAGCTTACCCAGGGGCTGAGCACTGCCTACGGCAGGCATCCAGGGTGACAAGGCATCTTTATCAGCGATACTCCGCTTAGATGTTAATGAAAAAACCCAACCCAGCGCGGGATCAGAGCTGTACCAGCAGGACAGTGCTGTCGTGGTGTCCCCTGCGTGGCTCTCGGCAGGAGCTGATGCTCGCCAGCCGGAGGAGCAGTAGGGGTCCAGCGCTTGCCCCTGGATACCTACGACTTCCTTCCGTACCGGCAGCTACCATAGTATCAAAAATCAGAAACCCCCGAAATTTAAACCACCAAAACCAGTAACAGATAAGAGAAAAGCAAGGAGTATTTCCATTCTATAAACAGGGGACAAAGGAGCTGATGAGCGTAAGATCACTTGTAAGTCAAATCCAGGTTTGTTCAGTTCCAGCACAAAGTCTAAATCCAAACCAGGCCAAACACGAGCTCTACCAAATTGAACAGGTTAAGAGTTACATCAAACCAGAAGAGCAATGTACTCAGCTCGGTTAAAATTATACATTCATATAGTACAGTCTTTGCAAAAATAGCACCTTTATGTATCATAAAACATAACAAGGAGATACTACATTTAATTCTAAGAAGAACAGAAGTCCGATATTAAGTGATATCCTATTGACAAATTATGACAAAAGTGAATTTAAAAAGAAATGTTAAAAATAGGGCAAGAGTTCAGCCTGCTTCTAGAAAACAGCCACATGCACTGGTTCTGCTCAGAGCCAGCCTTCGGAAAGCCCTGCAGGCAGCACCAGGAGCTGGGTCCCCCCGCGGCGGCTCCCGTCCTTCTGCCGGGAGGAGGAAGAGCCTGGAGGGATGCTGAAGGCAGCGCTTCTCCTCCCTCCGACTGAGGCAGCCAGTTCGGCGCTTGCTGCACTTACACATTTCATAGCCATCTCAAAGCCCTTCAAACATCTCGATTAGACGATGGAGATAGCAATGATTCATCTCAGCATTTTTTTCCCCAAAGGGGAACAGTTCTGTGGGTGAGTCGGGTGTTTCCCGAGCCGGGCACTGACAACCAGTGCCACGTCTCATCCTTTATCCCAGCTCTGGCACTGGCTCTCACAACATTCCCAGTATGAAACCGTCTTAGGTGCTTCCATTTTCCTTCAGCTCTTAGCAGCACAGTCCTACCATCCTCCCCCACGAAAATAGAGAAGGCAACTCTTGAACAGTGCTTCACAGCTCAACGATCACATATGGTACCATTAAAATAAATTGTTTATGCTGGCAACAGTTTTGTTTGAAGTTTATGGCTAGGGTTATTCTATAATACTCAGAAAATCTGGGCCGCACGTAAAGCAAGCAATGGATAGAATAAATCGTCTATTACCAATATAAGTAAACATTTTTCTCAAGTATAAAGAAACATCGTGCTTCTGTGTAGCAAGATTAACTTTGCTTTAAGATTTGTTTGCATCACTGAACTATTTTGCTTTGAAGTTAAATTGTAAAAGATACCATAAAGTGAAAAATAATCGAGCCAGTGCGTTTATCAAATGACAGCAGAGTTTTCCACTGGGTATTTAGGGCTGACCCAGAAAGTGGTAAGAAAATAAAAAAGCATATAGATAGATTCTAAAAGGAGAAAAGTCAAAGAAAATGTTATATATGAAAGGAGAGAAGGGAAAAAAGCAATATAAAAGCGAAAAGGGAAAAAAAATAAAAGGCAATGTGAAAGGAGAGAGAAGTAGAGGATGGATGCGACATGGGGGTAGCAGTTTGAGGCTAACAGTCTCAATCTTCAGTAGCGGCATTTTGTATGATTGGTGCGGTGACAAAAATCAGCGTCGGGCTGTTAAAGAGGAACTGAGTGAGTGCTGCAGGTGGAGAAGACTGAGCTGCATGGCTGCAGACAACCGTGCGGCGCAGCTGAAACAGCTCCTAAGAGCATCAGCAGTAAAGCCGGGGAGCAGCGTGGCTTCCCAGGGTCAGAGGAGTCACCGCGCTCTAAAAGGGCACGTGGCATCGATCAAGCCACCAGCAAATCCTGGCAGGTAGAGAGCGAACGAGGCAAGACGGGTTCGCTTGCTGTGCCTGCTCCAGCTGAGCTAGCCTCCAGCACCTCTTGAGGGAACATCGCTGCGTGTTGTGAGCCGGTCCAACATACATATAGGTACTCACATAAATATATTCATCCTCCAACCGCATCCCGCGCTTCCCTCACTAGTGTCTATAGTGCCCGCAAGTACAGCTGCTCAGCTATTTGTACTACAGAGCAATGCATTAAGAAAAAGCCAGATGACTTTCCTTAGTAGATTTTTGGAAAAGATTATGACTAAGTGAACAATATAAAATCTCAAAGCTCTTTGAGAAGTTGCAGCGTTATCCACATCTCACTGTTGGCCTACATACAGAGATTCAAGCAATACAGTCAAGAAAAGAGATTACAATTGCAGAAAAATCCAACTTCTGTTAACAGCTTTGCTAAAAATATTCACTAACCCAGTTACCCCAATTCAGATAATGGTCTCCTGCACATCTTTGCTAAATGAGATAATAATTTAGCCAGCCGAATGATACTTGTGTGTCAGAGACTCAACTTCCCTGTAGATTCCCAATGTGACTTTAAAAGTCAAATTTCACCCCCCAAAATAAGAGGTCTTCTTTACCTCACAGGCTGCCACAAGGACAGTTAAATAGAAAAGATTGTGTCATAGCAACAATATCTAAGTAAAATCAAGAATATTTTGTTCTGCAGTACAGCAAAAGTTATTGCGAGCCTTTGGGCCATTTGACATACAAGAAAATGTGTTTTTCAGTATCACATCCTCCTCCTGCAACAGAAATGTTGAACAACCGCTTCAAAACAACCACAGTTTTCTGAGAATCCTACTGCTCCCTGACCCAGAAGAGAGTCTCTTAATGCCAGCCAAGAGCATCTCCTATCCATCATTATAACTAGGTAGCAGAGTAAGATTTCTTTTAGCAGAGAGTGAAACACTGAAAAAATGAATCACTTTTTGCAAAGACATCTAAGAGACAACTATTAAATATTTAAGTCCTTATTGCTGAAGACTCATTTTTCATGAGGAAAAACTCCAACATTTCTGGTTTCAATCAGACTCTATCTCATAATTTGAAAATACACACTTTCTGAAGCTGTCATGGGACCAATTATTGATATTATAATGAGAATCTGATAACAATCACATGCATTACCAGGACATCCCATAAAAAGTGAAGAACCAAAGAGGCCATAAACATACAGAAACATCTTGGCTCTTTCTAGTAGATGAATAAAACCAGGAATCCATCAGAAACACCACACCAGTGACTCCACGCTTTTAAGACTGTGAAGGATCCCTTTTTGGATATTCTAAGGTAAAGAGATTTTTGCTGTTGTGTTGGTTTTGTTTTGTTTTGTTTTTTAACTATGCAATATTTTCACACTCCAAAATGCAATAAAATTGAATAAAGGTATTTTCCCAGTTCACAAAGCCAGCACACGGACAAGCACCATTATCCACGCACCTTCCAGTGGAGCTAGAAAAATCAAACATTGGCAACACCGCGGTCAAGTCAAAAGTGTCAAGCAATTACCAAGCAACTCTAAATCACTTTTCTGCCCCTGTACCCACACCGTCAGCTAAAGCACAGCTCACCCCAAACTGCACACCCAGGCTGTTGGCTCAAATGACTTGGATCCAGTGTCCCTTCATTTCTTCTGCCCATTGCCAAAGCAGAGCTCTGCTGCCTCACCCTGCACCATCCTGGCTCTCAAAAACCGAATCGAGAACAGAACCAAGACTCATTCCCACACAGATACGCGTTTTTTCAGTCATCTGAGTAACTTAGTAAATATCTTTTCAGAATGAGTTTTACCTTGCCTTGACCTCTGAGTTTTAAAAGGCTGCAACAACACAAAAGCAAATAAAAAAAAAAGGGAAAGTAAAAAGTCGGAAAGTAGTTGGTGGGTAATTGTGTTTGGTCTTGTTTGGCTACGTTAAGACACAACATGTCAAGCTCAAAGGGATCCAACAAAAACAGACACAAAACATCCTGTGCGCAGGGCTGTTGTCTATGTTCAGAAAAATAACAACCCACAAATAAATCCCCCTGTGTGGAAGAGATCTTTTGATGCAAACGTTCATGACAAAAACACTTTTGTATTCAACTAAACCAGCCAGAATTTAACAAGAAATGCATCAGCAACCAGACAGTCCTAAGCTAATCGTTGGAAATTGGATTATGTGTGTTTCTTTCCAAGCAGAGAACAGATCACCCCGGTCATTTGTTTCTTCGATACCGCTGCCCCCTTTTCAGCTCGTGTCACCGACTCCCCTTCTCCCTGCACGTACGGTACCACCGATGAAATAGCACAGCTCGGTTCACGCATGCTGAAGTCTTCAAACAAAAGAATGGACAAACGCTGACGACAGGATATTTAACTTTCATTTAACATTACCCTCAGTGGAAGGAAAAGCCCGCCCTAAGAAAACACAGTTGTGAGATCTGCAACTTGCTGCTCTGATACAGCACTCACAGAGTCAGGAACAGACCTCAGTGTCTGAAGGCACATCAGGCATTTCAGAACCAGTAAATTGGGAAGAAAACAAATCCTAAGGTGAGTCATTTTAATGATAATAAATAATTGGGGAGGGACTCTTTGTCAGGGAATGTAATGATAGGACGAGGGGTAATGGTTTTAAATTGAAAGAGGGGAGATTTAGATTAGATACTAGAAAGAAACTCTTTGCTGGGAGGGTGGTGAGAGCCTGGCCCAGGTTGCCCCGAGAAGCTGTGGCTGCCCCATCCCTGGAGGGGTTCAAGGCCA
>JAOXJK010000077.1:2770787-2799930 GCA_025774025.1 Xenus cinereus
CAAGAAAATGCTTAACTTTCACCTAAACAGGTTTTTCATTGCCAATTTTTATCTTTTTTTTATGGAATAAGAGTTTAAGAGTGACGTAATACGCTTGCTTATGAGACCAAGGCTAATGCAACCCCAGTAGTGTCATGCTCTCAACAAGTGAAGGGAATGGTGAAGTCAGAAAAGCTGTTCTCAATATTCTCCCCCCAAAGAACTGCAAACTTGATAAATGAAAATGCTGTCAAGTGTTTCATGTTGAAACCTGAGTTTTGTGCAGTTGATGCTAACCTGAGAACTACGTTGTCCCAGGAGGAAGTAAAAACAGAATTCGCTTTCCAAAGATTCCCATTAATTCCAGTTCAGCAGTTTATTCTGAACTACATTTTTCCAAGACTGAAGCTGTCACTCATCTCAAACACCTGGGTTCTGAAGCAGTATCATCTTATCAACAGACACCGAGCCAACATCAAAACATGAAGTGATCTATCTTTTAGGGTCTGTCTCTTTCATTTACTAGTTGTAATACTCATGGTTGTCCTAAAATTCTATCCTGAATAAATACCAAAACTAAGACTGTGACTTTTTAGTCACCAAAACTTCTTCTCTACTGCTGCATTATTAAAACAGGCTTCAACCACGTTAGGAGGGCCCTTAAAAATCCAATGACATACAGTTACTCCTATTAGATTCTAGGGATTTTATTCTCATTTCCAACATATTCTAAAATCAAATTTATTTCACATTTAGCTGTACTTTGTTCCTCTTGAATATTCTTCGCTTATTCTTGAATACCCTTAGCTATTCCTACAAGCTACACAAGTTCACTCAGCTAACCCTGTTAATTTCCCTCGCAACAGCCTCCCAAACCCTGTTGTGTTCCTAAAGGCAGAGCCAAGAACAGCATTATGGAACATTACATATATATGTATTTCTATTTTTAAGTTCTGAAGTAAGAAATTCCAGAACATGTCCTTTGTTTTATAAAAAAAAGTTTTAGAACAAGCTTATACAGCACAAAGAAACACTTAAATTGCGTTTAGCTGTAATTAGCTCTTATTTGTAGTATTATATTGCAGTACAGGGGCATTCATCTATAAAGTTGCATTTTTCTGCGGACACAGAAGTAATGTAATTATCATATTAATGTAGTCATTGCTTACTCTGCCTTTCCATGTTTAAATTCCACTCAGTTCACTACCTATCACCAGACATTTATTCAGTGGTCAGTCTGAACTTGGCTGTTAGCCTTGTTATAAAGCAGCAGATGTTCATTAGCACGTTTAACATCATTTGCTTCTGCCAAATCAAACAACTGAAGGGTCCTAGACAAAAAACTAGCAAACCTCTATGATGTCTCAAGGTGGCCTTTAAGGTCATAGTTAAGTGCAAGGGTTGTGTGCTTCTTATAAAAGGTTCTGCTTTCCAGAATTTTACTTTCCACAGCCGAGTATCAGTATTTTTTATTTTACCAGAGCCTGACTATATTGAAACACCACAACAGAACAGGGTAAAAAAGTCAATGTGAGAGTAAGTCTCCCAGGCTCCTCTCCTCCTTGATGGCTTTAGTTTGGACTAGGATGTCACTTCTCTTAGGATTTCAAGGCTTTAATCAAAGATGATCTTTCAGGCTGCTCCCAAAGTGGTATTTCATTAATGTGGTTACTTCTAAGTGGTATTTAATTCTGGGGAAAAAAACAAACAAACAAAAAACCAAAAAAAACCCAACCCAAACCAAACCCACAAGTCTAAAAGGTAAAAGTTTGTTCCATAAGCAAAACTCTCCTGCTGAGAATGCCATCATCTGCAGTTGGCTTCTGTATTAATGGACACGGTAATGGAACTATTTGAGAGAGTCATTGGAACTGCAGCTGAAACAGACTGGGAGCCAAATGCAACATACTGAAGACTTTGCCTAAAGCCTACTTCTTCCTTCCATCCCAAAAATTCAGGGGAGTTGCACTCTAGGAATTCCACGAGCAGGTTAAGTGTTACTTGGCTGCCATAAGCAGGGCCATTTACAAATTCCTGGCAACTTCCTTCCGTCATCATTTCTCCTGATGATCAGTTGTACCCCCAGCTCATCACTCGATCTCGGTTTAGATCAAACAGAGATTTCTTTTGGAGGTGTCTCTGGCAAAGGCCAGCTTATTTTTTCTAACACGGTGTGTAAGACTCCCAGGAATTTTACACAACTGATCAAAGGGATCAGACTGTTTCACTGACCTTGTCTCTTAAAGTTACTCAAATTCAGTTTTCCCATTTGCAGTTCTTGTAACATGAGCAAGAGAATAATTTAGCTTGAAACAGTGGTTCTTTATTCATGCACTGATTAGGCACTTTCAAGAGAACACCAGTCGCACGTTTTTAAAATAAGTCTGTTTGCACAATGCCCAGCATTTGAGGAATTGCCAGAGTAAGAGCTGCTTTATTAATACAAGTGAAAAATGTAATGCAGAGGTAACTTTAAATAATTCTTCTGCACCGAAAACCAAAGCAAGCAACTCCAAGTCTTCTCTAAACTAAAAGAAAAAAACAAAAACAATCAGTTTAACCACTGACATTGTTTCTCCTGGAGGTAGCTTTATGCTTACAGCGTGCTATAGGATCAACTGATTTCAACAATCATCTCCCAAATGGCATGACTTTAATAATGCAGCAATAATACCTGTGCTGATTTCATACAAAACCTGATTTTGACCGCTCCTTCTAAAATTTACTATTTACTAAGGACAAAATCTAACAGCAGCGCTTCTTGCTGGCTCAGTTATTTGCTGAAGAACTCTGTTGTTTACTGCATCTGGTCTTTTACCAAAATTACAGGATTTGTTTTGTAATTTAAACCTGTAAATGAAAAGGTCTTCCATAACCATAAATTTCCCTGCATAATATTCTTCACCTATGGAGTGATCTCTATTCAAATCTAACTGTAATCTTCAGATAATTTCTAAGGTTATGTAACAGAAGTTAATTATTATTCCTCTAGAAAGTGGCTTAGATCCATCAGATTTGGTTTTATGCATTTTTTGGGTATTTCCCTACAGTCTCCTCTATCATTAAAACGCATATGTCTACCCTTTCCTTTAGTTCTCTTTCCCTAACAGTAATAATCCTGAATAAGGTGAGTGCTAGTCCACGTGTGTATATCAGGTCTGTCATGAATTTGCCACACAGCACCAACAATTTAGGTTTTTTACCCTTATTGATGGTATGACCTGAATCAGGAAGAGCTGACATCCTTAGCAAAACACCACAGCCCCCTCCCCCAAATATACCGCTTAAATGCTGTTCTGATTTTAGTTTTCTTACTACGTGCCATCTTTCCCCTGGTTACTGGAATTCTCTTCCCCTGCTGCAATCTTCATTTAAACTAAAGCCAGGGATGGATATTTCACAAATCTCTTCAACCTTTTTCCTTCGCTCATTTCTTCCTATACTATTAAAATCAGATATATCAGCTTCCACCCCAAAATATTCTCCTAGTTCTTTAGGTGGACTCCACCCTCATGGGGGAAAAAAAAAAAAAGGCTGCCCAGAGCAGAATTTAAAGTCTCAAAGTTTTACAACTAGGTAATCCTTAAATAATCGATTGGTATTTATTACATCATCATGAAAAAATCTACAGAGAAAATAATCAACTTAGCTTGTATCTTTTTCAGCAACTTTCCTTACCTTGGTCTCACACTTTATTCATGCAAACAGAAATCCTGCAGCATTATTTCCTCTTGTTCTATAAAGAGCTACCAGCAAATTCTTGTTTGTTCCTTACAGCTGATGGCCCACACGTCACACCCTTAACTCTGACAAGTGTATTCCTTTCTATTTCTACATTTGCTTTAACAAGACCTCTCTGATGCTTATCAATGATCCCATCACACAAACCTGCCCCTTTTTCTGCTACAGCTGCAACTCTCCAGCCCTCCAAGTTCCTTACAAAGAAATTTGTACAAAATATGAGCACAGCACATTATGACCACATTCTCTCCATACAGCAGAAAAACATACTCTTCTGCAAATCTTTCCATGAGAGAGAGAACAATATAAAGGTTGCAATGATCATACTGAAAAGTTATGGAAATAAATATTCTGAGTCTACGTCAGTACTACACTGAGGTTACTTAATAAGCTAATGCTCAGTCCTCTAAAACCATAATGGAGAAAACTGCTTTTGTCTTCCAAGAAATTTAGTTTCTATACATGAATTCTAAAGGTATGTTATTGAAGATTAAATACCCAATCCTGCAACTGATGTTAAAAGGAGCCGACCATTCCACACCTATATGAAGTTAATTACAGAATTTAGAATCAGCCTATTATATTATCTAATTATCTTAATTTTACAATACCTAATTCTATATATACACAATAGAGTAGGAAAATACTCAGATGCTTGTTGACACTTGATAGAAGATTTTTTTGGGGCGTATCTCCAATTGTTGAGCATTTTAAAGAATTGTACATTGTTTTACGATCAGAAAGGAGCGACAATGTTGGAATTGAAACAATTACAACTCCCAGTACACGAAGCAAGTGACGTAAAGACTCCTATAGTGTAAGCTGAAAGCAACTTTTTCTTTTGGTGGCTTTTATTCCAACTTTAGGGCTTCTATACCCAAATCACTAACAAAGAGCCTACAAAGATCAGAATTGTTGCATATATTTTATATTTTGGTGAAGATACTACAAGAATTATATATATTTTTAAAATGTAACATGGTTTATAAGCAAATGGCTGTCTTGCTCATCTGGAGTTATCAGGTCATGAAGCCGACCGGTAAGAGATGGCTGCACTGGCTACGAGAGTTAGAGATGGCATTTAAAGGAAAAGGCAATTACACTTAATCAATGGCTGATGATTTTGTTTGGAAAAAAAAAAGAAATAAAAATCAGAGAAGGTGTAGCATTGGCTGCTTCCAGTGTCAAAATTTTGACTATCCCAGCTATCAACAGAAAATGCTGCTTTCAGACTTTTTCACGCCAGCTCAGTATATTTACTAACTGATAAGTGTTTTTGTGAGAGGTTTTGGCAAGATTTGAAAAGAAAGACTCCAACAACAAAAGAGACACCTCCCCCTCAAGAAACCAACTGCTTTTCTTTTGCATTTATGCAGAGCACTCTTCTCTCCTTAAATTAGGTTATACCAATTAAAGTCTTTTAAGACTCAGTCACACCGAAGCGATTCTTAAACATGAGCAGAATCCTTCCCTTGGATAATGTATGTTTAAGTCCATTTTTTCAAGATTCTATTGAAACTTAAACGGAAGCAGGAGGAAGAGGACTGTTTGTGGAAAACTCCTGTATATGCTAACAAATACAAAATATTAGCTTGTATCTTTAGTTTAGCTATACGTCACTGCTGAAGATGTTTTCAGTCAAAGTAAAAACACTGGAATTCAGTATTTGAAGTTCCAGAAGAATTCAAATCCTTTGCCTACCTGATATGCCATTCTTGCTGGTGTTCAATAAAGCTACAGATGCTGCAGAAACTCTTTTATTATTCACAGTCTGCCCTGGTTTCCTTGAGGTACATTCTTCGCTATCGCTGTCCTGTAGATTTAGTAGCCTTGGCTGAAAACACTGCAGTCGACATGATCTGATATTGCTTAGTATTTCAGGAAGGGACAGTCTGTTTTCACAACGTTTATTGGAAGCATTGGTCCGTGAAAAATTAGAAGAAAAGTCTAAAGTCTGGGAAGAGCTTGAAAAACTGTTCAGCATTTCTGGGTCAATCTGTCTCAAGACAGGATCGTGTTCTGTGGATATTCGGTCCATTATAACCCTGATTAAAGAGGATGAGAAAAAAACCCATTAGTTTATCTCTTTTTTTATTTTTATCCTTTGAAGAGGAATAAATAGTAAACATAACGTGACTGTACCTTCCACCCCTGCCAATTCGTCTTCTTGCAAATCCTATACATCTTCTTGGAATTGTAAGGGTTGTAAGGCAATGCCTGAACCTCAGTTTGTCCAATTCTGCCAATTCTGAATTTTCATACGAAGAATTAGTTTGGTCCAAACGAGGCTGTAAAGAAAAAAGAAAAGGCAATTTTGCACTTGTTTAGAGTGTATACTTTGGTTAGGTTTCTACTAAGTGATTATTGTGCACAGGCTACAGCATAGAAAATGGCCACAGAACTACCACTTGATTAACCATGCTCAGATCATGAAAGAACTTGGAAGACTTTTTTTAAAAATACATGAATTCATGAAGCAGAAAATCCTCTTGCCTTGGTTAGTCATAAAATTAGACGCCACAACCAAAACACAGAACAAGTCAGAATTAATTCCTTCTACCAAGAAGTACCTAAAACTGTCCTACTCAGACACAGCCCCATCTGGCCCAGCAGCTCCTGTCTGATAACAGCTCTTTTGGTGATTCATCACAAGATATAGAACACGATTCTTCTCTTGTCGCAGTCTCTGAGCCTCGGGCTCTTAGAAGCCAAAGGACTTCCTGCAGGCAAGGCTGCATTTGACTATGGTTTGTAATCATCTAATCCTCCTAGTAAAGGTCAGTAGCATAAAGGCTTTTGTCTGTAAAAATGAGTGTATGAAAAATAACTGGTAGAAATACCTCAAAACTACATACACAACTCTGAGTTGTGTTGTACAATGTGTTGTACAATGCTGAGTATCACGCTGCAGAAGAATACTTTTAGTACTCATTGTGACAAAGGAAATACCGAGAAGGCCTGTTCACTTATCAAGGATCCCGCTGAATCACCAGCTGTACAAAGCAAAGTGACAACAATTCCCAACTCGGAGAGCTGGCAGCCAAAGCGCGTAGGTAATTTCCAAAGGGGTTCCTAAATTTGCAGTTTAGTTTTACTCATGAAACACATGCTGCCAAAGGTAACAGACGCTGCTCTGAATGGCCTTTGTTCCAATATGCAGCGTTCCATTACCAGATCCTGACAGCGTACGTTCTCTATCAGCTTACCTTGGGGCATTTTTATTACTCCATGAGTATCTTCGCTATTATTATGAACTCAAAACTGCATAATCTTTACAAGCAGAAATGCTGTGTGCTGTCTGAAATGTCTTATATGACAGGTTAATAAATATTCATTAAAATAATCAATTTTTGTGATCAGGTTAATCCTACACTAACAGTAGTGCTGTAGATTCAACCAATTTATGTTAAGAGTTAACCAAAACTCAAATGGCTTCAGTAGTTAAAAAATATCTTAAAAGGCTAACATTAAGGCCGTTAAATAACCTGCTTCTAAACAGCAATGGAAAAAAAGTGACAGAAAAGAATGAAAATACAAGTTTTCAGTCATCTCAACTTCTTTGGGCAAAGGAGGTAACTCACAGGCTAAGGAAAGAAAAAAGCAGGATAAATTCTAAGCAAAAGAGAAGCTTCAGGTAAGCAGAAAAGGGGAACTAGATTAGCCATCAACACGTTAAAAAACTCACCCAAACTGAAAGAACAGTAAGTTAAGAGGCCACAAAAAATGGGTGGGAAAGAGACAAGTATGTCTTAAATAACCTACTAATAAATTTCCAAAAGGAAAAAATCAGCTAAAAACAATGAGATATTCATGGAAAGATGGAGCTGTCTGGTATTCTGGGGTGACTGAAGCACAGCAGGACAAGGCAACGCAGGGACAGGAGCAGGTGCCAGCACATCTGACCTGAGCAAAGAACTTTTAGTACAACTTGTGGGAGACGCCCATGCTATAATTTGAATATTCTGTGGGGTGCCTGGGCTTCTGAAACAGCCTACCTAGTAACTAAATGATTTCTTTGTGACTTTAAAGGCTACACAATTACACAATTATTTTGTTATGTAACTTCATTCTTTCCATGGGAAGCAAGAAAAGAAAAACCAGAGTCGTTACAGTGTTGTGTTGCCTTTCTTGGTCCTCTGCAGCCTAAAGCTCCCTGCCCATAAGCACAGTACATTTTCTTAGGTAAAAAAATTTCACTGTCAGTGGTTCCAAGATGATGACAGGACATCTATAATAAGTCTCTGTCCTCTGCACATTCTTGCAATCACAACCTGATGTTCTTTTATATATATATATATATGCAGCTTGCACTGATTTAAAAAGAAAATTTTGACTTAACTGTATGAAAAAAAATCCTTCACAGATTTCCCCCCCTCTGCTTCAGTAGCAGACTCTCCTCAATGCCCCAGTGGGATTCCTCAGCAGGTCTGAGAACTGGGACAACTAGTAGGTGACTCTAATGAGCTCTACAAGCTGGGAAGAAAGGATGTGCTAAGAAAAACAAAAAAACCATCTCCTTCCCTTCTTACCAGCAGCTGAATCGGTCTGCAGGCAACACACTGTATTACCCTCAGATAATCACAGAGAAACATTACAATTAGAGTAATTCTCGTGAAGACTGAAAATGATTGTCTTTGGATTCACCAAATCAAAGCTTTGGTGGTAAGAGTGAGAACAGAAGAACTATTACATTAGCACTAGGCCAATCTAAATTTAAAAACAACCCAAACAAGCAACATAACAAAAACCACCCCACTAAATCCAAGAGCAGACAGTCTTACAGCGTAATACTGGCATCCTGCTCTCCTCCTGAAAGCACAAGGTCCATCAGGATCATTTTCTTCTTCTGCTTCTGATACTGGTGAGGGTACCTAGACCAGAAAGCAAAGTCATTCTTCCAACTGCCACATTTATGTAATACAATCTTATTTATTTGTTATACAGCTTTATATAATATGAACTGCCATGTTTACACATTAAATGCAAGCTTCTCTGAAGCATAGCTTAGAAGAAAAGAAACTCGCAGTTTAGGTGAGTATCTTTTAAACACATCCACTGTTCAACAGCGTTTATTCTCCATTTGAAGCCAGACTGACCAAAGTACAGGCAACTGAAATTTCTACCTTCCGTACGCTGAGATTGTGTAACGGAGTCATTACCTGCGGGAACTCATCTTCGTCCGAGCTGTGGAAGTCGTACTGTTTAATATCGCTCTTGTTGATAACAGGCAAGGGCTCAGCAGAGGGCTGTTGAGGAGTTACTACACACTCTATTTTAGGTTTCTTCAGATACTTCTTCTTTTGACGTACAACATCTGACACCTCCTCCTTTAGAGATGAATGATGAGGATGCTGTGTGTGAAAAACAGACAAAACAATCTAAGAAGATGAAGTAATTAACCTTTCCTCTTCTCATGCCTGGAAGACGTGACCGCTTATCTTCCAAAGCCTCGCGACATGCAGCATCTGCAGAATATTTCAGACACATAATGCAAAATTTATTCAAAACATTAAAAAACCAGAACTTTACCTCTGATCGTCTTTAGAGATATTTAGTAATAAACAAACTGAAAGCTTTCAAGCCGTACAACTACCTAAGAGGTTCCTTGCTTTGCAGTACACTCAGTGTATATTGTAACTGAAAGTCATATTCCGTTTAGTTTCCAAAATCTCAGTTTTCTATAGCAAGCGCTTTCAATTTTCTGAACCGCTCAGTTATGTTCAAAAGAAACAATCTAATCTGTTTCATGTTTCTCAGATTGTTTACATTTTTGAAAAGATGTAATGGCATTCGGTTTTGCTATTTAAGATTTTGCTAACACAAACCCTCTGTAGTAAGCAACTCCATCAATATTAAACTGCTCACTCGAACACAAATGCTATTAAGCTTTAAAGCTTTTAAATTAAAAAGGAAGATTACTACACTTGCAAAATTCTCAATTAGTAAACGCCAGTGCAGTTTTGAAAAAGTGTTTAAATTTACTCCTAGTTACTACTTATCAATAACCGTCTGACTGAAACCATTCCAGTAATGGAGCTCAGCTTCCGAACGAGAGGAGAAACACAAAATTCCTGCACAAGAACCAAGATTTGTATTCAGTCCCGTGCCCACTAGGTGTCGTGGGTGCTAAACACAAATTTCAGAAGGTCTTCAGCTCTCCAGCCTTGCATCCAAGCATTTTATAATAACTAGTAGTACAGGGTATTTCTCAAATTCTCAAAAAAGGTCTTAATTCAAAGTTGGTTGCATTTTTTCCTCTCTCACATTAACAGTGGAACATCAAGTCTTACCCTTTTTCTATACTGTCCTCAGCTCAGAGAGCTAAACTATAACGATGACATTAAACCAGCCTGCAGTTGATGCTTGTCTTTTGGTTTGTTTGGGGGGTTGGTTTGTTTCAAAAACATGACCATATTTATGTTTTTGTATTTAAGTTTTAAAGAAAAAATAGCTCCTAAAAGGGAGAAAAGATACTTAAGGCTTAAGTAACCATTAAAGGAAATATGATATGAAGAAGTAGAAACAAGCAGAACAACCATTTCTAATAATACAATTATGCTAAGATCGGAATCAGTTAATTTTGTAATTGATGCCTGCATTAACTGCAAAAAAAACCCCAAACCTTATTTTGAAGTAGTAATTTTAAAAACATTAACCCGAGATGGATACATTTGTCAATACCCTGCACGTAGCGTAAGCTGCTTATGACCATACTACTGTCTTTCATTAAAATCTACTGGAACCGCACCCGCCTGGATGCTCCCGAGTAACGTGCTCCGGGCAATCCTGCTTTGGCAGGGGAGTTGGACTAGATCATCTCTAGAAGGTCCCTTCCAACTCCAACAATTCCGTGATCACCAGAACCAACAAATACAGCCATAGTCATGGTTAACGAGGACCCTCCTGAGAAAAAATGTCTTAATTATCTTCTGCACAGATGTAAAGACTGGCCTTGGAGGAAGACCATAATGAGTATACAAAATACTATCATCTGATTCGGTATCAGATCTCAACGGTGACAGAAGATAAAGAGTTCCCTTTGATGTGGTGGGTTTGGTTGGGGGTTTTTTTTGGGCTAAGGGTTTTTTGGGGTTTGGTTGTGTTTTTTTTGAGTGGAACGTTTCTTCCTGAGACAAGAAAAAAGCAAACCATTAAAGTTTTGCATTTCTAGCTACGGATTACTCTTATATTACTACTTCTCCAGATGTTAATAACAAGGTCAATTATAAAAATAAAACTAGATCCACTGGGTTTCTGTACAGATTAAAAAAATATAAAGGAAGACTTTGTCAAAATAGCATTAAGTACAGCATTCCACAACTTCTCTAATTTTAGAAACACAAAGTAACTGGTGTGTGACACAGCAAGTCAGGTCTTGCATCCTTCTGCCCTCACTTTCTCAGAGCAGCTCCCCATCCCTTTGCAGAAACAAAAGGTTCCAAATTTAGCCACTCTTTCTTCCACCTTCCTGTGTTTGCCACTCACCTAGTAGTGAGGGCCAAGCTGTGGCAAACATGCCCACTCAGTGTTACTCAGAAGCGTGCAGGCCTCAATGATAACAGACTATTACAAATTCCAGTATGTGTTTTTTAAAACATTAGTTGCTTGCAACTTTTTCAGCTGTCAACAAGATAACACAGGTGCATTCTTGTGCCTGGAAATGTCACTAATCATAGATCATTAAACAGTTCAGAGTAGTTTCTAGAATCCTGTAGTATTCTAGCTAGGATTCACTAAAATACTGTATTTTCAGGACTATCTTTGCACCGGGGGCCAGTCAGTGCTCGTGGACAACACCATCAGAAAAATTCAGTGTGCCAAGTCTCCCTTTGAGGGGAGAAGGAGAAATAATTCACTTTACTTTGCATTCTCATGGAGGTCTTGATGTCGGTTTAAAACTTATGTGGGGAAAACAATAAAAATTAAACTGGAAGCAAAAACAGCAGCCTCCTGGTCTCCTACCTTCACTTATGGCAGCCTCCTACTCAGTTTTCCAAAGCAAACATCTGCAGGGTATATCCAAAAGAAAGATGAAACCTCTACCAAGAGACTCGCAGCAGCAGAAACCTTACCTTAACTTTACATTCTTGAACTTTGTGATGATTTCCATTATGAAGAGTGGATGGAGTTGTGCTCATCTCTTTTTCAGGTCTATTAAGCTTCACTTCATTGAGGATTTCACCTCCATAATCACCCAAATGGTACCTAAAAAAAAACCAAACCACAATTAAAAATATAATACTGTCTTTCCACTGGGAAATATTTGAAAGACACAAAACAGTGTCAAGGCAAAGACTCTGCATAAAACCCCTTTTAGTTCAGCTCCTGAGGTTTACAGTGCGATATAAGCCCTTCAGCCCCACGCGCGTGCAGAGACTAGCACGACAGAATCATGAAATTGTCCAGGTTGGAAGGGACCTTTCAGATCATCAAGTCCAACCATCAACCCAACACTGCCAAGGCCACCACTGACCAGTGGCCACCACATCTGCCCAGCTTTTAAATCCCTCCAGGGATGGGGACTCCACCACTGCCCTGGGCAGCCTCTTCCAGGGCTTGACAACTCTCTCAGTGAAGAGATTTTTCCCAATCTCCATCCTAAACCTCCCCTGACAACTTGAGGCCGTTTCCTCTTGTCCCATCGCCTGTTCCTTGGAAAAAAAGACCTTTTGCCCTCCGGCTACACCCTCCTTTCAGGGAGTTGTAGAAAGAGAGAAGGTCTCCCCTCAGCCTCCTTTTCTCCCATACAGTAAAATAAATTTCAGGAGGTGTTTTCAAACCTACTTGATGAAAATTAAAACCTTGGTGTTATAAATGATTTCTTACAGGTACAATTTGCTATTTTACCTTTTCTCAACAACTTCCAATGTTAAATGCAATAGCTCGCGTTTTGTCTTCTCTCTCCTCTTAATCATCTCCAGAATCGTTATGGCTCTGCTAAACTCTCTTCTTAATTTCAACATCTTCTCGTAAGACGCCTCATCATTCTTTCGATTCTATTGAAAGATTAAACAAATTTTAAGTCAAAAGCAAAATCTGCAAGGCATAAATAGCAAAAAAAAAAATAATTTAGATAATGCTGCTGCAAGCGAGAATCACGAGTACACTCAAAAGAAACTTTTCCTAAACATCATCTAGTTGGTAGGCAAAGCCACAAAAAGCAAACCCCAATTTTTGAGATGAAGCTTGAAAAGAACTTTTCAGCCATTTCCCCCCATGCTTTCTCTGCTCAGATTCCTTATCAACCCAGTGGAAGTTTGTCAGAACAAGGAATTCAAGACTTGGTTCCCAAATCACTTGTTCCACCTTGATTCCGCACACAATGAGGTTGCGTACGTATGTGTAAAAAGCTGATGTAAAATGCTGAATAACTGCAGATTTTCTAGTTCAAATCAATTTCTGTACAAATACAAAAACTGAATTATTTACTCCATGGCAAATGGAAGATCGTTTTCCCCTTTGTCACAGCAGGGGAAGTGTGTAACCCAGCAAGTCCCACAGCTGCTCGTGGCAGCTGTGCAGTATGTGCCGCTACCTATAAATCACCCTTTGAGTTTCAGCTTTCTAGAAAACGGACAGACTGTAAATTGTCTGCAGAGAACTCAGGGATTACACAGACTGCATCATTCAGCAGGCTTGAAATTTAGCTGGATCATGTAATACTGCAAATATTAACAGAGGCAATCAGATCAGTAGCTGTGGATACCATAGGACAGATCCTGCAACACACCGGATACGAATCAAAATCATTCCTGTCGCCGCCGGATTTAAAATGACAAATGTAAAACAGTAAAGTCTGACAAGCTACCTTTCTTGTCTGCATCTTCTCAGTCCTCCTCCGGAAGGCAACGTAAGGGTCGTTGTTGGTGGAGCCATCCCTTTTTTCCTGTTTGATTTGGGGGATGAGAGACGGCCCTCTGCAATTCTTACGCTTTCTTACCCAGTAGTCATATACAGCCTTGATAAGGTAGTCATCCTCATTTAGCAGCAATTTAGCTTCCTGAAGTGTTACAAGCTAAAAGGGAAAATTGAAAAAGCGCAACTAAGATAAGGGTGGGGTACTGGTGCAGGGAGAAAGTCACTGCACGCTCACATCTCTCGTACACTTTCAAACTTGATTCTTTTCAAGAGAGTAAAGGGAGGAAAAACCACTGATCTAAATTGAAGCACTTAAGCCACCAGTTGGTCTTCCTAAGTTAAATATATAGTTCCCAACTTTCCTGACCCAGCACCATCATCATCTCCTCAGAAACTTTCATACAATACTCTACAACTTCATCAATTTTTCACGAAATCTGAAAACACTGTTTGAAACAATTACAAGCCCAGGATATAAACAACTTACTACAGTCTGCAGATCATGATTTGGGAATCACTTTGACTTCTTTATAAAAAAAAAAAAAAAAAAGAAGTTTCTATTGGTTAGCCATTATTAATGTATGATTGTTTGCCATTTAGAGTTGATTGCCCTAGAAGATATTTTACTGTAGACAAAAGGTATTCTGAAGTAAATCAGTTACTTAATTTTTCCCAAAAAATGTTTACTTTGTGAGAGAAAAGGACAATAACCATCCCTGTTTATTGCAGGGGGAAACACATTACATTATTATCTATACATTACAGAAACAAAGCCATTCACTTCTTAGCTAAGTTATTTCAGTAGGAGGTAGTTAAACATAGGTAATTAAATGATAATTTTTTTTTCCTTTTTAGTTAAGCTTTTTATCCAGAAATTAGACTCCAAATAAATGCAAACCCCATCACTGACTAACTAGTACATTAATTCTAACATGTTGGTATCACTTAAAGCCCATCCATTACAACATTTTGGCCTCTTAACACACAGCACTGAACTAAATCAGGTTCAGTAACAGAGGCAGAGCTATGGATCCTGCAATGGATTTTTCGCTCCTGCAAAACATCCATCTCGCTGAGAAATAACTCTGCCTGTTTCAAACCTGCCTTTCAGAAACTGATCCTTTAGATGTAATTTTTCAGTAGTATTTTTGGCTTTAAGACCCTTCTCCAGACACTGACCTCCTGGAACAGCTCAGGAACCAATTAAGATACTGGTACCCTTCTGATACAATAAGTGACTAAAAAAACCCAGCACGTGCTTCCTTCTAAAGCAAGGAAGAATTGGATTCTCATGTACGTTTACAGCCAGATGTGTACACCAGAAGCTTCTTCTGTACCAACACAGGTAAAAGCAGACGTTGTAAACTGTCCTCTCTAACACACTGTGGTTAGGAATTTTAATTTAAAAACATCTCCCCCCAACCACCCCCCACAAGCTCTCTCCCCACCTGTTTTTCTAAGTTACCAATATTGAGAATAAGAGACAGCAGTGTGGTTTCTGTGTAACTGCAGACTCACACACACACTTATTCTGTTAGTAGGAAATATAACAGACTGAAAAACAAACAAAGAACCACCCAGAACCACCCCACCAGAAAACTGAGGAATCAAAACACCTCAGTTATTCCTTAACATAGTACAATACCTGACTAGAACTGGCTTTTTCGAGCCTGTCAACCATTATTTCAAACTGCAGCGGCTTGATTTCCATCTTCCGATTTAGTCTGTTCAGCAAGGTTTCATCCTCAGAGTCCATATCATAATCTGGCTGTTCATTGTCCAGATTAAAGGCTGAAACAAAAAAAAAAACACAGGCACAAAAAAAAAAGTGAAATGTTTGGTAAACACCACGCTATGGAAACACAGAAGTTTGTATCTGACAATCAGAAAACAAAAATGATCGATAAAATTTCAGATTAGCACCTCTGCCACAACTCTGCTTATCTCTGACCTCCAATATGAGGGGAATCAAAGATGATTCATCTTAAAATAAGTGGATTGAAGGGGTCACAGAAAAAAAAAGCTTTAGTTAAAAGATTCCCATAAAAGTTTTAATGGATCTTTGCAAAACAGAGCAAAAATGCTTCTTAATGCTGTTATAATACAGCTCCTCCAGAACATCTTAAGATTCTTAACAATCACGATAATTTTCCATCAAATCCCAGATTTGGAGAAGAAGCACTTAAATCCCAATACAATTTCAGTTGCCCATTTTTAAATAGTTCAACAAACCTGGAGTCTTAAAATATTTAATATGCTAAACTTTACTTTTTTTTTTTCTTCCCCTTCATATAACTGTGGAAACTAAAAATACTAGACCAGTCCTGTAGGAATTGTTGCTTTTTCTCCAAAACCAACTCAACTCCAAATACAGAACCTGAATATTCCTCCATATTCTCCAAACAGCAAGTTCCCAACTTTACAGCAAAGCTCATGTCTTTATTACAGACTGCACTATTCATTTTCCATTCTTACACAAAGTTCCTGATCCTACTAAAAGCAGGATGACTTTATCATTCAGGTAACAACAGCAGAAAGTAAATTTTACAAGTATGAGCAACTGCATACAACAGCAAGAATTCTTGATATGAAACATTAATTGTACCTAATAAAACCTTGAAGAGGTGAAGTATTAACTACAACACTCCAAATAATTCAATCAACAAGTTACTGTATGAAAGCACTGGAGGCTTGTTGAAATATATTCTGTTCTTTTTAAACAAATAGAACTAACTTATCTTTACGCTATTAACTCATGGCTATATCCAAGCGCTAACTTAAAGAAAACCTCTGTTACGAAGCCTCCCAGTGTGTTTTGAGAGGATGTTAAATCAAAAACTTGAAAGACTTGGAGAAGAAGAAAAAAAAAAAGCTAAATTATAAATCTTTAAATTATAGTATTTTCTCTCCCATGGTCTGAATAGTCAACAAACAGGCAGTAAGTAGCATGTTCTTTCCATGTCTCAGGCTAGCCCAAGACCACTCTTTCTGTGTTCCAACGCAATAAATGGGCTAAACCGCTACGAGCGCTGAATCTATTTGGCTACACGTGGAAGCTCCGTCGGACACGGCTCAGCAGTGCTAATAAGCAGTCCCTTTCCATTTGGAGCTGCAAAGCGCTACCTCTCAGAAGAGACAGTGCTCGACTGTACTAACGCTGACAACACCACTTAGTCAGAAGGCTCCTCCGGCCCAACACACTGTAAACATACGATAAAAATTTATTTCAAGAAGTTGTTAATAATAACAGGCTGTAACTATGCATTAAGTGGAATTATTAACAATATTAATTCAGTAATACAAGTTGCATGGCACTTGTCACTTGACACTGTCACTGGGCACGTGACCCACGGCATCCCTCTAACAATTAACAACTGTCTATTAGAGTTCAATTACAGCTTACAGCACTGGATCCTGCTTCGCCAGTGCCGGTTTGTAGGAATCAAAAGTTTTGACGTAAAACTGATCCAGATTTTTTTTTTTTTTTTTTTTTTTTAATTCATAGCTCTGTACAACTGCCTTACAAACATCCCCAGCAGGACCACGCGGCCTGTGAGCCGCAGAGCCAGCCACCAGCCCGGTATCGCTGAGTTACCTGCCAAGTGTCACTGCTCCGTGACACCACTCACCTCCGGCTCCGGTAAGGTCTGCACTTCCCCTCCGCTACAATCTGCAATTCAATGTCCTCTTCAGTTTCCCCCACCCTAAGACCACCCCCAGAGCCTAGAAAACCGCTACAGTCCCAAAGACTATACAAACAACTCTGCTCAAGGGAGGTGGCCAAAGTTTTCTAGACCATATGCTCCCATCGTTTTGGATAAAGCAGGTCTCTGCTCCAAAAACCAGGTGTTTTACCGTATTCTCACAGACAACGTGAGAATGCACAGAAATCCACTGGAGTCCAGAAAAGGCGCTGCTTGTTTACCCTCAGACAGATATTGATCTTACAACAACAACAACAAAAAAGTCAACCTATTACCTGTCAGTAGATAATTCACTAATCCCCTGTGAACAAAAGGGTTCAAATCAATATTTCTAAACCAGCGTCTCGGTGAGCAGGAGGATGCCCGTGACAGGGAAGACATGATGCTGTTCCCCCCGTACGCTGGGAGCGGTCCCGTGAGCTCGCCTTCATTTCCACCATGAGAAAAGAAGAGTCACTCGAAGTTCTTGAGCCACACACCTTCCTGAACCACCTCTCAGAACAAAATGTGACCGCTGTGTCCTTACGGTGCATCTCGGCCAAAAGCAGGAGAGTCCCTCCCACTGCTAGCAAGCTGAACCAGTTTGCAGAGGTACCCAGTGAGCATCACGACCAGTTCAAGACACACAAACAGAAGTGGAACAGGAAAGGAACTTCTCCTTCTGACTGTGGTCTCGGTTTGTCTGCCCCTGCGAACCACTGGAGAAGTACCATGTCAAGTCCACCTCATTTCATACCTAGTACTAAATTATTTGGTGATAGAACATCAGCTCCCTTAGCAATCATTTTGAGACTTCATGAATAATAAATGAAGTGCTGAAAACCAGAAAAAACTAAGGTTCTTTAAAAAAAAAAACAACAAAACTATACCCTCAATTTCAATTCTATAAAAATATTTTGACAAATAATCAAAGTGACAAGATAAAAAGTATCCAACAGGTACTTGCCAGGAATAAGTTACATCAAATAAATCCAGTCTCGTTTTCTTATACAAAAAGACACTGGTACTGAGAGAAGGGTAGCAGCCCTTGTCACATATCCCGCTTTTCATGACTTCTACCAATGCTTTTCTTTCACTAGTGATGCCTCTCACGCTGCTTGTCAGGATCTGCACTTATCAATATGCTTCACTTTCAAAGAAAGGGGGTTTCCGGAGGTTAAAGCTGCTGAAGCAACGGGAGCAAATCTGTGTTCCGCCTCCTGTTTCACTGCAGACAGGAAGGCCACAAAGTCCCAGCAGCCTGGGGAGGTCTGCGAGTCTCAGGAAACACAAGTGATCGCTCTTCCTTTAACTGCTGCGTGCAATTAATCAAAATAAGGAGTTAATCAACCCCAAGCTGGCTCGCCACAGCTCTGGGACGCTCATGGAAGCGTCCTCCTTCCCTGAAGTTTGTCCATCACCGCACTTTGAGACACACTTGCAGTGACATCCTTAATCATCAGTTTTCCTCTATTCCCAAGCACTGGGTGAGCTGTGCTGGCTCCAGAAAAAGCCATTTTTCATCCCACGCTTGGCCTCTAGCGTGGCAGTTTGCTGGCTTCAAAAGCCATCACAAGACCCAGGTGGTTTATGTGCTGTGTGATCCAACTATCCATCACCACGCTCTGCCCCTGCTCCCGCCATGGCAACAGATGCAACGGCTCATTCACGCCGGCAAGAATTAGTGAAGAACTAGGCCCAGCCACAGAAAGCACCCTACTTCAGATGACCCGCTACTGGTTAGCGTTTTAAGAACAACCGATCTCCAGCTCACGTAGTTAAAAATGGATCATCTGTATCCCTTCCTCCCAGTAGCTCCTGGGAGATTCTGGTGATTGACCGATGTATCTGGCTTTTCCTACTCCGAAATTTCTCCCCGCTGTTTCTACAGAGCACTGTTGGACAGGGCCCCAGGGATCCCACCGGTAAGATTTGCCTTGTACGAACGCTCAGAACTTGGTGTGCTAATTGCTGCTGCAAACCCAACACCCCAGTTCACATCCTCTGCCACTCCAACCGCTCCCCACGGCAGTACCTGTCAGGGACCTGCTTTTGTTTACTTGAGCTCCCCCAGGAACCGGGTTTATACTAACTTAAAGAAATCCGATTTGTTTTTAAGTTAAGTTACATTACATTGGGTTTAACTGAACTAAATTAGGTGATTTCATTTAGCTAACTAAATTAAGGCTGTGGTTCCACAGTCACTTTACACTGGCGTAGGTATGAGTTCTCACTGAAACGAGCGGTTCCACAAGCTTCCCTCCCCAACAAGCCACGCTCCTACCACCTTGCTCCTGCCAACACCAGCAATCCTGCCGTGAGCCAAGACAGAAACTGATAAACACGGAGGTTCACCTAACCAAAAAAAGAAAGATAAAGTTCCTTCCCAGAGTTAGCTCCCCACAAACACAACCATCACCAGAAAGGTGCTGGCACTAAGAAAGGAGCGGGCAGAGTCGATCCCGATGGCAGCAGATGCATCTTTGCTGACCAAAAGCAAATGAAGAACCACATCATGGTAATTATATCCAAAGCAGTAACAAAGCAGCAAAACACCCTCTCAATGGCAAGGCCTCAATGGCACCAGACGGGAAGAGAGCTTGCAGTGCTTCCCACCTGCACCAGAACACCCCAGTAGGGGAGCCAGCATGCAAATACCATTTACATACCCAGGCTGCACGCCCACAGCCAGGACAGATCCTGCTACAGCATCCTCTAAAAACGGGGAACATACGATGAATAAAAACTGGGCAACTCTCAGTTACATGAAATGCCCTTCACTTTAAATTAAAAAAAAAAAAAGTTACTGGAGTTCGTCTCACACAACTTAGTGAAGATTAGTTGAGCAATCTGGCTATAGGATATAGACACAAATAGGTAAGATATATATAAACACAGTATCTTTTTGCTCCATTCTTATTGTTTCTGTTAAGGACACAAATTTTCTTAAACCCACTTAGCTCACTTAATTCTAGCATAGGTACAAGTGCACTAACTTACTCTCTTTGCTGCATATTAATCACTTGCAATGCATCTTCATGTTACTGAAACTACATTCTTGGAAAATTATTAAGGATATTGAAATAATTCAATAGTTCACAGCTTTTGCTTATATTCAGGTCGAAGTCACCCAAACTGGTGCTACCTAAATCCAATAACGTCTGAAATCCACACTTACTCACGAATTCCATGCCTCACAAAGAGACTAACTTTTCTCTGCTTAGAACCACTGGTGTAAATAAAAGAATTATACTAGTAAAGTTAAAAATACTAAAAACCCGGGCTACCAAACGAACTGCAAAATTATTTAGGTGTACTCAGAGCTTTCTAGTAATAACCACCAGTAAGTATGGATTACAGTGCATGGCCTCTTGCTTTCTACTAGTTTACATCACTTCCCTGGCCAAAGTAAGTATTGTTGCTCTTTGTGCTTTTAGCATTAAAACAGAATTTCTAAGCAGTTTATGTAGCGTAAAGCTGCCTTGTATCACACCTACTCCAAGCAGAATATGTGGGAAAAATTATCTTGGAGCAGTATCTCATGTTTATCTTCAGCTCAAATACCTTCTGTAATTCTGTCCAGAAAGACTGTGAGTCTCAACAAGACAAAGAACATTTTGGCATAATACATTTAACGCTTTTAGACATGTTTATTAACAATATTTACAGTGTTTCTGGCAATGTCTAACAAAAAAAAAGAATAAAGGACATTCCTCATTCAGCAGCTTCATTTCAGTTAACTCAACCTGCCTTGCCTGCAGGTTTGTTTCTTCTATTAAGGAGAGAAATACTTAATTTCCTCTAGCTCATTTCTCACACTACAAGTATGATCTCTCCTATATCATAAGGAAATCTTGAGCACGTTATTTCCCAAAATCTCTCATTCTTTAAGTACGTGGAAAAAACAGGAGACTTAACCATGTTAGTGAGAAATGATGCGAGAATCTTTTAATATACAGCTGGGGTTGGCCTCAAGTATCCTTGCCTAACTCCAATTTCGGTCATGTTTATAAGCAATGGCACAAACCCCTAAACTAACAACTGAGGACCACGTTCCCGTCCAAGGTGCTTTTAGCCAGAGTCTTTCCAGTATGACTAAGAACCAAAATCATGAATCAGTTATGGAAAAAAGTTTTCTCTGCATGATCCAGAACTGAATTTGTGTTTCACCGTTAAGGACTGACAAGCCACTACAATGAGTGAATCCAAGATTTTGCTATGAAGAGGACTCCGGGGAGAAGTCCAAGTCACAAAATAACCCCCTAGAACCACAGGCTACAAAGGACAAAGGGGATTTGCGTGCCAAGGATCAACTGAACTATAACCGTGTGTCATTGTCAACAGAACACCAACCAAAAAAAAAGGGTAACAATTAATCTAGAGACCATTATAATTAACTACAAGTTTAGATTAATTAATTAGGTCTTTTTAGACATAGGAAGCTAAACTCATAAAAAACAATTCTTCCTTTTATCTGTAAGATAATCTCAGAGATCTCTACAGAAAAGGAACTCTCTACGATTTTAGGAAAACACAGAGAAAAATAACTGTTACCCACAGCCCAGAATACATCCCTGCTACAGTGAATAGCTTGAACTGCACTGTTAGCACAGCTGAAACAGAACCTTCAACAACTCTATTACCATCAGTAGAATGAAGGCTGATTTAATTACAAAAAACTCTGTTTTATCGATCTCCATTTATTTAGAACTTTTGAGTTAACAGGCATTCCAGACTCGTTCAGCGAGCAAGACAACCCTTCTTCCACTCCCTGCATTATTTTAAACAACTAGGAGGCAGCTAAGCTAGTTCTGTTGTTCCTCCTCAGATTTAGGACTTAAAAAAAAAAAAAAAAAGGAAAAAAAAATAATGGATTGATTAATAAAAGCAGATGGCCAACAGACAGGTTAAGGCTTGCCAGCTACTGTACGTGGAGATACGGTATCAGCCCATAAAACAGGAAAAACTCAGATTTACCTTCAGCCTTAAGCTCTTCCAGAACTTGAGAAGAAATACTGGAATCTACATATGGAAATCCCCCTTGCATTTTTGAGTCCTCCCACTTTCTCAACATTGTAGCAACTTTGTCTCAAGACTGTTTGATGATCACACAATTTAAATAAAGGACAGGGACACACACAGAGAGACAAAACCAACATTTAACAACTTACGTTGAATGTGAATGAACTGCTTTGGTTGCTTAAACTCTCCTTTATACAAACGATTGTAATAGTTGACATTGCTCTCCGCTTCAGGGACTGGGATAACCATGCTCTCTTTCTTTTCTCTGAAAACTTGTTGTGCTGAGATAGCCCGTTGCAAATGATGTTCCTGCAAGAGGAAAATTGAAGAGTTTGTTTATTTAGGAATCAGTATATAGAAGCTCACACAAAGACCATCGTCCTTTCCTCCTACTGATCTTTTCTGGTGTTCTAAGAGACCCAGATAAAGAGTTGAGGCTTTACAGTATTTTAGAGGACAGCAGGATGCTGATTTCCAGGCTAGTGACAGGAAAGATGTGTTCTCCATTGTTTAGTATACCACGGGGTTCCTAACTGTTAGGAATCTTAGGGAATTTTAGGCAGGACTACAAACAGGTGAAAAGAGCCCTTAGTTCAGACAATAACCCACACCTTCTACAGACTGCAAAAAAGTCAAACATTCAAACTACACAAAATAGCCCTAATAGAAAAATTAGGGCTGGTATAAGGCAAACTCATCAAAACCTGTCATAGTGAAAATTTATACAAGATCAGTTAAGAGATGCATAGTAAGTCCTTTAAAGTGTTATAAGCAACAGATTTGAATCAAAAGAATGGCTAATTTCATCATTCTTGTCTACCCAGCAATTCTTACCAGCTTGCTCTCTTTAGAAGTTGAGCTAGTTAAGAGAAACAGGAAAGAACAGTCATCACAGAATCACACTTGAAAAGCACCGATTCCCTAAACAGGTATCGCTTCATTTCATTCTTACAGGACAGGAATCAATTGCTACACAATCATTTCAAGTGAAATAAGGAACACAAGTGTATTAATTTACAAAGATCTTTTCACACGTAATTCTATTAGTAAACTCTGCGAAGCTCATCTACTGCTCCAAGTCAGCGCTAACCTGTGCCTTTTCTCTCAAGGATTTTTCATGAAGACTCATGTTAAACTTTGGCAAAAAACCCTAAGCAGTACAAAGGCAGTACCTGGACTCACACTACTGTCTGTGCACCCTTTCAGTGCAGTCTGCAGAACACCTGTATGAAGCAACCAGCGACAAGAGGAGCTTGACAGTCAGATGATGGGATGATTTTAAATGCTACCCCCCCCGGCTGTCTTCCCCCTTGAGCCAGATGCTGGCAGCTCTGCAGTGTGTGTGTGTGCTTCAGACCCTCCAGGGCAGTCTACTCGTCTAAACAATTTGGTTTTCTGGGGGACCCTTCCGCAGAATTAACACCCTGACTATCTGGCATCAACACCCCAAACAGGGGAACCAGCCAGCATTTCCCTAACTCCACTGCACACACAGTCTCACACCCAGAGACTCTGTGCCACGTACTTGGCAAATTTTTTTCAAGAACAGCATCTTCTCCTCTTTAATTCTACAGAACATTATTTAAAAACCAGGGTAATGAATGAAAGCAAATCTTTAAAAATATGTAAACAGTATGTAATAAATTACACCCTCTTAAATATTAAGATCTTACAGAAACACAAATAATACAATTTCTGCAAAATTAGAATATAACAAATCAGGGACTGGAAGAGCAGCTTGGGGAATCTCCTGTAGTAGAAGCAGCAACATTAAATCAAACTATCAGGCTCCCCAGTGAATGCTATTAAAATTAAGACAAGCATGCAATCAAATATCTGGTGTGATCTGCTTGAGTTACTATATACTGAGTAAATCTGTCACTCTCCCACTGAAACATCTCTTGGAGAGCTTCACAGCACTGAGTGGGTAATCCAACTAAAATAAAATTTGTTTCACGACTGTGTTGCTTTCAACCAATGTCCCAAGAGCTGCCTCCTAACTGTATGCAGGAATACCGCGGAAACGCTGTCTGGAAGGACTTAGGGAGGTTTATCTGTCCAACTCCCACTTGAAGATGATCATCTCCAACATCAGGGAGGTCAGGAACGACTTTTGCAAGTCCTGAAAACTTGAATCCAGAAGAGCAGTTCCCTCACATTCTCCTCAGAGTAGTCACAGCCTAAGCTTTCAGCCACTCCGACGGCCCACTGACAGATTATCTTCCACTCTCTCAACATCTCTGAGAAATCTGGGGAAAGCAGAGTAACAGGAAAGGGCATTCCAAGAACAGCTCCCCACCACACTCCCGAAAGAAAACAAACCCAGACACTCTTCTAAAACAGGATTAAATAACTTGTAGAGAAGCCACACCGGTCCACAGTGACCTAAGTAATGAATGGGCAAAGAAGGTTTAACTTTCAGAAAAAGTAGTGAAGAAGGACACACAGCAACCAAAATTCAGAACATCTTCTGGCTCCACAGCCCACGAAACAGCGCAGATGAGGAACTCAGACCCCCAGTTTTTGTAACACTGCGAGAAAGCATATAGAGTTCCTCAGGAAAATCTGACAATAGGTGTTAGGACTCTACTAGAAAAAGCCTTCAAGCATAACACAGCTTTCAACCAGAACAGTCTTAACAGTATTACTGTCACTCATCAAACAGTAGAGCTTCAAGAGATAGATAAGCTACGCAATTTTTAAAATTAGGGGAAAAAACCTAATTTTTCTACTGAACATGAAGTTAAGGAAAACAAGAATTTTAGCTCCTCAAACAGCTCTGTTTAAACAAACTCTGAAGACTTTTATATGAAAGTCAATCTAATTAAATAACTTTATTAAACCTGAAAAAAAAGCGTTTTTAAAGACAGATTTAGTAACTAGCATACCAATACACCTTTTTGTCTGTTTTTCACCTTTTCTTATGGTTTTGAAAGACATACACCATATTTTAACTTGCACTTCATTCTGAAGTAGGGGAGACAGGAAGATCTCATACAAAATAACTGAACATTAGAGGAAACAGTGATGATAGCAAACAGAACGTGCTGCCATGGGAATAAAAAGGAGTACCTGTCAAAGAGTTATTACTCACTAATTCCTTAAAAAGCACATCCAAACCTTTCTCACTAGCATGACTAAAAGATTTCAAACAAATACAGCTTAGATGGACCTATTTCTCCAACTAACAGCATAACAGAATTAGAAATATCTAAATGTTTAGTAGATGTAATACTGCTGCTCTAGCATATTTACGCGTTAAAACAAAATCGTTCTCCGAGTGACATAGTCATCTCTCAAGATGCACTTTAGCCAGGCAGGTGCCTTCACTGCACAACCATCACGCTGACAACAGTTTACAGCAAACTGCTGAAGTCACTGGCTTTAGATAAGTACAAATATATGCAGTATGTTTTCCCTGGTGCAGACAGCCTGTCCTGCCAGCACAAATCCACTCACCCCGTGGTGAGCGGCACCAAGAGCAGTCTCACACCCCCAGCGCCGAAGCTCCAACCCCAAGGACCCGACAGCCTTTCACAACGGGGCTGACAGAGAATAAGTATCAGTTTTAGTCCAGAACAGGACCCAAAATCACGCCTCTGAAACCCTACCGAGACACCGTGATCCTTGTTTTAACTGTTCCTCAGAGGAAAAAAGCCAAAAAAATCCTACAATGCTGGTACCCAAAACCAGCTTTGGTTGCACACGTTCAGAACCAGGCTCCGAGTCCAAACCAGAGCAAGGGACCTTCACTGCTATGTCCTTTCACCCCCAAAATACCACAGGTTTCATATTCTAAATCTTTTTTTCCATAATGAATAAAGCCCCAGATAGAAACTTCAACAATAGCAATAAGTCAAGCAGTAATATTCTCCTAAAGACTGTTTTTGTTAAGCTTTAAGGGAAATGGTGATTGATTCTGAACGCTGTTTTTACCCATTAGAACTACACTTACCCATATATTCCCTTTTATTCCGCTGCCGCAAAACAGAGCACCTGGATCCCACAGACCAGTTCGGTTTTTCCCTTATTCTTTAAGCTCCCTGTTGCCATCCCCCATAGCATTCTCTCTGGAATAGAGTTTATCCTACTTTAAATAAATGTGCTAGTTTTTTGGATGAACACGTTTGGCGATGTCAGTGGTTGAACACCATCCTCACTCTGAAAAGCTAATCACTGTCTTAATTATAACCCGGCAATGAGAAATTCCATATTGGATATAGATACCCTAGAAGACTAAGCTTTGGGACTAAACTTATCTGTTCCCGTCTTCATTCCTTAAAATGACATCTTGCAAGAAATGATACAACTCTTTAAAACGTTAAAACGTTATTTCACCGCTTTTATTCACTTAGTAGTATTTATGTTCACCCTGTGAGGTAGAAAGCAATGAAACACGTTACAGTTTACTGTGACACTATTTAAGAAAAGAATTTCCTCTTTGCCAGTCCTTTCACCGAGGAGCTTCAGGCCACAAAATTTACATATTTGCAATGCTGCAGACTTTAATGAAAGAAATATTTTAACTGATGTTACCAAGACAAGGGAAACAAAACATAACATACCACAGCTTAGCTGTTAAAATCAACTCTCTTAACAAGATAGATGGCTTTAACCCCATAGCACTTCGTGCTAAGCGTGATGGAAAAGTGAATTTATTACTCAAACTGAATTTACCTACTCAAAATAAGCTATTTCTAGGCCAACCTAGAGCCAGCCTTCCAGTTTACCTGCAATCAAGAACCAAATTAAAGTCAAGAAAACAAGGAAAACTTACTAAAGCCTAGAGAACCTACAAGCTTAACATAATTTGTATTTCCTAATTTGCATATTAAGTGACTTTTTTTATATTGAAAAGGGAGATTCAGAAGCAAAAAGGACAAAATTTTGATCTGAAATGTGCAGACTCATCTTGCAAAGTCCCAACCACAGCTAGTAACACGTGGTGACAACACTTACAGAAGAGTGTCATGAAGCTCAACAGCTACTTTGACCAAAAGCCTTATCCCTTCTAAAGCCACAACCCTATTTTCTGCTCCCTCTTTGCACACACATACCTGGTTTTTTAATAAAGATTTCTGCTTTTTTACAGAAGTAGCTGAAAGGCTTAAGATGGGGGGGTGGAAGGAAGACATCTACAAAGCTGTCTGCCCTTCTTTCCCCTCCCTCTGCCCCGAGATGGAAAACAGGGAACAGAAATAAGGAGTCACATCTAGAGCAGGAAACCTGCCTGTGCACCACCACGATTTTCACCTCCGAGACAGCACTGAGTATCTTAAAAGAAATTCTTTGCTTCATTTCCTATTTATTTTGAAAATTAAATATTTTAGTGAATCAGCAAAGATGATCATGTATTATTTTCTACTAATCCAATGGAGAGTTAATCTATTTAGTAGTCAAATCTTTTTCATCTTGCTGCATAGTGTCCCCTTAGAAGTTTATATTAATTATGAAGTAATGCAGGGAACTGGGCAAACAACAAAAAAGTTCAAACCAACGCACCCAAAGCAAAGCTGCTTTGATAGCAGTTTCCCAAAAGGATTTTCTCCCAGTTTCCCAAAGGATTTTCTGATTCTTGGTGGAAGGAAGCCCAAGAAAGCCCACAAGAAGCAGGAAAAGGTACAGCACAAGGCCCTCCTTAGAGCTGGAAGGGGCTCATGGAACCACTTCTCAGCTTCATTTTTCATCGTATAATGGTTTTCCAATATCACACACCCGCCCTTTTTTTGTTTTTCCCCTTAAATAATCACAAGAACCACTTGCCACACACTTGCCTTCCATTCTGTCAAATTACGACTACAAGCCAAAAACAGTACCAATGGTAAGCTGCTGTTATAGACGCCCCAGTGAAGGAAGCGGCAGCAAAGTCAATTAAATTGCACAACTCACAGAAATCCCTGGAATGGGTAAGATTTTTATTACTTAGCTACTCTAAAGTCATTCCATTATTTCAGAAGTGAGTGAACTCTTATGTCAACAGAAAAAAAGAAAAAAAAAAAAACAAACGACCAAACACAACCCAACACTTTTCTGTCACTTCCCTTTCCCAGTTCTTAAACAATTGAAGCTTCACAAAGCAATCCCAGGGCTATCTGAAAACCAAAGCCAAGCCATTCGGCCACCACTTTACATACAAATCATCTGATTATAGATAAAGCACCTGAATGTTATCTCAAGAATGCTGATCTAGGCTGAAACAACACAACAGAAGGGGCACCAAAAACACCTCACTGAGCCCAACATCCTTAAGCGACACTTTGTGTCTAGATAGATAGGTCTACATAGATCCGTATCTAAATGAAGAAAATCCAATTTGGACCAAAAAAAGGGGACACTGATGGAGCTATAGGGGAAGCGAGTTGACCAGAGAATAATTACAGTCATTTCTGGGCTTCTTTAGCAAACCTTACAGCACAAAAACCCCCCAAATAAAAATCTATTTAAAAGTTTAATGCAGAAAAAGCAATGCAATTTCAATCCTCCTATGTAATAACAGACATGAAACAACTGTGAGACAACCCAAATATTACCCTACTGAGTGGGACAGCAGTAATGTATGAGAACATGAGCAATTTATCATTCCTATAAATAATGATCGTTCACTATTTATGAACATACCATTGACACAAAACTGTCACTGCTTATGAAACGTCAAAAAACCCCTAGAGCACTAGATTTTAAAACTACATTTCATTATACAAGTTTCCAGTCTGCCAAAACATATATAAATGAGTTATTAAAATAGAATTAATTATTGTTATAATATAACAATTAACTCAAATCATTAAAAATTCCTTTTGGAAAGGCTGGGTATGGTACTTTATGAAATGTATGTTTCCTGAAAAGCAGGACTTTCCCCC
>JAOXJK010000077.1:2842097-2860274 GCA_025774025.1 Xenus cinereus
GCCTGGCCCCATCCTCCTGACACCCACCCTTGAAGTATTTATAGGTGTTGATCAGATCCCCCCTCAGCCTTCTCTTCCCCAGACTAAACAGACCCAAGTCCCTCAGCCTTTCCTTGTAAGAGATGCTTCAGGCCCCTCATCATCTTTGTAGCCCTCTGCTATACTCTGCTTGTTGACAGAGTCTTGTCAAAGAGTAGTGAAGAGAAATGGCTAAATAAGAGATGAGAAAGAGATTATCCTGGAGATGAGAGACATTTATTATGAGCATCCCTCACGATATCCTCAGGATGTAAGAGGACAAAGCAGGACATCCCTTCTTTGGAGATGCAGAAACGAGGGGAAGAGGGAGAGAGCTCATGAGGGAAGACAATGGCAGAGACGGGTGACAGAAAGGCTTGTCCCAAGCTGCCAAGGATGGCCGTGTCACTAGGGCTGGTCTAGTGGGAGGTGTCCCTACCCATGGCAGGGGGCTTGGAACTCGATGGTCTTTAAGGTCCCTTCCAACCTGAACCATTCTATGATTGTATGACTGTTCTTCAAAGAAGCCACTTTCTAAAAAATCCCATCCCTTTTAATACATAAAGATCATCGCATCAGCTGGGATGTTCCTCCCTGGGACTTTTAAGATTTATAGCAACCAAAAGCATCAGTGAAAGACTGACAAGGAAGTAGCACAGATGAACTACCCAACCAGTGTTTCTCTAATTCCATCCCCCTCCTTCAGCAATATGGTTTTCATCCCCATCAGTTCAGCTGGGAGACAGAAGATTGGAGATCAGAGGTTTGTTATTCATTACTCAAGTAAGATACTCCCTAGCACCATTTTGTACAAGATTGCACAAGAAATTAAACAAAGCAAGAAGCCTTATTGACCCAATGGCACAAAAGTGAAGTACAGTAGGACTTCATGCCCTTACGAAGTTGCACAAGTTTAACTAAGGTTTTGAATGAATTAGTTAAAACAGCGATAAAGGAGTTTTGTGCAAATTTAAAACTATGTATCCCACTGTAGTTTAAATCAACCAGAGAAATGGTAAGATAAACTGAAATGAAGATTCTCATCCAAATCCTGACGTGTCCACCCGGGTTTCTGAACTGCTTGAGCCAGATTGCAAAACCAAGTTTAAGATATGCAACTTGGACAAGTTAAGGCACCCATAGATATTATAAGTGACGAATGAAATATTGTTTAGTGGCAGCATAACTTCCTAGAAAGGTAATATGGCTCTATTTCTAATGCAGATATGTTAATAACTGATAACATTGCTGGCTTGCAAGTCATCTAGAAGCAGATTTCAGATGTCAAGTTACCTATATGTGATGTAAAGTTGTTTAATCAAGATTATGCTCTATCAGCAACCCACCCTTTTGACAATATCTATGAAATTATTGCTATTAGTCAAAACAGCCATTTGAAAGTGTTTAAAATATAAACGTTCCCTCGAATTGTAGTCTCTGGACACTGTTGTTATGTTCATTTCACTACGAAGATGATGATCTGCCCCGAGGGAATCAAAAGTTTCCGAAGTGCCCATCACTGAAATATTCATTTACTGCAGACAAAACGCTGCAGCTAAAACACCTGAGAATCTGACGTCGGACAAACTTATGCATCAGGTCCACAGTGATACAAACCAACCTGTAAACATCCCAATTTTTGTCAAATTCCATTTAAAACATTCCAGCAACAGTTTGTTCCTCTCATTAAAAAGCAGCACATCAGCTCTTAGAAAACCTCTCATGGCCAAAGGCTTTGGGGAAGGATTTAAATTCCAGGAGGGACGTCAGAAGCTTGACTGTTCAATGCTAAGAAGCCACGTTCAAACTTAAATTTGAAATAACCGTATGGGTGGTAGAGATGGTAACAGTAGGGATGGTAAATGGCACATCCCTGAGAAAAGAGAGGGGAAATAACACACAGAGGAACAGGAAACCACAGGAGAAGGAGATGCTGGTATTGGGTGATGACCCTTGGAAGATGCTTTGCATGCAGTGGGCCAGGAGAACACTAGTGGGCAGAGGAATACAGGTAACTATGAAGCTTGTGGAGAGCAAAGACTGGCTCAGATGAGGCTCTGATAAGGGAAGACTGGACCTCCAGCAGATAATCTTCTAGAGACTACAACCAGGTAGGTGAGGAAGCTGTTACGTCATGACCTGCCAGAAGCAAGGAGAGACATGGCTTGGAAAAGAACAGAACGGATGAGGAGAAGATGGAATGAGGTTGGGATGGCTCAGTGTTTGTACCAGAGTGCACTTTCCTACAAGGCCCAGAATTAATACGACAGTTTAGGGGTCGCACCATGCCTCTCAGATACCCCCAAGCAAAACACCTGTAGCACTGTGAAGTGCTACACAAAATGCTTTAGACCATACTATTGACTGAGGCTACAAATCTCTGTGCAGCAGAGCTAACGCGTTTGGCCATGCTGATCAAATGTGCTACAGGCACATTTTTTTCTGGTCTCTTGTTTAGAAACCTAAGGAACCCAATACACAAAACATTCCCATTTAAAAACTAATACTTAAGGTTAGATTAAGAATTATGATTCACAAATACTGGATTTAGGGTGCATCCTATTACATCCCTATTATAATACAGCTTTTGGCTTTACAGACATTTCTTATCTTTAATTTAGTTTTAATGATTTTATATTTAATATATAATATAAATACGTATTATTGAAGATTGAGTCCAGACTGCGCAGTGAAGGAGACCGCTGCAGTAGTCCCCTAAGTAACATCTGCTGCCAAAATTGGACAATATACTAGGGTTGAGACAAGAACTGTAGGAACACAATGAATAATTTATGGGGTTAAGGTATCTGAATGTCATTTGGAGGACCCAGATACTAACCCTGCTCTGCTAAAAAAACTGGACCTACTCCATGTCCCCTCAACTTAAATTTCTCATGGGTTTCTTTACCCATGTCTTCTTTATTATAAAAGTGTTCAACTTGATGCCAGTACTCAATATGCCTAAGTGCCGGGTACTTATACAGGGTGGAAACAGAAATAGGAGTATTCTACATGGAGCAGTTATATCTAATGCTAAATGTTTTAAAAAATCTGGACCGGTGTGGAACAAGATACTACAGAGACATGTACCTACCAGAGAGAAGACCATAAGGAGATTAATAACTTTTGAAATAAATTTGAAACAGTACGCAGATAAAAGAGGAAGGGTCTATGAAGAAATACTGAAAGATCTGAAATATGAAATAAGTACGAGCAGAAATACGGAGGAAAAACCCGCAAGGGCTGTAAATCAACCCTAGGAAAGGGGCAACCAGGTGCCCCAGTGTCTGGGGTATTTGATTCCTTTATGGGCAAGCAAAGGGGCAGAACCAGACATGACACAAAAAAAGGCCACTGGATTGAGTGGAACTGCAGACAGCCCTTGCAGTCTGCTAAATATACAAATGCAAATTAGAATTTATTTTTTTTTTTCCCTTAAATTGTACTGTTTGTTTCATCTTTAACACCTCTTTAAATTTGCTCCTGGTGTCACCTTCTCCGAGTCACGTATTTTGCTTCAGGGACACGAGCAAATATCTGGGGAGTTGCCAAAAGCCCTTCGATGTTCTCACCACACATCCTTAAACCCCAGTAAGATATTTTTGAGGATGATCTTGGAAAAAAACAACCAACAACATTGTCTCATTGGCATAAAAAAATATTTCTCTTAAGCGCCGCGTGACATATAAATAGAAGAAAGGCTTGCACCTTAAAAGGAGTTGAAGACAAATAATTATTTAATTCCCTTAAGCCTATGTTTATTGTGCTAAAGACAAGGACTGCAAGCTGACTTTCAATTCTCACACAAAGTAATATATTTTCACTGCCACGGTAAATAAACAGCAGCATCCTAGCACAAATCCAACCATAGAACAATTTCTACTTTTCTACCCTTTTATAGCTGTCCAGATTTTTTTTTTTTTCTCCTTAAGTCAATCATTTTCCTCTTTTTGTCTACGCTGGTCCCTCCTGTCCTAATACTTCTTGTCTCACAGTCTTTCTGTCCTTGCATAACAAAAGCTAAAAGGCCAGATAAAACCAAACAGCTCATAGGTGCCTGACACAAAGCTCTGTCCTGAGCCCCTCCTCTGGTTAAATACAGCCAGACTTCACAAATTGTGAAACGTTCCTCTGCAATGGGAAATAAACTGAATTTATCTGAATAAAGCCGGGCTCCGCCTGCAGCAGCAGCAGCTGCCAGAGGGAGAGGGGGAGAGATAAGAAGGAGAGATCTTGTTAAAAAAGCGTATTTGGTCAGAATAGTTTTGATGTAATAACTTTTTTTTTTGCTGTAAATTAGAAATCCTACACATGAAAGCTCAAACAAGTAGGCTGACATTTTACAAAGGCTACTGTAAATATCAGAAGATGCAATAAAAATGCAGATATCAAAGATCTGGGACGATTATCATAACCAACGCAAAAATTCAGAAAATTAACTCTTCAGTTTGGCCGATCTGCTCGACTCCCCAAAAGGAGAGTCTTTGGAAGGAAAAGAATTTAATTATTCCATTTCACTAGTAAATAAATGAGCCTTTACTCACTTTCTGTTCCTTTTCCTGGCTCGGTTGTAAGCTTCTAGACCTTCTGTTAGTGTCTTCAACTTCTCTGGCTCCACCTGAGTGAAGGTATGAACACCAAACCACATTACCCAGACCTGCAATTATTAAACACTGCTTTTACTTTACTGCTAGACATGCATTATTACGGAGCCTAATTTTCATCCATATGACACTATAACCTTCCCAGCAAAGAATAAATTAATGTATGGCTATACACGCCCCCTCATACATATACATATATATTGTAATTTCTCTAGATGTCTACACCACTAGCAATAGAAATGCACAAAACAAAGACACGACGTTTAAGAAAAGAAAACTAAGAGGGAAAATAACATTTTTAAAACCTTGTTTGTCTTCATAGGATTAATATGAACACTGTTGTTAAAGTCTCCTATTCTGTACTCACATTTTACAAATGTATTTTACACCTTTGAGACCACCTGGAATGCATTAAAATCCCATGCCGTCTAGTACATACGATGCAATTTTTACAGATGCCATCAACCCCAAAGCTTTTCACATCACCTCGAATTTCAGGATGAAGCATTTAAGGCTCAACAACGCCGCTAACGGCACAGCCAAACTCATTCCCATTCCCGAAGAGCCACGGTACGTGCTTAAGTTAAAAGAGGGGGCAGGCAGGTGACAAGTTTATTTATGCATTACGAATATATGTCTTAACTAGAATTTGCTTTAATTAGTCCTGAGAAAGGTCTTTTTAATTTTTCTTTTTTTTTTTTTAGTTAAAGCACATATTTCAGTGATCTGCCGAGCCAGGAATGAATTTGAGCCCGTGCTCAACAGGGTGGTTTTGAAAGTACTGGAAATTTAAGTTCTCCCAAAATCAACCATAATTATCATCTTTTAAGCAACCTGTATATTAATCACTGCATAAAATCACTGGCACCACCGCAGAGGTACCACGTAGTTCTGGTATAAACAATACAAACATCACAGAAAATTAATTCTATCATCTGTATGATTTTATCATTTGCATCCTCAGAACATCAGGCCATTTAACTGCATATCATTTTGATTTGGCTCAGTCATTCCTGCTTGTAAAAACAAACAAAAAAAGTATTTAAACACACCAATCCAAAGAAAATGAATGGATAAATTCCTTTTTCTTTGTCAGTATTTCTACATTTTGCTTATTTTTTAATCTTCGCATAACTTAACAAGAACCTTCTGCAGCATTTGTTTCATTAAAAAGTACAGCTTGTATTCTGACACAAGGAAAATGAATTCTATAAATACAAATTTATTAAGCACACCTATATACAATCCCCAAAAATAAATTTAAATGCAAATTCCCTGTAAACCTAGCCTTTCAATTGCTAAATAATTTATATTTGCAATGAAACTGAATTTTAGACCTGACAATGTGAAGTTAATGAGTGAGCAAGTTGTCAAAAACTCTAGAAACGAGGCTCAATATAAATACATGTTTAGACCAAATTTCACACGTCTTGAACTTATGCATCTGATAATGAAATTGGGGAACGCTGTCGTTTCAGGGACTTACAAGACAAGAGTCATTATTGGTGAAACCTGCACATGGGGAGGCAAGACGTCTATTTTCATAAAATACATTCATTTTTTCCCTTAAAACTGTGATTACTTTTCATGTAAGTCTGCGAATACCTGGAATAATTCCTCTCCTAATCAGACTTAGGAAAAATACAAATGCATATATAAGAAATACCACCTATTTAAAACCTGTGGAGCTTTTCTAGGCATAAACATGAGAAGAAAAGGCCCACGAGACCCACAGAATGAGCAAACCAGCTTCAGAAGCTTCTACGTTACGTCTCCTCCGTTAAAATGGCTTTATCGGAGGCAACATGACTCTGTCTGCAATACACTACAGCTCAGGCCCTCATTTTACAGAACATTTGAAAAACAGCTAAAAAATCAACTTATATTGTTTCAAATTCAACAGAATTAAAAGCCAGTGATGAAATCATCTTGATCCTTTACCTTGGACACTCTACTACACGACGGAGTTGCCATAAATGCTAAATTGTACATTATCCATATTCCTGAGATATATATATATATACAAGGAACAAACTCTGCAAAGGGCTGTAGGTGTCTGCCCTCAGATATATGAGAAAATTCAATGGTAAATATTTTTATAAAGGGTTTATATCACGTTTGGGTCTCAAGGGACGTAAATAACAAAAAGAAATCAGTATCTTCATTACCGGAATTGTGACATTAGAACAGTAAAAAACCTGCCAGCACTTTTTTGGAAGCAGTAGTATCAAATTGCCAACGTAACATGGTATTGGAGGGAACTATAACAGATAAATATTTGAATGAATAATATCATATGCCTTCATTTACAATAAGCCATTACAACACTAAATAATACATACAAATGGGACTTTCAAGGACACTGAGAAATCACACTTATTATTATCTGTAGAACTATAAAATGTCAGTTTAAAACCCCTAGTTTAACTGCTGGAAAGCCCTACCCAGGACAATACTTGGCCCGTAGGAATGAAACGCACGAACATCAGGCAACTTCCTTCAACTTCCACATTTTTGCTCTCAAAGCCTTGTTCCTGTTTGGGTGATTCGATTTGGATATTAATCAAATTAATTACTTAATGAAATACACATCCTCCGTTTTAGGACACACGTAGCTCCAGGCTTGCTTCCTTCCTTTTCAGGAATTTCTGCTGCTACTGGTGCACTCCCCTTGGGTTCCTCTTCGATTTTCCAATAGCCAAAAAGCAAGTGTTCATTAGGAAACAAAAGCGCAATATTCCTCCCTTCTCCTGTTCGGGAAACACCGTTCTAGCTGCTCTTCAAACAGAAGCATTATTGCTTTTAATACCCAAAGTCTTTTAAAATGGAAACAAAAAATCAAATTATGTATGAAGCATATACAAAGTGCCATGAAATCCCAACAGCACAGCAAAACTAATGTTACAATATAGGAGGTCAATATTTGATTATACAAATACTTTAAAAGATGTTTTAAGAAAGCTCTGCAGAAAATACAATTTTCAGAACTGCTGCTGTGACTCCCACCATCAATTGAAACCTTTCAGGGTTTTCTGAAGCGCAGAATTTCTGAAGACCATTTGATTTGCAAGGTTATTTCTTTTTAGTGTTCAAGGATTTTTTTGGGTTTTTTTTGGTTTGGTGTGGTTTGGTTTTGCTTTTTTTTTTTTTTTTACCTTTTCTTCAGACCAGTCTGCCCAAACATCTAAAGAATGTAGCCGTACAGCATGTTAGAGGAGTGTCTGAACACGTGGGCAGGTTGCCACCGTGTAGAGGAGTTCCTGCCTATTTTCAACTAGAAACACAACCATTATATAGAATTTGTACATTTTCACCTCTTCCATATTTCCTTGTATCCCACCTTTCAATCTCAACTCCTGACCTTTGGAACGGTCATTCACTCTGTACTTCTGACTGGGAAAAAATTAGACTTTTTTTTTTATTTCAAATTATTATTATTAAATTAAAGGCCGCCTGATGTGAGAGGTGGTCCATTACGTGGGACTTCCTGATGAAGAACTTGAAGCAGTCTCTCTTCCTGCCTCCACAAGTCCCTCGACAGCACTGCACATGCTTCCCTGCTGTTTGGGCTTCAATATACAATAAAAATCTGTGCTACTGAATATAATATCACACAATGCTTCTATAATGTATATAAGAGACACAAAACTAAAGGTGGGTTTCCACGAAAGCCACTCTACATTCTGGTAGCCGCAAATAAAATAAGTGAACTTATGAAATTGCTAAGGAATGCAATTGAAAAAAAAATATTTCACCTCTTTACAAAAGTTATAAACCATAAGCTCTTCAAATATATCTGAACCGTCAAACAGACATGGATACACAATTTTGCAAAGTTAATACATAAATGCATACCTGGAACGTATGTGCAGGGTAATTACCGAATTCCTAACTCACAGGGGACAGTGATATTGTAGACCTCTTAATTTTTCCGTTTTTATCTTTTATACTTTGTCATCCGTCTCCTTTGCCTATACTTTATAAACTGACTTGTAACTTGGAGATCTAACCTTTATAAGGAATGAGCTCGTAGGCATTCAAATATTATTATTAAAGCTTAGCGATTTCTCCATAAAGTAAATACTTGGGTTCAGCGTACTCAGATGGGAGCTCTTTGAAACCTTTGTGGCCAAGAGATTTGCCACTGGCAAATAGAGACTAAAGTTCTCTTGAACCAGGGTTGAAACCACGCTGGCCAAACACCACCCGGGTTATTTACAGCACCAATTCATCAAAGACCCATTGGACTGTTTGGGGAAATGACATTTACACATCAGCCTCAGGTCACCCTACGATCATGACCTGCGCTAAGACCAGCAGTGGTTCCACCACAGAGACACCAGTTCCAGCTCAAGTTCCTCCAGCCTCACTGGTGGGAGGCTGTTGATAAAGAAGCCCTCCTCAACATCTTCTTGTACTCCCTCTCCTCTGGATATCTGCTGTTGGCCACATTTAGGGGAAAGGGATACTTCGGCTCAATCTACTATCACCATCTTAGGTTCTTACAACTGTTGTTGTGCAACGTACTAGGCAGGTTTATGGGGAAAAAGACGTAATTTTTAAATGGTTTGATTTCTTTGTGCCAGAGGTAAAACGTTATTTCATTACATCTTTCCTTTCTGCTCACACATTTTTAAAATTGTTTTTTTATAAAATGGCACTTCAAAGTATTTTTATACGGAAGATGTGAAATGTTTTATAAGAACTACAAAAATAAAATATTATATAGGTAGTGGAGACTAAAATTTGAAATATTTATCATAATAAAATAAGCAATAACTCCTGACAACTGTATTTTCTGTACATTCCCCAACAAACATATGATTTGTCAACAACAAAAAAAGGATTTTAATATGAAAGAGCAAATCGGAGTGCTTTCCTCACTATTAAAAGATGGTCAAAACCTCCTTTCAAAGTGAAAATGCACATGCGTTTCCTCTTAAATAAGAGTGTACGTGTCAATCAGAGAGCTTTTACTTATTACAGACCCCTCAACCTGATTAGATCAGTTTTCCTTTTTTGCAGTTTTCAACATTTTTAGATATCCCCATATCAGTTTCTTTGGACACAGCCAGAAGTTCAACTAAATACACAAAGTAAGTTAAACAATTTTTCGTTAACAACATTTTTTGTGTAGCAAGTCATTTGTGCACAAATATGTAACCTGTTTCATGGCACAGGTAGAAGTTTCTCATTAGATAACTATGGGAAAAATTCAGTTGTGCAAGCTGTAATTATGAAAAAAAAAAAAGCAATTTGCACTATTAAAATAAGAGACAAAGAATAAAATAAAGAATGGACCGAGATAGGTTTGATAAACACTTGTATGGGCATAGGTACATGTGTATATAGACAGATAGATATGTGCATATATATATATAAATATACCTTCCCCTCCTCAGCGTTTTGTTGACATGAATTGTGAACTTCTTCTTCTCTTACTAGTTTTCCAGGCCATGAAGTCAGTCCTTTGATTTGGCCCCAGACCAAGTCGCCAACATTAAACGTCCTCGGCCTGTAATGTATCAGCTCATTTGAAGAAGGGGAGTCTGGGTTCCTTAGGTCATCTTCACTACTGATGCTTTTAGCATCCGAAGGGCTAGGCACACACCCATTAATGCTTTTGGCATTAAAATCTCCATTGTAATGGATATAGTCTTTAACTAACGAACTTTCCAAGCTGTTTGAGGAACTTGGAGATTGCTCTTCCAGAATCAGGTCTTGTTTAGAAGTGTTCAGCAACTCCCCAAATCCTCTGTTCTGCTGAGGCCTGTTTCCGTTTATGTGTGCACATCGTTCCACAGTGTTCTCCAGTCTTTCCTTAAAACTCATCATAGTTCTTTTGTAATTGTTATACCTGAAATTCTCCTCCAACATTTTATCACTTTGACAGTTTCGCTGTGATAACAGTATCTGATGCTGCTCGCCTTGCAATAATGGCAGTGTGGAGATGTTATTGGGCCTTTCGTGACAAGGACTACTATGGATATGGGCAGAGTGGTCTAGAAACTCATCGCATTTCCATCTATTTATCTCACTGACAGGACTTTGCTCCCCTTCCCACTGTTTTTTGGGTGTGTTACAACTTGTTGATTTGTAATATTCATACCCATCCCCTTCATTTGAATTTTTACCGTGCTCTGAATTCTTCAGTATTCGTGTTCCTCTAGTGTTCCTTATCCTACCTTCATGATCAGAAACGGTAACGTTTCTTCCATGGATTACTGCGCTGACAGCACTAGAAAGATTTAACGGGTCACCAATTGAGGCTGTGAAGGCACTCATGGCACTCAAAGCTGGAATGGGACTCATCTGTGTTGTACTGCTAACGGCAGTGGTGATCACCACTTGCATTCCTTTGCTTGCAGCATCTACAACCGCTTTGTAGATGGCGTCCACCGACGTATCACCCTGAGCAGCGAGATTGAGGTTATCCTTCGCCTGTTGTCCAAGAGAGGGTTCAGTCCTTTGCTGCAGATCGCAAGATGTTTCTTGGAAAGGAGGAAGCATAGTGTTGGAGCTCTCAGGAACCGGCGCCATTCCCATTTGAGTGATCATTCTTTTGTTTAGGACAGCAGCGTCTTCCTGCATCCTCACCTGGAAAAAAAAAAAAAACAGAGAAAAAGATGGAAATTGCTCTTCTGCCCAAAGTTCCATTTCAACAGACAAACTCTGTTTCACTTGAATAAAAAAATGAGGATGGTGGCCAGGGTGACTCTTTGTTACAGCACATCATTTTATTTTGGTGGTACACCAGTTACGAAGTTTAATGCTGCACCAGCTGGAGAGAGAAAACAGAAAAAAACCCTAATTTAGAGGAAAACAAATCCACTGGCTCTTAGACTTTGCTTCGTGGATCAAAACAGTCGCCTTGCATGAAATGATACAGCCTACCATGCACTGCTGAAACTACATTATCATCTCCTTCAGAGTCCTTTCAGGGATTTCCTCTTCCGATGGAAGTACAGCACCCTCCTTTTTGCTCTCAAGTCCTAAACAACTCCACCAAGGTCAATATTTCTCTTCTCAACTATTCTCTTTCATTCCTTCCCAGACCCTAATTTTCCTTCTTTCCTCCCTGCCAAGTGTTCCTCTGGGCTCCCCGTATGCTCCCCATTCGACTTCTGGAACGCAAGCCATCGCTTTCCTTTTGGAATTGGCTAACATTTCTGGTTTTTCCCTTTTGGTTTTGTGCTTCTCTCGTGGGATCGCTTTTTACTTCAGTCCCCTGTAAGCCCTGAATCCCTCTGCGCTGCAGCTGTAACGCCAGGCACTGCCACAGCAAACTGGAACCTTCAGATTAAAGCAACTGTGCTTTTTATATTTCTTGTCACATACGTAGGTGGCGAAGACGATGTCAATAATAATGCTATAACAAAAAAATAATAACATAAAAAACAAGGGGAAAATATTTCCCCAAAGCTCCTTTAAATACTTACCATTACTGTTTATACAACAGAATCTGAAGCAAGAAATACCGAGATAAAGCTACCGAAATTCACACGAAAACCAAGAGAGGTAGTGGGCAGTTAGAGGACTGTGATTTTGCAACAGCCCTGAAACATCTACACTGAGAAAATGACACATCTTCTTTTTTCCTTCTTAAAGGGTAAAAGCACTTTCTGGCACTATCTGCAGCCTCCGTCTTGAGTTCTGCAGCAACCACGGTAATAGTGAATCATAATAAGTATGCATTTTAACTCTGGTTTTATTACCTATTTTGGTTGCTACATTTCCTGTCAGTATGTTAGTTCAACAGTTCAACTTACATTATGAAGAATTGTCTATTTAGGTATCATTTTTGCCCAGTTTATCATTGCATATTCATTTTAATGCCTGTTTTCTTCAGTCCGTACGACCCACATCACAGCTAGCTCCCCACCCAACTTCAGTGGGAATACAAGAGGACTGGCACGCAGGCTCACCTGTAATCACTTATCAAGTTTCTAATTACTAGAAAGCGGTATCAATATTTATTTCTCCCCACAGAATTGTTAGAATGGTCTAAAGGGGAATTTATGATCATTTCTGCAAAATGGAAAATAGTAAATGTCATAACAAACGTAGCATAATTTTTTTTCAATCCATGCAGCATAACTCTTTCCAAAGCAACTATCCCTGATTTCTAAGGAAGAAGGCATAAAATTTCAGTAACAAATGTTACTGATTTGCAAAATCCCCAAACTACTGAAAGAGGCAAGGGATTGTATGTATCATATTGTCTTAATCACTCGGCAAAGCAATCAGACCCTGGAGGATATAATTTTACCTACTGAGAGTTGCACATTTGTTTGAATATCGATTCAATTGTGCTCTCTACCTGGAAATTTTGGAAGAGACACGCCATGGGGTTTGGGTTGTTGGCTGGGCCAGGAATTGGGGGCTGGCCTTGAAAGCCCTGCATGTTCTGATACCCCTGGAGAAGGTGCTGCTGCTGCTGCTGATTCGAAGGAAACATCTGATTGTTGTTTAAGAGCGACTGGAGATGACTCAGCTGATGGTTATTCAAAGTAGTGTTTATAGATGACATGTCACCTGTAATTCAAACACAAGGAAACACAAGTCAGTGTAGTTTTCGACAGTCAGGAGGAATTTCCCCGACTCAAATTTTAACTGACTGCTAAGCAAATGCCTCTGTCAAACAACTCTTTTCCCCTTCAATCTTCTACGGAATGGTCCTCAAGGCATGTGTCTCCTACTCTTTATTCCTTTAGTTCTTCAGTATGGCTTCTTTTGCATGTCACATCTATCTGGACTCTTTCTAAAGGTTTCTGCCATGACTGTCTTTGCCTTTGGAAGGGGACACAGCCAAGTAGGGCAGAGTGAGCTTCTACGATATTCGGTGTCTTGGAATCTCACTCTTAGTTTCCAAAGAGTGACTGCTTCAAACAGTACTGGGGTGGTGAGGGGGAGGAGGAGGAGGAGGAGAGAGAGAGAAAGAGAAAATAGTTTAAAAAACTCCACAAAACTATTTTTTTTTTTCATTAACTATTACAAAATAACGCGAGCTCACTGCAAATGAGCAAAGGTTTTTTGGCTCACACACACGTCAGCCAACACTCTAAACAATTTTTTTTAATATATTCTAGAGAAACAACTGTATTAACTTTTTGTATTATGCAAAAATCTCACTTTACATGAAAATCGTAGTTCCAGTAAAATAAATACGCTGTTGAATCTGACTTTATGAAATAATAAACCTTAAAAATGTATCCATTTCCTGCTTTGCTTTTTTTTTTTAAATTAAAAGCTCATGTTTTTCTTAAAATTGCCATTTGCAGGATCACTGGTTAGTTGTATTTTACATGGAAAATGTAAAGCAGGGTTGAGTTCACAATAGCCATTTAGTAGGTAAGTATGAGGTATTACATTAAAATACTGATCAGCTCTTTGCCACTATTTAATTCTTGCTATTAGTCTATTTATTAGATTACGTAGATCAAACAACAGAGGGGTATTAACTGTATTACACATTCTTGGTAAAAGTCATCAAAAGACCCAGGAGAAAAAAAACCACCTTGTATTTAAGGGCTTTTTAATCACTTGTTTTGGGATGTAGGTGTTTGTCAAGTGAGATTCCCTGGGTTTCTAAGCTACAAGCTAAAATAAAAAAATAAAAGAGAAATGAGAAAAATCCAAATACACAATAAAGGGCTCGAAGAGCAACCTTCCTCTTTGAACTGGCGCAAGGACCTGCTTCGAGTGCTTTATGGGTTACTTTTCGGGGGGTGTGCTTACGGTTTTGGCCCTTTTGATTCGTTTGGAAATAAGCACTTGGCCATTTGTCATCTACTGCGCAGCCACTCGCACTAACCCTGTGATGCCACACGCACTTGAAAGGCAACGCTGCATCCCAGAGACGCACCTGGGCTTCGGAAAATGAAACAAGTCCAATTGCTTTACAGAATTTTTAAGGTGGAGAGAGTAGGTCTAGGTGGCATCAGAATTAAGAATGGAATATGAAATAATTTCCAAAACCAGTATTGAACGTTACTGAGGTAAATCAGAATGTATTTTAAATTTCTTACGATGACAGTTATGTTTTTCTCAATAGAAATAAACAAGCTGTAACATACAAAAGCCTCACAAAAAAAAGAAGTATGATGAAATGGAGCGTTTAAAAATAGAAACTAGAATCCAAAATTCCCCCTCCCCAACCCTCTTCCTTTTTTTTTTTTAAATTTTTTTTTCCTTTTATATCTGTGAAGAACTTGAACTTACCAAGCAGACCTGTCCCCAGTAGAGGGTTAAGTAGCTGTGGCACCACAGAGTTATTGTTGAGTTTAGCTGGACCAGATGGATTCCCAGCATTATTAGATATGTTCAGCAATGTTTCTGCCATTGACACCACTGCTGTCCCACCACCCAGGGTTGAGACAGACAGTGCTGCCACTGCTGATGATGTAGTGGTTGTGGTAGTGGTTGCTTGGGAGGAGGTGGCTATGGAAACCTCTGGATGATTAGCGGTGTTGCCCGATGCGGAGTTGAGGACACCTCCCACCAGCTGGGGATTCAAGGCCATTAATGCTGAGGCCCCAGAGACAGCGGGGAGGAGCAGGGGGTTAGAAGTAGTGTCAGTGCCTGAAAAGCTCGGTATGGGGTTGCCCAGGGGGTTGGTTAAAAGGGTCTCCACCCTGTTGCTCTCTGCCTGATTGCTCGGCACATGGTCAGGTGGGGCCGGCATCTGTGTTACTGAGGGTAAAGGGTTATTTTGCTGTTGCAACAGGTCTGAGATGGTCAGATTGAAAGATGGTAGGGGAAGCATGGCAGCTGCTTGGGCTTGGTTCTGAAGGAGGGTTGCTAGAAGCTGAAAATGAACAGGCTGTAATACCTGCCCATCCACGTCACCGGAGAGAAAAGCTAAAGCAGCATTTACATTCGGGTTGAGAAAACCTAAAGGGTTGAGGTTGACCTCAGACTTGCCTTCTCCTGCTGAAGGCTGTAGTATATTTAATAGATTCTGGTTTAGGAGATGTTGCTGATTCACTGGCAAAGAGATAGGTAGAGAATTGAGGAGGTTTTGATTCAAAGAATGTGGAAGATTGTTGTTTGAAGAGCTGTTCTGCGGAAAATGAAGCGAGTGTTCGTGGCCAGCAAAAGGGAATTCGCTCCCAATGGGCAGCTGGCTCTGAAGCGGGTTTCCAGCTGCAGTAGTGACTATAACACCGTCTTGAAGCACAGATGTTGTCTTCGTGATGGCAGGTTGGCTGGTGCCAGCTATGGCTATTGATGATGATGGTCCTGAACCCCCTGCAACGCAAAAGAACAAAATTATTAATAGAATATTGCCTGTTGGGAGACACTCATCGAGGTTATAAAGCAACCAGGTCAATCCAAACCAGGAATGTTTGATACTCATGCACAGGAAAGAAAATGTTTTGAGCATCCAGACCTGAGCACTTTTAAAATATGAATGAATCTTCCATCAAGCTACTTCAGACACTATGTGCTGTGACACATCTCATCAGAAATTATTTAACTATACACGTCTTTTTCCCTTAAATTTCTCTGAGTGGGGGTATAAGAGGATTTCATTCATCATATATTTTGATTAGCATAAACCTAAAAGCAACCATAACTTAATGTAGTTAGTTGGACCAGTACGAAATTAACTACTGCGAAGAAGGATCAATGGGAAATATGAATGATGTTGCGTGAAAGAACGTGAGCACATGATCTAAATGTAGATATGAACCTCATGCTCCTCTATTTCCATCTCTATTCCATTAACGGGGTTTGGGAGAATTACCATTTAAAGCATTATTTTGACTCCTGGAGAAAAAACACAACGATGATGATTACAAGTCATGATGATGCTTATAATAAAATCCAATGAACAAAATACATTATGGTCAAGGCAGGTTAGCAGACAAAAACCCCCAACAATTTATAAAAAAGTGTAAATTGGGGTGGTCTAATCATATCCCTCACTCAGCATGAAAAGAAAGGCCAACTGGGTGGATTTGCTGTGAGGGGGTTACATGGAAAAAGTGAGAGAATAACAAAGTTTTGGGTATCTTCAGCCCCCTTTGCCAAAGCTGAAGCATAAAATAAATTATTCATTGTCTTTCACTTAAGGCAGAGTCTTGAATTGGCAGCGGTCATACACAAAAACCATATGAGAGGAGACTGGGAGAATTAAAGCAAGTGAAATTGCCTTGAATGACACCTTTCTACTTTATTCATTGCAATTCATTGGAGAAAAAACATTAAAAACATGTATTAAAATTATATACGGCTTGTATATAAAATTGTATAATTATAAATGTATTTAACTATGGCTTTGATGCAATAAAATAATTTTCCACTCTCAACTGCCTGCAAATATAGCTCATAGGATAGAGATCAGAATGTATCGATTATCGGAAAGTAGCAATTAACCATTTTTCTAAAAAAATACTATTTGAAAAAGGGATGTGCAGCTATGCTGTTAACAGGTAACAACAGAATCAAATCTTTACATCATTTGTGACTTAAAATACCATTTTTCAAGTATTGTAACATTATGACAACTCAAAAAGGTACAAAATTAACACAGTACATGAGGCACTGCATTAAATTCACAAGAAGAAAGATCCCACCCTCTCTCCCAGGCACCATTATCACATTTCAGTACAGAAATTAAATAATAAATTTTAAAAAAAAGATAAAGTAAGAACAAATTGTAATCATAAAGGAGAGGATATCCTACTCTGCTGTGATGAGAAATATCTTAACCAAGCAATAAAAGCCGTTTCATGACAAGTACATTTCTCCAGGCAGCGGTTTGGAGCAAAAAACCAGATATGCACTTGAGGAACAAAACCCCAACCCTGCACCGAAAAATCTACGTCCCATTGGACTCCCACTTACGGGGTTGTGTTTCACATCTCAGACTGGGCAGGAACTGCAAATGCTCTGTATCTTGACACCCCCAGGCCTGGGAAACACCTCATATATACCTGAGAAACCAGCACCCACGCGCTCCCCGGCCTCAGAAATACAAAATTCCAAATTATAGACAACTTCCCCATAAAAGTCAATGAAAAGCTGCCAAACAATCAGACAAGTTGCTCAGAAATTACTCAAAATTAAGCTAATAACAGCAAACCTATTGGTGGAGATGAGTGAAAACCACAGCTATGGCAAGTAAGTTTGTTTTCTGCCAACGTATCTGTCCTAATACTGGCTACCAGATTCTGGTGAGAAGCCACCTTAGGCCATGCCTCCCAAATGGAACGTAAGAGAAAAAAGAAAGATTCTCTTAAGCACGTGTTTACCCATCAAGATGTACAACACCTATTGAGATGACATGTTAAAAAGATTTTTCGTGTGTGCGCACTTTTTTTTTCCTTTTAGTATTTTGCTTTTTTTATTAATAAGCCAACAGTAAAACATAGTTTACCACAAGAAAGACATAGAGGGGCTGGAGCAAATGCAGAGAAGGGCAACGGAGCTGGTGAGGGGTCTGGAGCACAAGTCTTGTGAGGAGAGGCTGAGAGCCTGGAGAAAAGGAGGCTGAGGGGAGACCTTCTCGCTCTCTCCAACTCCCTGAAAGGAGGGTGTAGCCAGGGGG
>JAOXJK010000077.1:2871232-2884265 GCA_025774025.1 Xenus cinereus
AGCTGTGGCTGCCCCATCCCTGGAGGGGTTCAAGGGCAGGTTGGAGGGGGCTTGGAGCAACCTGGTCTGGTGGGAGGCGTCCCTGCCCAGGGCAGGGGGTGGCACTGGGTGGGCTTTAAGGTCCCTTCCCACCCGAACCGTTCTGTGATTTTATGGTTTCTGATCTTCACTCACCCAAACTCAGCCAATAGAACGTCTGCTATAGCTATAAATAAATTATTCTTTATTTCCCTTTTCCACTTCTACTAAAATTAAAGGCTTACTCATTTCAGCTCCCGTTACTAAACAACCAAGTTAATTAAGTAGAGATTGAGCTGATTCCCAAGTTTTTCCAATTTGCGAGCACTTGCTAACAATAAACATTCATAAATAGAGGTAATTTGAAAAGAAAACTCTATTCTACTTCCAAATTTTTCCTGTATTGTAAACCTCCTGGTAGCAAGTATGTTTACACTGGCTGTATAAAACTCTATCATGTTAACAATTAAGTTTTACCTAATACAAATGCTTATGCCTAGGAAGACAGTGATTCCTTTACGTTCAGAAAATGACAGTGGGTTTGTGCATAAATCTTGTACCAAGAGTTAAAAAGAGCAAATAAATGAGAATATTCATTTCAATAGCAGGGTAGGGAGCAGACTTGACCTACCACACGTCTCATATTTGGAAATCTTATTCTTCACATAGAACATTTTCCCCACTCTTTACAGTTCTCATTTGAATAGGAAAATAATCACTTTTGTCTCCCCAAAATAGTAACAAAGGAAAATAAGGTAGAATGTTGAAAAGCAGTGCCAGATTTTAAATATATGTCATTCCTTATAATCACACCCCATCCTCCCCACCAGAGAAAAGTCCCTCTGTATGTTTATATAGACACTGAAATCCAGAATTGATACAACATTTGAATTGGCTTTATAATTAGAAGAGTAGCTGGTTGGCATCCTGTCTAGGAGTTATTTAAGTTTAGTAAGAAGCTTTTCTCAGACATCACAAGGATGCCAACCGGCTACTCTTCTGAATTTAATGTCAAAAAGTTCTACTGATTTTGTAATTCCATGATATATAAAAGTCATTTTGTGGAGCACATCCAGGAGTTCCCATACTAGAATGTGCCACTTTGTGCAGGTTTAATGTGATACATTCTAAAATACCCCATCTTTGATGCACAGGAAAGACCATTTTCAGAGAAGCAAGCGCCTACATGACGTCGTTGACCATCACTACATCCAATAGTATATTACACCTTTTATTCATGTAACTCTTTATACTTTTTCATCGGTATTTTTCACCTGGATTAAGGGCAAATCCTTTAGTTGGACTAAATCAATTCACTCCTCGGGAGACACAGCTTCGTGCTACAGGCATAAAGCAAGAGGAAATGAAACATTATAAATGGCAGTAACTGGGACCCGTTCCCCTCATGTTGCTGATAAGTAAAAAAAACCCAACACAACAAAGGTAACAATTTGAATTTTTTTTTTCCAAATAATTAAAAAAATATTTTAAAATAACTTTTCTCTGAGCTGCAATATGATTATCGACAAGATAATTTCTGATTCTGCAAGAAGACAATCCCTGACCGCTCCACTTCGACTCGTTTGCATTATGTCTATTAAATCAAAGCCTCCTAAAACTCTTTGAGTTACTGTTTTCCAAGGCAATGGTCTGTTCCCAATTATATTACACTGTACTTGGCTATATTAAAATCAATGCTGTTTGAATGGGGTAGGTACTGGGCCTGTGCGCTCCTCCCTATTTAATTATACTGTATTATTTTCTATTCTGTAAAATTCACCAGTAAGAATTACTGGTCTGAGTCTATGTATATAGCCTTTGCTTGCCAAATCTGCCCTTTAGCTGTCACTACTAAACTCCTAGACCTAGAGTTTCTCATATTTCTGATGTTCTGATATTTGAGACAACTCATCAACTTCATTTCTATTTCGCTCTGGTTATTATATTAGTTTTCTCGATTCTCCTTATCAGCTGTAGAGAGGTTTTACTCCCAAATATGTTTCACTTGTTTTCATATGTTCCATCACTTGAGCCTAGAACCCAGTCTCCTGGCAGAAAAGGGACTTTTTTCAAAGGAATAGCCCTAAATACTCTATACAGACCTGCTGTTACCTCCTTCTTATTAAACAGTGTTTGCAACCCACATACTACAGAACTGAGAGACTGAAATTGTTAATAAAAATTAATTGAGCATAACTGGTTTTCAAGGGTTTAAACTTGGAAAACTACAAAAGGTTTCTACTGCATCAACAGAAACTTTTATTTTTGTATTTATTTATCTTTAATTCTACCACACTCATACTGAAAATTACCTGGAAACTGAAGATATTATCTGCGGAAGAAGAAAACAAAAGCTAGAATAAGAAAACTTGGTCCATGTGGTTAAAATATAATTAAAAGCTTAGGCAATAACCAGCTATCTAATTGTAGGGATTCTCAGTATTTTTTCTCTCAGGAACTATTTTCTGATTAGTAGCTATTCTGAATGCTGGCACAGAAAACAGATTTAGCAATTAAAATACTTAAAAACAAAGCAAAAAAAGAGAAAAGCCACAAAGATGAACAGAGGAGTTTCCCAAAGAAATCTTACTCAGCTAAACCGTTCACGTGGCATTTATGACTCTGCTCAGCTCCATCCATCAAAACTATCAACCTGCTATGCAGAATAACACAGGATAATTCACAATATATCTCTTCTCTTTTTTTGTCTACATAACCGAATGCACACTGGTAACTATTATTTTTAAAGGTTATTATTAACGCAACATACTCGACATTTCACACTTGTTTCACGGGAAGAACGCTTCCGTTCTCCTGCAAATACAACAAAATGTCCGTATCTGGATTTTCCCAGCCCTGGATTAGATTTAAATCTCGCTCCTGAGCCCCACGCTGCAGTGATGACTCGCACAGAGCGATGGATGAAGGTTTACGTGCTATTTTTTGGGCCCTTCCCCTGGGAATAACACAAAGATAACAGAACCTGAAATTTCATCTTAAAGAAGAAAACAGGTTTCTAGGCCTGTTAATAACATTTAACTACTTCATAAAGTAATTAAATGCAGGTTGTGCGTATTTCGCAAGCATCAAAACTAAAGAAACAATCACCTTCAGCAGCGAGGAACAGAACTTACTCAAATCTTCCTAGTTTTTGCCTACACAGAACTGCTATTTATCTTTTAGATAAGGAAAAAAGTTTCGGTTTAAAGCCCTATAATTATATTGCTATAATTCTATCTGTTATCTCCAGGGTATTAGAAATACCACAGCAGAAGAGAAGTTCCCAGGTGGGTTATAGACATCTTTCTATTCCTATATTGATGAGAACTGAATCGGCCATTTCTGTTGAAACATTTCTTCCTGGGGCTTTGACATATGCACAGATTTGTTTTGTCGCATTTGCCTTCCTGGGAAGAAATTCAGCTTGCCTGGAGACCAGGACTGGCCATACAAGGAAAGGCTCTGATTAATTAACATAGGAATGAGGACAAGCCATGCCACCCACCCGTAGGCCACCTTCTCGAGTGGTCCCAGGTGCCACCACACCAAAGCATGGCCAGGATGCTTTGGGTCAAGGCGATGACGCAAGACAAGAAGATCCCTCATGGGGATGAACTTGTATTCTCATTCTTAGAAGCCCCCTTTGATGTCTAAGCAACGTTTTATTGATAACTTTTATGCTATGTAAAGCTTCTGTTAATTGGTTCCAGTCTGAATTTCATGCAGGAATCTTCAGCCTTTTCCACCCTGATCCCACACGGGGTGAATTCCTACAGCTCAGCTTCTCGACGGTAACCACTGGTGCACAGGCTCTTATCTCACGTAACATTCAGTCTTTTCTGCTCCCTGGAGAGCAAGTGAACATCATCCAATGCTGTGATAACTTCACAGCTTTCACGTGGACAAGGACAATTCAGAAGACAGGCTGCCCAGAGAAGTGGTGGAGTCTCCGTCTCTGGGGACATTCAAACCCCCCTGGACACGTTCCTGTGCGACCTGCTCTGGGTGACCTGCTCTGGCAGGAGGATGGACTGGATGATCTCCAGAGGTCCCTTCCAACCCCATATCATTCTGTGATTCTGTGAAGAACCCACACATCCCATTGGGCCCCATGGAACTCAAGACAGGTGGAAACCCAAAAGGGATTTTGTAGAATGCTTAGTGGGAGAGGAAAGCAAACTCCTAAGGCAAAGCCAGACCTTTGTTCTGCTCAGAAGAGAGTACAAAGTCTCAGAAGAGAGGGACTCTATCAGGAAATACTCCTCTCTGTCAGCATGACAAGGCAAAACAGCCAGACGAGGATTGATAGCTGCTTGCTTGTGACACAAACCGCCAATACAGCTAAGGAAAAAAAAAAAAAGTGCCTTTTTTCCCCCAGGAATGGAGAGAAACCCTTAAAAGTCATCAGAAACTGTGAGCAGCATAATATTAGAAAATTATTTTTACATAATTCAGTTTGTAGAGAATTCCATTCTGTATTTTAAAGAAGGAACATCTCTCTCGGAGGAAGCTGGGGAATACATATCGGGTTCTTTCTTGGGCTAAGGAGGGAGCCCGCTCGCACGCTTACGGTCACTTGCATTTGACCTGATGGAGTTTAGCTACGATTTATCAAACACACGCTCTAGAAGTCAACCAAGCTGAAAGGCTGAGGTATCAAATGGAAGGTTTTCTTTCTGCTTAAGAAATCAACACAGTACCACCTTTCAAACCCGCGTACGTTGTTCAACCAGTAGTAGTTAAATGAAACACACATTTTTGAGCTGCCTCCTTTTTATCTTTAAACAGCACGGAGATGGGAACGGCAGCGTACCTGTTTCCTCTCCAAGATTCACCGATGAATAAACCAGGAAATCTCTTTCTCCACTCTTCCAACTGAACATACAGTTTATTCAACCGTTTAATTACCAAAATTATCAAGATAAAGGCAAACACAGACTTGGCACTCCCCTGTGCTGGCCCTGAAAAGGGTTATTTTGTCAACTTTTGTACTCCTGGTATCTGCTCCAATCTCTGATAACACCAACTCTTTAATGCAAGCAGTAAAGAACACATGTACGGCCCGGACACGCACTGCCAGGTCAGTCACCGCGTTCTAGGGTTGAAGTAGCAGCATGTGCTGCAAAAAAAACCCCCCACCCCAAGTTATCTGGGCAAGCAAGAAAAGCTGAGGTCGGGGTACGTACGAAAGTGCATGGATTTTATTTACGCAGAGCGTGTGGAGGTTAATAAAATAAGAATTGTCAACAGGAAGGAGGCCAAGATGATTTTGTTCAGGAAAAGGGAGATGTATTTTACTCTAACACTGGGCTTTTTCCTCATTTGTTTTATTTTTGAATTCTGGATATCAGCGTGAAATAGGCAGACTTTTCACGCTGGTATATTGGTAAACTCACATTTATAAGGAAGATACGTGAAAGGAACCCATTTAAAAATAGCCATCGCGTATTTCCGAGCAGTCAAAGACAGGGGGATCCTTTTAGAAGGGAACGTACCTGCTTCAGGACTCGTTTGATTACAGCTGCTAACAATGCTGTTGGGTACCACTGGAGTGGAGGAGGCCTGGATTCTCGACTGAGGTGGGTTCGGATGTAATGAGTTTCCTAAAGCCATTCCCGTCTGACCGAGCATCCCGCAGTTCCCGCTCGCCTGCATCTGATTTATTAAACCCGCGAGATGGTTGGTTGTGCCCGGGTTAGTACCGTGGACAAAGTTAGTGTTTGCGTTCTGGCAGTGCACACCGTCCCCTCGCAAGGGTAAACTCTGTGCCAGCGAGTTCTGGAGACTGCCAGAGTTCATACTGGTGTCTGCAAAATGCATCTGGTTACCAGAGCAAGGTAAAGCAGTATTTGAGCTCCCACAACTGGTGGTACTATTGCTGCTCATGTGAGAGCTCTGACAACTCATGGACTGAAGGAGCTGGGACATAGAACTGATGGGAAAGGAGCTTTGACTTTGCTTTCTTATCAAATCAGATCCAGCTTTGGAAACTCCAGAACTGTCCAACTGAGACTGTCTCAGCAAACTCAACACCGTGGTGGTCGGCTGCTTTCTTTTTCTCAGAGGGTCTTTTTGCTGAGACATCAATTTATCTCTCAGTGCTGCTCGGCCGCTCTGCCCTTCAGTCGTTGGTAGGAGCACGTTGGCAGCAGGAGGGAACATGGTATTTAAAGTGCTATGCCCTTCGGTGTTACCACCAGCGGTGGCAACAGGTCCAGAATTGCTACTGCTGTTATTGTTGTTACCAGCAAGTTTATTTTGATTTGCTAGCTGTGCTTTGGCTGCTGCTGAGAGTAAACTACTTGCTGGAAAAGAGGCAGCGTTGTGCTGGTTCAAGATCTGATTTAAAGGCATTCCCAGCAAACCAGGCTGACTCTTCAAGGAACCACTTCCAGCCGATGCAGTGGAAAAAACTGCATTGTTTGGAGGATTTAATACATTACTCATTCCAGCAATTAATGGGTTAGGGATGTCCTTGTATTGATTAAGTCCATCGTGCTTGGTGGAAGGGCTAGATGGCATAGATGGTCTCGGTGACCCTATTGTTGACCTTGGGGACCTGGGAGGAACTTTAATACCACTACAGGATGACTGGGGTCCTACTGGAGGCAGCAGGAAATTTCCGTGATCTGATGACGTGGAAGAAGAACGTGATCTTTGGGGAGAAGCCTCGATCCTTCCAATCCCGGATCCCATCATATGAACCGGGGACGTCACTGGGGAAGGAGAGAGGGAAGTCGAAGCAGAATGCTGAACTCTTTGAACATGACTGCCATGATTCATGTGACCAGGTTTGACAGTTGGCAAAGGAAGGTTACTTGGCAAAGGGACGACAGCAGGAGGCATGCTTACATTCATCACGGGTACCTGAGAGTGGACATTTGAATGGAAAGTAGTTGGGTTAATGATAACGGGGTTCTGATTCACTGGTTTGCTGGGAATAGGGTCAAGTATGCCGAGTGGATCCTTTTCTGATGTTAATGGCTTTTTCTGAAGAGCACAAGAAGGCGGTGGAGGAGGTGGGGGTGGACCTTGGGGTGGTTTATGGTGAAACATTGCTCGCGGTATTTCCATACCAGTTGAAAAGTTACACATGGGTTTTTTCATTACTGGGCTTTTTGTGGTCAAGGTTGGGGAAAGAGGTATATTAGTCCTTCCAGCCATTGCACAGGATGACTGTATGGGAGAACCATGTAGCATTACTGATGGTGGAGACAGAGGTGTCCTGTTCATGTGAATAGGACTAGAGTTGGGTGCTCCATGAAAATTGGGATTGTTCCTTGTGAAAACATCAGGGCTTCCAAGTGGGTCAGTCCTAGGAGAGATTGAGCCATCTCCGTATATCTGTGATCCTGATGAAGCTGGACTGGGCATCCCACCATGACTGCCACGATACGGAGACTTCTGTCCAAGTTCATTACTACCCAATCTCTGCCTAGGATAGACAGAATGAAGTTCTTGTTGCTGGCTTCCAGCCATTTCTTGCACGTAAAGCCTACCCATGGCATTAGATGCCCCTATCATCAACTTGAAAGGAGTCTTACATTCTGGCATCACAGAATTTGTAATTCCTTCATGCGATTTATTCCTCACTGATCTCGGAGTTGCTGCTCGAGTAGGAACTACTGGAGTCGCACCTGATATTAAAAACACAACAGTTACTGTTTGGAAACCCGATATCACACATTTCAGTACAAAATTACCGTGAGTGAAAATACTCATAAAAGCTAGAAAGCCTTTTTGGTTAAACTTATATAATTTTTCTTAACTTCGGTTAACAGATATAATACCTAAAATCACCAAGTAGTTGCTGGAAAGGTGCTTCCCTACTAAGTAGGGCAGATGTATAGACTTTAACTCAATATCCCATATAAAGACCACATAAATATGGACAACATTAAAGCTTGTGTTTCTTAAGTTTCAAGCACACCTGCTACCTACAGAAATTTATTTTAGCGTGGTCCTTCTGAAACACCGATTCCTGGAAGGTGGTTTTTTTCTCTCCTCCTTTTCTCTTTTCCCTCTGACCATCATCTCCAGTGGCCCTCTCCTGAACCTCCAGCACCACCACTTTGGCTACAGCTAGAAGGGCTGGCAGGAGGAGCAGGGAAAAGGATGCTCTGGCACCATCTATTGAGTACAGGAGGAACAAAGCCCAACAAGGGTTTAGACTAATTTCTCCACACCATAGAGAGAAGAGGGTCCTGCCCCACATGCTGTCCCTGATGAGGATGAATGGGGACCCGTGCCATACGACTTTGGCCCAGATTTCTAATCAGCCAAGCACTTAATTGCAGAGACCTACGAGACCGTGGCTGTGCAAGGCAGGAGGCAGCTTCTCTGGCTGCTCCGCATCACTCCCTGGCACCGCCAGCACTGAGTTCCAGTCCTCTGAGTTAATCAGTTCCTAGGAAACTGCCCTGTATTTCTTTACTAAATTAAGGCTTCACCTGCAGCTTCTCCAATGATCTTTCTTGGGGTGAAGATGCTAAATTTAAGGGGCTCAACCTTCTATGTTGGTTTCAGGATAAGGGGTTATCTGCATACGCACGCATGAACCCCTCTACAATGGAAAATTTTCCAAGAAATCCCAGTTTTGAGACTCCTACAAGCACAAGACCACTCTCCTTTTTTGCCCACTAATGTCAGTTTTATTTAAAAAGATTTTTTTCCCCCAATGGTTTACTTTAAGAATACCATCACAAGCAGCTCCAGGTCTGGCAGACTTTCTGCCAGTTTTGCTGCTCTGGGAACGTGTAATTGAGCTCGGAGTGCTTGGCATGAAGCCTCTGAATATGCAAACTTAAACTTGAGTAATGAGCTAAAGATTTCACGTTCAAATGAATTCAGAGGTGCCTTTAAATTCCTCTGCTCACAAGAACCCAATTCCCTTCTTTCCTTCAGCATGGCCACAGGAGACAGATGGCACTGACAATCCCGCCTTCATCCTATTTGCTCAACCAGCTACATCAGGACAGAAACAAACATATTACCTTGCCCAAAATACAACCAAAAGTCTCTTTTAGGGGACAAATCTCAAGACTGAACTGCAAGATGAAATAGGTAGGAGAACCCTCACTTCGAATGCTGGACCTAAGCAAATGGTCAAATGTAAGTGTGCATAAATGAAGACATTTCGTTTACAAAAGCAATTTATTGGGAAATCTTCTTTGCTTCAGTACACAAAATTCTGATCAACAGAGAAGGTAAGACCACATAGATGTGACTTGTGTCTTTAATATTTAGTTGGTTTTACCTCCTTCATTTTGCTAAGTTTTTGAAAACAGAAATGTAATTTTGGTACTACTCATAAAGGATAAAAAAAGAATTAATAAGGAAAAAGCATAGTAATCTGGGAAATTGCGCTGTTTTAAAAACATAAATTACATTGCAAAAGAAAATTTAAACCAAGTGTTAAAACCACATGTAGCAATTTGAAAATGCCAAGGCACATCAGTATCTTTACACTGTCGACCTACTTATTTTTATATCCTTAAAAATTTCCACTTTGGGTCAGGGATTAGCAATTAGCCAGCTATTATTACAGCAATAGAGGGGTGCTAAAGATCCTCAGATTATCAAGGGCCACTTCCCGGAAGTTGCATGGATCACAGTATGGAACTTGAGGACCTTCAAGGTCCCTTCCAACCCAAACCATTCCGCGATTCTATGGTTTACTGAGCTCTGTCTTAAAAGTAACTTCGCTACTTTGCCCTAACCATTTGGATTTTTTGAGCCTACTTCAGAACCTTTTCTTGTAATCCTTAGAAAGTAGATAATTTTCTGTTGAAGTTTCTATGCAACTCTGTTTTTCAGCCGTTTCTTTCAGTGCTAACCTTGTCCTTTACCTTAAGTAGCTTTATTTTCTGGTGCTGATTCTCCTTTATTCATGCTGTCTTTACTGACAGCAATCCTACCTCGTTTCAGCCACCTCTTTGCCAGGTTGAACAAGTCAAACGCTTTCATAAAGCGGGTTTTGCAGTTCACCAAAAGAAAAGCCTCTGCTCTCTTTCAGCTTGGGTGCCGCCAGCGAGACGAGCGACGCAGGAAGGGACTCGGTGCACGACACCATTTGTGCTTCTCCCAGAGCCACGTTGATCTGCACCATTCCACCATCTGCTACCGCTCACAGGCATCTTTGATCAGCTACCCTATCCGGGTCTTCTTTCTCAATAATTTACAGCTAATAGCTTTTTGGTTTGTTTTTTTTTTTTTCCCCACTAGTCCCAGGTGAATAACCTTACAATTAATAGGATTTGTTGCTCTAACTTTTCCTTCACTCCAGGTCTCAATGATCCCCCAGTTTTTCAAGATGTTCTGATCTTCTCTTGTTTTGCTAGCTTCAGCCATCAACAAATTACCTCAGTTTTCCTTGATATGGATAATTAAAATGCTAATCCAGGTTGGTCCCCAAAAATAATCCTTGAGAAATTACAGTGGAGATCTTCTCTAGCTGTATATTCCGCCTTGCAATACAATTTCCCATTTAGCCAAGTCCTTAGCCACATTCTAATCCCTTTATAATCACTTTATTCTGCTTCTCTAATTTCCCATGTGACAGAATATCAGACATATTACTACAGTTCCAAAAGATGAGAGCTAATGTATTTTCTTTGTCTAGAACAATCTGATATCTTTTCCAAGAAAATCATGCTTTTAGTCTGGGATGACCTGCTTTTTAGACTCATTTTCTATCTACCTACATCTCTCTAATTACTACCTCTATTTTTTCCTTTAATCCGTTTACTATTGCACTCATAGACATGGAAGACTTTTGGTGGGTGTTTCTGTAGAGTAATTATATATATATTTAAAATTAAGTAATTATACTCACTTGTTCCACCACCAGGACTAGTTAGAACGAGTGAAGGATGTGGTGCTTCCATGCTTTTATGAAGTGTAGCCACAGCAATAATTTTCCTTTTGTGGATGCATAGTTTGGTGACGTCTTCGTCCGCTTTAACATCTTCAGCAGTTCTCTGCTTCACAGCAGCTCCAGGATCAAAATTAAAGACCTGAGAGTAAAAATGCCAATGTTTAATATAATGATTATGGGCAGAAAACTCAACGAAAATAGAATTAAAACAGAAATGTTACATAAAATTAAATTTACTTCTGTTTCTTAGAGGTATCTGACTGCGTTCTCAAGAGATGAAATAGAAGTCAGGGTCTTGTTCTGATTCTCACGTTAGCACGACGCTGTTGATGGGTAGGTTTCCAATTTAATAGGAAAATGTTAAAACATGACAAAAACCAAGTCAGATCTTCTCCACGAGGGGAGAAGGCAGAGGGAAGATTCATTTTGTATTTCATGGTAAATCTCTGGATGTGTACCACTTATTTTATAGATACGATCTGAGCAGAGATTAAGTCATGGCACAGCACATCAGCTGATATAACTGATAAGGATGCAAAATGATGCTTTTTACCTTGGGAAGAACAAGAGGACATTCTAGGCCACACTTGCATGTTCCATCAGTCAGCAAGTAAGTCTTCACCTGCTCCAAGCAGGATAATAAAGACCCACTGGGACTGTAAAGGAACAGAAATGATGAATACAAGCTATTTGATAGGTCATGACTTCTATCTGCCATTCTAACAGCTCACACAGAAAGTGGTTAAAATAACACAACTAAGATTTCATGTTTTGTTTCATAGTACTTCTTGCTTTTAGTCAAGAACTGAGATGATACTTATAAAAAAAATCCAAAAAAATTTTTAAAGGAAGCTTTTATTATAGAAAAACAAACACAGCGAGCACAGAGAAAAGAAAATAAGTGAGATTATTGATATTTACTATTCACATTACAATCCTGCTTGAAAGCCTTAACAACACTAAGGTTATTTTTCTCCCTTTTTTCTCCTATAAAGTGTAAAACACAGGCAGAGCCCAGTCCCCACGGACCTGCTCCCCCCTCCATCACATCACTCAGCTCCACGCAAGAAAGATGCTCATCTGCACTTCTTAGGACTGGGACCTAATTTAAGAAGAAAAAACACACCCAAAAATGTGTTTGAAGAAGAAAGAGAACAGGGGGCTCAGTAACAAAACTGTTGTGGCTGGGTCTCCTGGTTGCAGAAACAAATTTGGTTTCATTCAGCTAAAATTTCATCCCTTTCACTGAAAGTGAGAAATATTACACCAAGAAGCCAGTCCAGTGAGTTTCTGATAAACTGCACTCGGATTTCTCTAACTCCCACCAGAAAATCATTATCTCCATATCCAAAAATAGGACATTGGAAATTCTGTTACGGCAAAATCACTAATTCATAAGATGAAAAAAAGTTCTCGTGTCACAAGCCTCTGAATTCCAGATTGCTCTTTATTACTTGGCCGCCTAAACTGTTTATCGGGGAAAGAATGCAATGATTTATGGGGACTGGCTAAAACACCGGTTCTTAATGGCAGCTGTAAACAGCCCTTATTTTAACAAAAACAAGTGGAATATTTAACAAAAACAACTTAAGTGGCATAGTTTGGATCATGAAAACACCCAAGAGTCAAAACTCCAAACCATGACGAACTTTTGTAGTTAAACCCCAATGTATAAACACGTAATTCTGCACAAGGACTAAGTCACGCATAAAGCAACACCTTCAAGTGACATTTAGTTATGCTGACAGTTTCAGTAAGTAATTTATTTGCCAGACTCGTCCTGAAACAGTTATTTTAGAGAGAACTGCCCAGGTCAAATAAGTGCAACAGTGACAGTTCTGAGGGTAGAGCAAGATAAAAGAGCGGTTTAAAAATAACAGCACAGGTTTGCAGTGGTAGATAGGTCAGAAGGTCAAACTTTCCTTAAACTGAAATACTTGGGGAGCAGGGGAAAATGACTCTTTATTTTTATTTATTTTAATTTCATCTATAGACTGGTTAAACCACGATTATCACATTTTAACTCAGTGAGCATCGTTTGTTCTCTACTTTGGCTCTGCATCTCCAGCGCTGGCCGATGGCTTTGCAGCCCCTCTGCTGGGAGGGGGGGCTGAGAGAGTTGGGGGGGTTCAGCCTGGA
>JAOXJK010000077.1:2898280-2916056 GCA_025774025.1 Xenus cinereus
CCGGAGCCTTCTCTTCTCCAGGCTGAACCCCCCCAACTCTCTCAGCCTGTCCTCACAGCAGAGGGGCTCCAGCCCTCGGAGCAACCTTGTGGCCTCCTCTGGCCCCGCTCCAACAGGTCCATGTCCTTCTTATGTTGGGGCCCCAGAGCTGGGAGCAGTTCTCCAGGTGGGGTCAAGAATAATGTTTTTGCTGAATTCCAGTGACTTCTGACAGCTAAACTACGTATCTTCTGCAGATTTGTGAGGTTTTGTGTTGTCCCCGTGGCATAAAGAATATTTCAACAAGATGAGTAATAAACAAGGAACTTCTTAACGGCCCAAACCATTCTCATGACAGACACCATAGGAGAAGTTCCATGTATCCAGGAGCTGGTAGGTATTTGAAAAAAAAGAACTGTTACGAACCACGGGCCTCAACATCGTACTCCTCCCCTTCGTAATCGTTGTCTGAATCTTCATCGTCTGGGTCCGGGTGCAGAGCTTGGCATTCACACATCGCTGAGAACATGGCTTCCACTGCAGGAACACAAATGAACACAAACCTCCCTCGTTTCTCCATCAACACTCCACAGTAACAGGCAAGAAATCCTGGCCCGAGCAACCAAAGAGATCGAGAATATTCCTTTACTAAAAATCACCACTGAATTCGTATTCGAAAACATCATCTAAGGAGCCACGCAAGAAACAAACCATATTTCTCGATTCCAGCCCTGTGCTTTAACCTCTTAAGAGCACTTTCCCATTATTTCACCAATGAAAAAGGCTTATCTTTGGACAATTCAGCCTGTGGTTACCCCCCCCGCAGGATTCCTTGCGGCATCTAATACATAAAATTCTTAAAACTTGGATACAACTAAGCTCCACGCCAGTCGGGATACAACTGAATTCCAGCATCTGGATATTAGTATGTTCTTAATAAAATCGTCACTGACTCACAATATCACTGAATTTGTAATTAAGAAGATGTTTGCCATATAAGTTCTCTGTGAATGTGCGTAGAAACGATTATCTGTGGCATGGATTTATACTTAAAAGTCTCTATTTTAAAGCACTGGATTTTTCCTTGAGAAGTGGCTCCTTGAAATATTCCAGCTTCAGCAAGATAAAACAATTTGCTTTGTTCTTTTCAGCACACAGAAATGAATGAAGTAGAGAAGGACAGTAAAGAATCACGTCATTTACGTCTCTCTACCCCGGTGTCTTCCACGTTTAGGCAGGACTTCAAGCTAAAGCGCGATTTCCCTCTTCACTTACAGGCCGATTTGTCGCTAGGCACAAATCTGAATTCTGCAATTGGTTCAGCGTCGTCATCACTGTCTTCCTCCTCCTCCCCTTCAGCCACGGGAGGCTCTTTTGGCCCCTCTTCTGTAGGAAATGGAAAGATTTAAGAGAAACGTGTTTATTTTCTCAAAAAAAGTCACGTTTGTTTATTCTTTCAGGAACACAGAGGTAATCAAATCAGAGGCCTGGACACAACAAGGGCAATGAAGCTGGTGAGGGGTCTGGAGAACAAGTTTTATGAGGAGAGGCTGAGGGAGCTGGGGGTGTTCAGCCTGGAGAAAAGGAGGCTGAGGGGAGACCTTCTCGTCGGTCTCCCAAGTCACAGGCAATAGGACAAGAGGAAATGGCCTCAAGTTGTGCCAGGGGAGGTTCAGATTGGATATTAGGAACAATTTTGACACTGCAAGGGTTATGAAGCCTTGGAATGGGCGGCCCAGGGAAGTGGTTGAGGCACCATCCCTGGAGGTATTTAATAGACGGGTTGACACAGAGCTTAGTGACATGGTTTAGTGATGATTTTTTATCAGAGTTAAGTTGGTTGGACTAGATGATCTTAAAGGTCCCTTCCAACCTAGACAATTCTATGATTCTAACCTGTGAGAGGCACCAACACACCCACTCCCACCCACGTTACTGATATCACCTCAACAACTCTTGCAACACACATAAAAACTTCTCTATTTATAATTTTAGGACTTTAGATTTCTGCAATGGTCACACAATGTACTTCAGGAGAACTGATTCTTATTAAAAACAACTGTGCTCAACCGCCCCCCCCCCCAGTTCACAATCATTATCATTTACTTGCACTATGCTCTATATGTATTCTTTTAAAACCGCATGAATTTTACAGATCCTTAAAGCTACTGTCATGAAATCAACTTGCTTCCCATCTGCCCTCTCCCAGAGGACTCTGACAGACTCTTCTTACAGAAGATCTCGACTCGATTTCTGCCATTCCTTGCCAGCCAACAACATGTCAGAGGTAGAAACTGCACCCAGAGCCAGTGACAACTCTGCGCAAAACCGTGCTTCCCAACGCCTATGCACAGGTGAGCAACAAAACAACATTTTATTTTCTGTAAATATTAAAGCCACAAAGAAAATGGCTTCAGTTCACAGAATCAGAGAATGATACAGGGTTGGAAGGGACCTCTGGAGATCAATCTAGTCCAACCCCCTGCCAAAGCAGGTCCACCCAGAGCAGGCTGCACAGGAACGTGTCCAGGGAGGTTTTGAATGTCTCCAGAGAAGGAGACTCCACCAGTTCTCTGGGCAGCCTCTTCCAGGGCTCTGACACCCTCAAAGGAAAGAAGTTCCTCCTCATGTTTAGATGGAACTTCTTACGTACAAGTTTGTGCCCATTTCCTCTTGTCCTGTCACTGGGCACCACTGAAAAAAAGACTGGCTCCATCTTCTTGACACCCACCCTTTAAGTATTTATAAGCATTGATCAGATCCCCCCTCAGCTTTCTCTTCTCCAGACTAAAAAGACCCAAGTCCCTCAGCCTTTCCTCATAAGAGAGATGCTTCAGGCCCCCGTGATCAAAAGAAACTAATTTAGTAATGCAAATATATTCTGTCACAAAAAAACCTCCATAAACAAAGCCATTAGTGTCGCGAAGAAACGCCATAAACTCTTGGCAAGAAAAACCTACAAAATCTGAATTCAAGCTCCAGCCAGGTATAATAGTTTCCCATGGTTGGTTTGCGTGTATTTATTTCTTACGTTACATTTCAGCCGACCCTCTCAACGGAAATCTAAATTCAAGGAAATCAATGGCAAACTTCCAAAGGCTGCTGAACCTGAATTTCACTCTATTTCAAAGAAGAGCTTTCCAAAGCATTTTCTTTAAGAAAAAAGGTTCTTTGCTTCATTTTGTTGTAATGAAAACTGCCGTAAGTATAGACTTTAAACACCATATATCTCAAACTGAAGTATATTCTCAGTAATAGAAAAAGTTTGCAGGGAAATAAAACAGAGCTAATCCCACAATAAATTTGACAGAATTAGAGAAACTGAGGACATGAAGAGGGATCTCAGCAGAGGGATCTGCTCAGCCACTGCCAGTGGCAGAAGGTCAAAATTACCAAGATGGTCTCTGAAAGCTTTATGCTGTTTTAAAAATTTCCTATCATAGATTATATGACAGTTATAGGGAAAATATCCTAGGTTTTCATCCATATTTGCAGTCAGATATGTGTTAAAACAAAAGAGTTGGCACTGCATTATTTTTAATGCATTTTCTCAAGCAAAACACGAGTGCAGAAAGTTAAGAGACACTTCTAAGAAATTAAGAGATTCTTATGAAAGGAGAAGCTCAAGAAGAGAAGGCTGAGGGAAGATCTTGCTGCTGTCTTCAACTAGCTGACACGTGGTTAAGGAGAAGATGGAGCTAGAATCTCCCCTGAGGTCCAAGTTAAAGGACAAACAGCAGACACATGTGCAACATGGAGAGTTTTGAATAAGTATTAGGGAAATTAAGGCTCTGGGTGTATCTTCCCAATGTATATGAAAGAAGATGGCTCTTTTCAGTGGTGTCCAGTAACAGGACACAGGTAATGGGCACAGACGGAAACACAGGAGGTTCTGTCTGGACATCAGGAAACACTTCTTTAGTGTGAGGATGATGAAGCATCAGCACAGGTTGACCAGAGAGGTAGTGGAGTCTCCATTTGTAGAGATATTAAACAACTGCCTGGACATAATCCTGGGAAACCTGTTCTAAGTGACCCTGCTTGACCAGAGGGGTTGGACATGATGATCTCCAGAGGCCCCTTCCAACCTCAGCTGGTCTGTGTGACCTCCAGATACCGCTTCAAACCAGCATCACTCTATGGCTACATCATAATTCTGCCTCCTGACATCCCCAGCTACTGGTTTTGCTAACTTCAACAGGAAACACTACCCATCTTTTCATCCAAGATTATGGAGAAAAGAATCCCTTTGCTTTATACACTTGACAATTCACATTTTTCACAGCCCGGGTTTTCTTACAGACTCTTCTCTTAGAACCTGTTCACATCGCAGATTCACCAACTTGAATTACAACATGAGAATAACATCCTCCCTAGAATGCCATGGAACCTGAAAGCCTACTTTCAAGAATTAGACCATGAATTACAGAAGCCAGAAAAACGAAATTTCTAAATACAACCACAATGCTGGGTTCCATAGGTGGAATTTACAAATGTAAAGGGAAAAAATATCAAAAGATTTCCCAAATTTTCATAAAATCCTATCAAAGGAGATTGCTATTCTCTTAGCTCTCTCTACTGAAAGGAGCAGCTCTAAATAACAGAGATTCAAAATAAGTTGCGAATACCAAGTGTTCTGTGCAAATAATATACATATCAGGTTAGAGCTGATCAGACAGAATTTCGTATTTTCTCTGTAGAAAGTGCTGGTAAGAATGAAAATGCACCAATGTGTTTAAAAACCTTATTTTGAAGCAAGGAATACCGTACAGATATTACAGTGACTCATTAAGATGCCCAAACAATCTATTGTAGATTAAAATAATTTTATTTAAAAATAAAAATGTACACACTTCTTCAACTGGGGCACTTCAGATTAGGGATCTCTTCAGTCTTTTCTGGAGGGATTTAAAAAAGCTTTGGAGAAATCTTAAAGCTAAGGAATTAGCCTGGTATTTATAGCTCAGTTTCCCAGTGTGTTCTTTGAGCTTCCTAGGACGTTCTTTTTCTCCATCTGCTGGTTGTTGACATGGTATAACTGTATATTTTGATTATGGAAATGTATAAGAATAAGAGCATTTCATTTTACATTTGACTGTAGAGTTGTGGCTTCATCTCAGGGCAAGGCTTTGCTACTACAATATAATCTAGGTCAAGAATGGTGCTGAATATTTTCTGATACAGATAACCAGAGTTCTATTGTTTAATTATGTCACAATATATTACTACCAATTATGACTAATACTCCATATGAATCACCCTGTCACAAAATGGTAATTTTATTACCATTAAAATACTGTGCTTCATATGCTGTTTCAATACAATCTGTTAAATCTAGGTCAGGAATGCTTTTTATTTCTTTGTTCTGTTATCAAAAAGGTCCACGTATGGATGCACTGTCTATCTCGTACAAAGATATGAATTGCTAAATTGTTTACTCTTCTACTTTAGCGCCATTAAACGTCGAAGATGTCTGCTGTTCTTCTGATTAGGTTTTTTAACATTGGCTCAAATCTTCTGTATTATACTACTTGAAATACAGTCTGAAACCATCCTTACAACGGCAGCATAAAACGATCAAAATAAAATCAAAAGTTTCTCAGCTTAAGCAAAGCACCAATTTACTTTTGAATGCTTACCTACATTACTCCTCATGGTCTTGCTTCTAGTTACCTTGGGGATCTTCAGGCTTCTTAAAATTCTTGATGCGCTTTCAGCTTCGCTTTAGAGAGTCTCCTGTTCAGATCTCGATAATGGGCAATGTCCATCGAGGCTGGCTCCTTGTCTTCCTACACCCCTCATCTGAGGAACTCCTGCACCCCACGTTACATCTGTTGAGACAGTTGCATTATTTAAATTAAAGAACGAGCCAAATGTTTTTATTTCACTTTTCTGGATTGCTTTCTAAGCCCTTAGCCAATTACTTTGTGGTATAAACTCTAATAATATTTGCTTTTAAAGAAGGGTAGGATGGCTCTGACCGGAACTGATAAAAAAAAAATACCTTTTACTCCATTATGGTGGTTGGCTGGCCAGAAGAATGAGCAGATTTCTATAAAAACGAGTATTTGGATTTTTATGACGGCACTAATATGCATACAAAAAAAGGTCACTTCTTCAGACAACGTGGGCTGTACTGATGCATGCTAAAAACCTTCAGCGACAGACTCTAGGCTGTGAAGAGTTACAATGCCGCACATGGAGTTCGTTATGCGAAAGGTTCCGCAGGTATTGCTGATGAGCCATTAAATTAGTCTTTACACAGGTCCACACGTACCGGTGAACCCCCAGCTGAAACCCAACCAGGCCCATTCCGTAACATCTGCCTGTTCTCGAGCCGTTCCCTTCAGAATGAACCCCCAAAAATGAACCTCCAATCCTCCACTCGCTCAGGCTTCGATGGTGCCAGTCTCAATTTCTCTGACGCTGAAAGGAGTTACCGGTCTTTGCAGGACTCTAAGTCAATTAATTAGTTCTTTTAGAGGCGAAATGGATTGGAGCTCATTAGGTTAAAGGCATATCCAAAAGAGTTAATGTAGGCCTTTAAAGCTTTACACCAGGAAGCCTGAAGACTCAGGAAAGGCACAGTTAGGGCTTAGAAATACACGCTTAATCAATTCAGAATTATTGGGGATTTTCCTTTTTTAAAAAAAATAAATCTACAATTAAAATAGACGTAACACAGACAATCAATGCTTTTTGAATCCTACAGGAAGTCTAATGAATTTGCTCTGATTTACAGATCACGTATTTGGAATCTCTTTTAAGTCATTTGTCATCATAGTAAAGGTCTTGGTTCTTGTTAAAAACTTCTCCCCTAAAAGAGAACCCGTTAATACAAAATGTGAATGAAAAATTTCAGGCAAGGCAAAAAAAGATGAAAGTACAGAAGTCACATGAAGTACACTGGATGCAAGTCCCAAATACAGTATTTACTATGATTATTAAAATATTTTAGTCAAGCTTATAAGCAAAACCTTTTTGCTTTCTTGGTAATGACCTGGTGTTTGACTTCCACTGACTTCATTAGTACCACTAATTTACCTGAGTTATCAATTGATCAGCACTTCCCAATTTAAGGGCAAAATTGGGGTACAGTGTTTGTAAAAATAGGTACCAGAGAGTCTTAGTTGTTCCAGACTGCACTCACCAACCCAGAAGAGCCTTTCAGTGAACAGTTTTTTCATATTACTACTTAAGATTGCTAAAGTTCTTCCCCAATCAGTATGACTTTGACAATTATACCCCTATAAAACATATGTCTAGATTTTCTTAAAGACTGGGGCACTAGAGAGCTTCCATGTTTAAACACCGTACGTGTAATGCTTCTGAACATTACAGGGCTTACCTGTTCTTAATACGGAATGGTTTTATGTATCTGGAATGCTAACAAGGTACATCCAGTCCCAAAGATGTACCCATGGAGTTGGAGACACACTGAACTTTCTCCTCTGAAGCATCCACAGGACCCACAAGGTTGAGCTCTTACCACTGGGCCTTAGCTATTTGCTTCAGCTTAGCAAGAAACTGAATGCCAAGGTTTGCTAATTTGCTCCAGAAATCTTAAAAATCTTAAAATCTAACATATAAATGCCATAATTGAAACATAAGAATTTCTTCTTCGACTGTAGAAATGACAGGAATTTTTAACCTGTTTCTGCTGTATATAAACTGCATGAAATATTTCAAAGAATGAATGTCTTTACATAGGTTATTCATAAAATTATAGATAAATAAGGATCCATGGCTTCATAACATACCTTATCTTTACAGTAAGAAAACAAATAGAAAGATGGTATAGACTACCATTAAAGAATTTGCATACAAATATATTTTAGATCGTAATTTCACTATGGATATTACATTCTTCAGATAAAATTATTTATTAATGTTTAAACACACTGAAAGGTATTGATAAGAGACATTTTTATGAAGAACTTCCCTTGAGCATATAATGCTAATCACAGCAAACACTGTAAAACTAATTTACTGGAAACAATTTCAATAGATGGATGAAATAGCCCAAGAACGAAAGCTAAGTCATACTGGGGCTTAAAATAACTGGGTCACATGGTCAGGGCTAAGCATTGATGTAGCATCAGGAAAAGAAGCTTCTAATAAAGGCCTCGAGAAATCTACAGAGAAGTGTTATTAAAATGAATTCAAATAAATAACCAGATTTTTAACTTCTGTCTAAATAAAATAGTAACGATAACTGAATGATCAAAATTGTCCATACCGAGCATACGGAAACATGTAATTAAAGTTCATGCTGAAAAAAAATAGACATTACCTTAATTATGCATCTGCCATTTACAAATTTACTAGCATCAAAATACTAGCACCGCAGACACGGATGACCAGCTACAGAGTATAGTTTTATAAATGCTAAGCTTAGACTACCGGGGATCATCGAAAGGCTCCTATTCGATGAGCCAAGAGAATCTCTGTGGCTAATTCAATAGGCGCCGCGTTGCTTTTCCCCTTCTGCAAATTCTCCTTTTAACCAACCTTCCTATTTCATTTGCTGATTAGGAACTACCAGTTTTTGTCATAAAGAATTATAAATAAGCGCTTGTAAAAAATCTGCAAAGGATTATTTTTTTTATTCAATTAAAAAAATGGACACTTAACATAGAAAAAAGCATTTCTACTTCTATAGTCTGGTATTTAAAACAAGAAGGTGACTGTCACAGACTGTCCTAGCTGTTATTAAATAGCACGGCACCATGTGTGAAAAAGCCCAGTTTATTTTTATCATTCAGAGATAAGTACAGGACTTACACAGTGACTACAAGATGTTTATTTTTCTACTGCGTACATCTCCATAACAATAAACTTCCCGACGAGTTCTCACCAAGTTGCAGGAATCTAATGGGGAATGTATTTCTGGGCAGAGACATCTGTTTTTCAGTGCATGTGCTGTCTCATTCCCTTTGTGAGCTTTCTATTTACATAACAAGTCTGTGCTAACAGATTAAAAAAATCCTGTCCCCATCTAATCTCTTAAGATACATACAATATTCTTACAACTATGGTTATTTGATGTATCTAAAATTAAAGACACTCTACTTTTCATAAGAAAAAAAAAAAAGAAAATACCAAAAAATGATCTTCCAGTAAGAGAAACAAACTCAATATCTTTGCAATTGTTCCTGTCACAAAAGACTAGTGAAAGAGAATGGCACTCAGCCAGTTCTCTTTTTTCTTCAGGTAGGTTTTAAATTTATATCTTCATTATTGGCTGTTTCTCAGGTTCTTCTTCCCATTTATCCTGTAGTGTAACTGCAAAACGCTCCTCCAAAAGAATATATTCCAAATCAGAGCCATGGGCTCCATGCTCAGAAAAAATGGCAAAACCTCAACTTCTTTACAAGCATCCGGCCTGATTTTATTTTCAATAATTGCTATTTTTATTTTGTGAAGTGGAAAACTCACACAAAATGTTATTTAGTAACTGCATCATCCTCCATAATACTAAAACCAAACACAGCATCATTAATTTCTAGCGATGGCACTACATTACCACCAGATAAACAACACTGCCTCTAACACCAGCCTACTGAAATCCCACCATTATCTCCTGACACATCAAAGAAAACAGAAGAAACAATTTTAAAATATGAAATCACTGTGTTTACTATCCATATATACGTCTCAGGAAGAGTGACAAAGAGCAAATTCACCTACCTCAAATCGGGAAGACTGGTGGAGGTGATCCACCAGGTTTTGGTGGGTCTCTGAACTTTTGGAAAGAATTAGGGAAGTGCTGTTTCTTCAAGTCTTTATGGTTCTTGTGTTTTGTTGTGATAAAGCCTCTTCTTCCTGCAAAAAAAAACACATGTTGTATTAAACCAAGACTTGCAGAAAGACAAGTTATCAATACCTGGGCTTCACGTAGACCACAGGGCTTCTCTAACAAAAAACATGGGTGCATTCACAAAAGCAAACATTGAACTCAACTGGTGAGTTTATCCAGGTGCATCCAGTACTCTGTGAAAAAAGACAGAGTCCAAACTGTGATTTTAACCAAATTAACTTTATATGATCCTAAATGCAGCTGTATTCTGAACTGCCCTCTAGAAGGATCTCAGAAGCCCACCCTACCGTCCAAGGGTAGGGTCCAACCCTGGCCACAGCCTCCGCTGCTTTACACGTCCACAGAATTGAAGGCTCTAGAAATAGAGCCTACATGGCTGGAGAAAGGATAAAAGGACTTTTTAATGACATATTCTTGAGAAGATCCACCATAAAACTTCAGAGAACTACAATTGTAAAAAAGACACACAGTTTTCCTTATTTATATGTAATTTATATAGGCACCCCTCCATATTTATCTACTCACAAACACACATATATATATAAATTAACATAAAAACCCCGAAGGAGCTTAGAAAGTAGCACTGAAAGTAGATTTTAGACTTGTAGGGTAGATTTTTCCCCTGGAAACAAACACAGCTACAACTAATTCTGTGACTTGAACATGTGATGGAGAATCATGAACACAGCCTAACCAGAGCCTTGTATTTCATTTTGTTCTTATAACCAGCGCAAACAGTTGGCGAAAACATCTTTGCCAGGGATAGCGACAGGGATCAGAGGATTTTTAGGTTTCCCCAATGTAGACCTGGAACCTCAGTCCATCCAGAAGACCTGGCTGCAATCAAGGCTCTCAGCTCCTCAGCAGAAAGCTACGGGGCCAACAGATTTTTTTTTTTTTTCCGTATTTCTTCATTTTCTTGAGACCCTTCTCAAGAAGCAAATCCCCTACGTTTAGCCCCTAATTATATTAAGAAGGCACAACTCAACCCTCTGCTGAAAGGTTCCTCCTGCTCCAGGCGCTGGAGTTGGGGGCTGCTCCCTCTCCTCCGCGGAGGCCACCACCGGCCCAGGGAATCAGATAAAGGAGCCGATTTGTGTATTTCTGATGGATTAGTCTTAACCTAGATCGGTTCCCTAATCTCTGCGGCTGGAGGGATGCTTGTGCCGGACGAGACGCTTAGGAAGGCACGGCACGTGTACGGGAATGAATAACCCGGAGTGGAAAGAGCAGCGGTGAATTTGGCTCACGCCAGTTCAAAGCGCTTGGGGAAATTCAAGGTATTTGCTCATTTCATTTTATTTCAGAATACTGCAGTATTGAAAAGAGCTTCTCATCTCCTGCTTTCATAGAAGGACTTCAGTATATTTCACTGTTTAAATAAAAGTAATATTTAGCTGTCTACATATTCAAAATGTACGATCCTAATTCTAAATTTTAACTGTTATAGCACTGAAGAGCAGGTAAGCATGTCTAAAAAAAAATAAATCTATTTTGAGTACCCGACTGGTCATCATAAAGCTGGAAAAAATAATCCATAATAATAATAATTTCCAGACAGTTGGAAATAATAATCTTGCTTCTTTACTGATTAGAATCCACACCTATTACCCGAATATTTCCTAGACATGGTACCTGGAGCAAATGAAGTTATAACAGGTGACATTAAGAAAACAAGACGCAAATATCCTACCTGCCACGACTACCTCGGCACGAACATATGGCCTTTTCCAAACGTACTGTTCTTTTGTATGACAAGTTGCCCATATGAATACAACTCCAAAAATGCCTTTTTAACTGCCTGACAACCCGATACACTGAGCGAAAAACATTAAAGCGAAAAGAAATCCAATAACAACAGGCAGGTCTTTTAGAGAAGCTCATTTAAAAATTAGCTATAGGGGTAACGTGCTAACACATGGGTTTTACTTACGTGATGTATAGCTCTACGGCTGACATACTAACATATTTTTTTTACGTATGTGATATACAGCTATAAGGCTGACATACTAACAGTTTTCAGATTTGGCAGTGGTGTCATCTGAGTGGATGGAACAGAGAAGATGCAAGAAGGGATACTTGCTAGGTTTTTTTTTTTGTGTGTCTCCAGTTACAGGGAAAAAAAAAAAAGACAGAAATGGATTTTTAATTGCCAAGAGAAGAAAATCAGAGACATCCATTTAATCAATAGTCTCAATCCTATAAATCCTGCATATGTGATACTTTCATAAAGAAAGTGCCAAGTACTAATAATATATCTTACAGCCGTGAAAAGACTTTTATTTTACAAAAAGCCTGGGTTTTGACAGGGAAGGCGCACGCTACTCTTCAGAAGCGGCATACATGCAATCTTCACCTGGCAATTTAAAAATGGAAGGAAAACAATCAAATTGACAAATAGATCAGTTGCCGACTATAAAGAAAATCACTCCCGTGTACGAGGCTGGGTAATAAAGAGGGAAGCAGAGTGCAGGCCCGGGTACCACCGCGCTCCTCTCGCCGAACTGCTGGTTGCTATGGCAAGCAGTTCCCCGGGTTTTTCTCCGTTAAACAGTAATATGTTTTCTGCTTCCTCCTTCTTGGTATTTTGATGAAGTTAATACTCGAGATCTGGACCTGGAAGGGATGGAAACTAAAGGTTCTCTCCAATAAACAAGCGTCCTGATTTATTTTGGTTTTGTGAAACCATCTTACAATTAAAAATTGATGAATAATTAAAAAATTATTGTCATTCATCTGTAACACAGCATTTTAAAAACTTGTGATTTATTTCCATTACCTGCTTTGCATACCTGTTGTACATGCGTTTCTGTTTTCTAGCTCACAATGGAAATGTAATCTACTTTTCCCCTTCACTGATCTTTAATTTAATATAGAGATAACTGTGAAACTGATGAGAACTGAGATGATAAACAAGTAAATGTAGTTCCGTATAATACCAATTTGTCTTTTCCCTTCCTTATTTTTTCCCTAAACAAACGTTGTTAGAGGTACAAAAGAATGAATTAGTAAAAAAAAATATTTATTACTCCTGCAAACTAATAAATAACTGAATTTCTTTCTGTAGTTGCCTCTACCTGGAACGCAGCGGTATTTCAAAAGGTGGGTAAGAGCCGGCTGTCAGCACAAGAGATGCTCCAATGGGGAGAGAACAACATTAATCCATTTTCTCCTTGATTTCTATGGCTAACATAAAGCCTAAATATACAAAATACAGATACATTTGATAAAATAACCATGACAGGAGAGAGAAACAATCCTCTCCCCACCCCAGGTGTCCTCGCCGGACCAACCGCAAACTCAGCTGTCACCCACTTGAAGGAAGGTCCATGACAAAACTTCATAATACTCATATACTTTAAAAATAAAAGAAAAAAAGTCAAAACCCCTATCTTTTTCTTTTGATTGGAATGCTTTCTTCCATTATCAGCAATAGCACACAATCCTCTTTTTCTTCCTACACATGAGAATATAGAATTTGTACATGGTTTTATGTGTCTGTTGCATCGTTTCTTGAGATTGGAAACTAATAAAGAGAATCGATCAGCGTGAGCAGTGGCCCCAGATCACGACTTTTAACCTCTCCTGTACTTCATAATGTATACGACTTGCAGAAACAGGCTCAAAAACTTATTTACAAAGTGCGTAAAGGCCAATAACAAATGTGATACGCATCCTATTTATATTAATGTACATTTTTTTGGTGACGCTTGAGGTAGATGAGGAACAAACGCTGTCCTCCAGCTGCTCCTGCGCCTCCACGCCGCGCTGGAACCCTTCTTCCATAGGTGAGAGCTAACTCATCCCACCAGAACATGGCCATTTCTATATCCAGATTATTTTACATAAATATAATTGTATTGACGCCAAGACTGTAATCTTTTTGCCTCCTGAAAAAGACAGCGTAAGCACCTGAACTGCTCAAGAAATACTTGAATAAACACACCAACCGCACAAGGAGCAGAAGAAAAGGATACCTGGACTTTTAAGATTAAACTGTTATCCAAAGCCTCCAACTCCTTAGGAAAGAAGAAATTTAACGCAGCAAGCACACCAACAGTTTATATTTTTGCCTCATGATACTTTATCCTCACATAATAAAGTGCCTTCTTTCAGACGTGATATTATGCCGTTGTTTAAAATTAAATCCTCCAAAAAGAAAATAACATAAACTTCTCTAAACTCTGTTATTTCTTATTTAAAAACTCTTGGCACAACTCTCCATAACTGGCAAATCTTGATTATATTCAACTCTCATGTAGGCCAAAATGCTGCCATGGCAGTCGACGGGAGGAGGACCCAATAACTGGTGTCCAGCACAGACTCTTCCCATCAAATTTCTTCTGGTCTGGACTCAACCAATGCTGGTGGCAGAGAAATCTGTTTTCTGCTGAACCTGAAATACTACATTGTACATCTGAAGTTCCCAAAGAAAGGAATCATCCCACCCAGGTCTGTGAACAACACCACATCTAAATGTGGGGGTTTTGTTGTTACTGTTCAGGTATGAAATAATTGGAAATTCTTAAAGAAGCAAATTTAAAAAAAGAAGGAAAAAAAACCCCAAAGTTGTTGCTTCACAATCCTCTCATCATTGAGCTTTTTAAGGAGGAATTGTCTTAAGGAAGGTCAGGGAACAGCTTTCACCACTACTGATTGCTGAGCTGATAATTTTAATATGTTGAATTTTACTCTTTGCTTATTTAGTGATGTGACCAACGCCAGCACCGGAGCGCTCACGCTTTCCATAGTCTTTGCTTCTATCATCCCTCTCTAGCTCCAGAGTGTTAATCTTCCAGGAAAATGATAACCAAAGTCATCAGACACACGGATTTCATTACTTAGTATCTCCGTTGCGCCTTACAAGGTGTTAAACGTCGTCGTGCTGCAAAAAAGCCCGGACAGTGATTACTACAGCAAACATCCCGCCTGAGATGGGCTGAGAAAGGCTGAGAAAATTCAAAATAAATTAAGGTAGCGAAGGAATTGCCTTTCACCACCCAGCACGTACCGCGCTGCCCGCTGGAGGCCGCCTCCTTCACCGTCGAGGAACAGTCATCCTCGCGCTTCCTCTAAGTAGTCCTTTCAAGCTGACGTCGCTAGTAATTAGTACTACTAATTGTCCAATTCATTCATAAACTATCAGGACGGTATTTTAATAATCCCCTGACAGAGGACTCCTGAACCAGAATGCAGTTTCTGGAATTCTAATTCTATTCTTGCTAAGGTTAATAGATGGTTTCCCACTGAGTTTAATATAATTCACATTGGATCGCTACTGAGTCTATATTTATATAAAATGCCCTACTATTTGAATCTGTTTGATCATTTTAAAATTATCAAACTTATTTATTCATAGATGGAGATCAAAATTCTCTAAAAATTTAGCCTAGGATCGAGCGACTTTTCAGAAAGCTTTGATAGATTTAATGAAGTCTGGTTTTAAGGTATTTCTACGTATTGTGGTACTACATCATCAAACATTCCTCTGATATTTAGAGATATAGATAGATATATCTCACCTGCTGCAAGTAGCATTAAGACATGGGAAATATCATTAAGCTGCTTTAATGACAAACGTACCAAATGTCGTTGGGGAAAAAGGTACCCAACTTCTTAAAAGACTAATAAAACGTCTTTGTTGCAAGGTTTTCTGAAGCTTGATGAGTTTGGGAAAAGGCCAGAGATGAGAAAAATGCCTCAGACAATACTTTATACATAAACATATGTAGGACCTCATGATGTCTTAATGAATTTACTAATTTGGAAGCTTTATGTTGATTGTGGGCAATTATTGATATATACAGCATATATCGTTCTGGCCACTGCTGTGGTTAGAAAAAGAATTATACTTGTTGCAGAATTTGACAGAGCGGATCTTTTCCAGAGACCCCACTTTGAACACCAATCTCCACTGAAATACAAAAATATTAATATCTATACAATGTTTTATATTAAGATCTATACAATGTTTCATATAAATACATAACATGCACATTATATAAGATAAAAAAAATATATAAAAAAACCTAATCCAAGAATCAAGTAAAAAGACACAAAAAATACAATTTTAATCTGATTACTACTAAAGCAAAAATTCTGAATTTTTTAAGCAGAGAAAAGTGATTTGACAGTAGCCTAAGACTACAGGGCACAGGAACAGCCCAAGGTCAATGAGACTCCAGCCTGCCCTCGAAAGGATTTCTGCAGAACAGGTCACCAGTCACCACCACAAACTTGCTGGAATTCTCCCAGCTCTGAGAACCTTGTGCTGGACAGACCACGACAACCACGCTCTCAAGGAGCTGGTGAAGGAATGTCTACAAAAGTCATGGAGCTTGGTGGTTCTACCTCGGTACCTTCTGTCTGGTTCTGACATAGGAGTAGAGCACAAATCCTCTTGCACATCTCCTCTGGCAGAAGCAGCTGTGATGCCTTCATGGCTGGTTCCTGCATTCTCCCACCAACTCCTCCTCTTGCCCCTTCACTTTTTCCTCTCCTCTCCATACTTTTGCTCTTGGGTCCAATCCCCTCACATGCCAAGTAGACAACCTGTACTGAGAACAGTCCTGAAACTCTTCCTCATCTGCTCAAGTCCTCTCCTAAACATGGTAACACACTGTCATGGTTTCAGCTGGGATGGAGCTAACTTTTTTGCCAGCAGCTGGTGTGGTGCTACGTTTTGGATTTGGGATGAGAATAGTGTGGTAGCGCACTGGTGGTTTTGGTCGTTGCTACGTTCTCAAAGCCTTTTCTGCTCCTCACCCGACTCCACCAGTGAGTAGGATGAGGGGGCAGAAGAAGTTGGGAGGTGACGCAGCTGGGACAGCTGACCCCAACTGGCCAAAGAGACGTTCCACACCATACGGCATTGTGCTCAGTGTATAAAGTTGGCAAAGAAGAATCACAAAATGGTAGGGGGTCGGAAGGGACCTCTGGAGATCACCTAGAAGGAAGAGGGGGATGTTCAGAGTGATAGCATTTGTCTTCCCAAGTCACCATTATGCCTGACGGAGCCCGGCTTTCCCGGGGATGGCTGAACACCCGCCTGCCCATGGGGAGCAGGGGATGGATTCCTCCTTTTGCTTTGCTTGTGTGCACGGCTCCCGCTTCACTTATTAATCTGTCTATATCTCAACCCACGGATTCTTCCTCACTTTTACTCTTCCCACTCTCTCCCCCATCCCAACCGGGCACGTGAGTGAGCAGCTGCGTGGTCCCATTTGCCGGCTGGGGTTAAACCATGACACACACCTCACCCTCACACCAGCTGAACTCACTCTCCTGCTACTCACCCCCTGGATAAGATTCTCCACTTCTTTAGATTCTCTCTGTGGAGTCTCACAAGGGGAAAACTTGTCCCAGTGTATTTTCTCAGCTCTCACCTAGTTTAGAGAAGCAGAATAAGGAAAGCACCTTCCTCCAGGGAGGCTGGTGATGACGTTAGAGCTGAGTAGAGAGAGCTGCAGCTGGCGGAGAACATCGCTGACAGGTACGGTCACAGGCCACTTTAAGCAAGTGATGGATATGGAAGGGTTTCTAGTCGCATAAGACTTTTTCAGTTAAAAATCTCAAAATAGACAAATACCTAAGATGGTAGTTTGTGCACGCAAAGCAAGAATGAGGACAGTTCTCCTAATCCACACCAAGTCCCTGCTTCTCTCCAGGCTGGCACTAAGGAACTGTTCTCCCCAGAAGCAGGCTGGACCTCAGCAGTCCCACCACCGTCACATGGGCAGAATCACACTCATCTCCCCATCAATGCTCAAGAATTTAAAGACTGTAAGATTTCAGCCACATGAGAGAGTATTTCCAAGCAAATGACCAAGCAATCCACAATCATAGAATGGCTTGGGTTGAAAGGGACCTTAAAGACCATCCAGTCCCACTCCCTGCCCTCAGCAGGGACACCTCCCACCAGACCAGGTTGCTCCAAGCCCCCTCCAACCTGGCCTTGAACCCCTCCAGGGATGGGGC
>JAOXJK010000077.1:2922606-2938999 GCA_025774025.1 Xenus cinereus
ATGAGTACTTTGAGAAAACGGGGCAAGAGTGTTTTTGCAAACAGGAGGAGAATTGTAAATTAGGTATATTGGGGCACCTCCCTTAGCACAGGAAACAATTCTTTAAACTGCCCAAAAAGAGCTAAAAGTCTGTTAATTCTAACTTAGTTATCAGTAATTACCTTGTTTTAGCATCCCATATGTGAGACAGAACTCACCGTGTGCCGTTTGTGCTGGGCAGGTATCACTCCCAGTCCCGTAGCCCAGCTGTGACGCTTCCTCCTGCCTCTAATCATCCCATGAACAACCTATGGATACCTACGGATAACTGTTAGGGCACCTGCACTTCACACAGAATGGAAACCTTCTCCTGGGGAGTCACCAGGAAGTTGGGGTTTTTTTGGCACCAGTATGGACATTAAATTAACAGACACGCAGGAAAGCTCTTCTCCCGCATCCCAAATCTCTGGAGCCATTTTTGGACTTGTACCCAGCGACCACCGAAACAACAACAGATGAAGAGACGGTTTGGTTCCTGAAAAGGACTGGCCAAAGGCCTTACGTCTTACATTCCTGTCAAAATACGTCCAAAATACATCACGTGAAAAAAAAAAAACTATCAAAAACCGAGTGTTAAAATATTAAATCATCCTAATTAGATAGACAACTAGCCCTACCATTCTTTATAAAGTAGTTATGAAATGTCAAAAGTAAAAAGCTCTAGAGATCACCAACATTTGCATTTAAAACTACACCAAGATCATGTATTTCACGATCAGGTGAGAGAAACTTGAATAAAATTTAAGTTCTTCTAATGTTCAAAGTCAGCCTTGCAGGTGTAGCATGTTTCTAGCTATTTTAGCATATTTTCTTTAGCAGCATAAATTAGGTTTGTGTTTTTATTATCCTCTTTGGCTTCCAAGTCTTGAAGGTAGTAACTCAGCTTTGAGCTTTCAGGAATACTTCTGTATTTTGGGTTTACTCTCAAGCCTGGAGCTGCAGCGGACAAGGACAAGCAAGCGGAACCCACCTGAAAATGTGTGTTTTAAGTACATATAGGGGCAAAGGACCATCTGTGCGGTCTTTAAAGATCTCATGTGGGCAACTGCATGGTCAGACAGCGATTTCTGGAGAGCTCTCCTTCGTCAGCCACAGAGAAGGGAACTTTAAGGAGTACATCACAAATGCACACAACACGGATTTGGACAAATCCGGATGTATCCGAGGTTACCCGCCATTTACATTTGTTGGCCAAACCCTAAAACTAGTAATTTATTGAACTTAAAATCACCAAATTGCAGAAGTTATGGAAAAATCTACTAAAAAAATAATCCACATTTATTTTCTCTAGGAAATCTTCACAAGAGAACCTCACAGAAACATCTCCACTACTCCTCCAAAAATCTTTCTCTTACCTTTTATTAGAGCAGAAGAATGATGGAAATGAACGACAGAGATGGCTTCAGCATTCTTTAATGTTGCCAATGAACCATTTTTAGATGGGACAAAATACTAGATGAGGACAGTCATCAAGGACAGTCAAGAAATATTTAACTGATAGGGAATCTGAAGTCTAGAGCTTGTATTACAAAATATGCTGTAAAATACCTAAATGTGTCAAATCCAGAAGAAGGGCCAGGTATCCCAAATGTCTATCCAAAATGTAGCAATGAAACACACCTCAGTCACTACAGCTCAGTACTTTGTGAAGGGAACTGAAATGTTTTTTCAGTTCCACCATCCATTTCCACGGCAGCAGGACCTAAGTCAGGCTTCAGTAATTGCGTATGAACACAGACCGCATCCTCAAATCTGCTTTACAATCACCTTTTGATCATCACCAAGCAACCACACGCATTTCAATGCTAAAACATATAGTTCAAGCCTCCATTTGTTTTATAAATTTTTATTTCTACCCAAACAAATAATTTACTGTTGTGTCAGTCTCTATGTTGGCGGTTTTTTTCTCCCTTTCATTGAACATATCCCATTATAGTAAATATTATATGGTCTTGAATCTAAGCTAAAACTTACTCTAAGGAACACAGTTCTGCTATTGTAACACCTAAGGAAGAACCTATGGTCCCCTGCAAGCTCTCCTTGCCTCCCCCTGCCTTCAGCCCAATTCCCAGGCCAAGGGGCTAAACTGGTTTTACTTCTTATATACTTAGTTCTGGATTTCAGAGTTATCACGGAGGAGGATGTCAGACCCTTCTTTCCTTCCACTCAAAAATGTAATCCCCCTGACCCGAACCCAAAAGTCACTTACAGCTTTAGCTGCTCCTCCAGAGGAGCTCCGTAGTGGAAAAAATAAAAAAAACCCCCACTCTAAATTTTATTTAACATCTCCCACATTGTTTCTATCAGCAATTTAGGGGATAAAGCAATAAGGCACGTCCGCAGTAGAGATGCAACTCATCGATTTTATGCCAGAGAGCCACGGCAAAAGTATGCTAAGGCTGTGTTTCTTAGCACCGTTTGGTGGATTATTTTCACAGAAATGGCTTTCACAAACTTTTCCCATTTGGCATCGTTTTTGTTCTTTGCAAATAGTGCAAGGAAATGCTAAAGCACGTGTACAGGGAGATGGAGAAGGTATATAAGACTATAACAACTACGAGCGACAATACAATTATGAAAGATTTAGTAGGTATAAGCAAAGAAAATGTCCTTCCAGGAGAAAGGTAGAGCAGTATTAACTTTATATAAAAAGCTATTTCTTACTATTACAGGCAATTAAATAGGGAAACGTTTTCTAGGTGAAACGGTGAGCTCACTATCACTTCCAGGCTTCGAAACAAGATCAGGGAGCTTTCGAATAGGCGAGCTTTAATCCAGGTTCTGCCAAAAGTGATAGTCTGAGAAAGAGAAGTCACTGTGAAATCAGTCACTGTGGTCTCTTCTGGCCTTTGAGGTTTTAATTCCCTTACAAACCCAGAAAAAAAAAAAAAAAAAAAGAAGACCTGTCTCGGGCAGGAAAGTAAAATATGCAGAACAGATCTATAGATGGAAGACACAACTGAAGAATCTATGTCCAACTGAAGGCAATACTCCCCTCTTCACTCGAAGATATGCTTTTACAACATGTATTTCTAATTTGAAAGCATTTTATCATTGATCAGCTGCACTTTACTGCTTTGCAAGAGGACTTAAATATAACTTTGTACATTAAGGATGCGTTCGTAGAGTCTGCTTTGCTGGGGAACAAGGCAGCAGCCATGGGATACACAGCTCGTCCCTCTTCACCCTGCATCCCAAACGAGCATCATCCGATGCCGTATGTGGTCCAGATCTCCAGACCTTGCTCTTTTGGTCCCATCAGCTTCTTCCCTTCCCACTCCCTACAGCTGCAGCCAGGCTGATTCGTTTGTAATTATAAACCATCGTTTACTGGCTCAGATGGAATTTTAGCTTTGCGTTCCTGTAGCCCAAATCAAAACTATTCACAAAGAATGCGTAATTTTATATGGTTAGATGGGACAATCATGATAATCTAATCTGAGGACACTGAACCTCATATGGAAACATCTGTGCCAAACCAGTGACTTGTCATGGGGACATTTAACTTATTTTTCATCAGTTAAACTGGGAATGACGAGCTTTTTGGGAAAATGTACCAGTATATCATCCCAAAGCAGGGACCCATTTTGCTAATGAGAAACCAGAAAGACCTTTCTTATGTCCTAGCAGGGCAAAAACCCCACCATTTCACAAGATCCTTTGAGCTGCCAAAACAAAACGTCAATGTTCTGCTCATGTTGTGAGCACAAGAATCTTCTTTTTTAAAGAAAAGGGAGTATAAAAGAATAAATGTGTTTAGGATGGTGCCCCCACCACCCTAAACAGGAAGGGTAAAGGTGAGTTTTTCCTGTCAGTTGAAATAGCATACCTATTTTTAGAGATTTGACATGTATTTCAAATTTCACATCATCAACAAAATCCAATTTAAGAAAAAAAATCACAAAAATTATCATTTTTACTTATGTACTATTTCTTCATAATAATTTCCACTGAAAAGGTATTAAAAAGAAGTCTTTTAAGTACAAAGCAAACAGGCAAAACCAACTGAATTATGGAAGGACTTTTGGTAGCAACACCAAATTTTATACTGTGACATCAAGTAAGGTCTTTGGCTCAGGATTTCCTCTTCTCAGTCTTTGAGACTGTAACCAACTGGTTTTTACAGGATTTCAGGTATGCAGGTAAGGTATCGGGGCTGTCCACACTCTTAATATTATACATGACAGATGGTGAAATCAGCTAGATATTGGTAACGTGGCATTTCTAAAGTAGTATCATCTCAATCAGCCATTTGCCAACTTGCTACATTGGAAGATACACGTTTTGCCGTTTCACAACATGAATGAATTAGCAATGTGAATAAAAATGCCCCTTGCAGGAACAACAGTCTTCTTCTCTAGCATCACTGGTTCCAAATAATTGGTTTCCAAAGATTAAAACCAACGTTAATAAGTATTAACTTGATCAAGTCACGTGCGTAAATTTCTGTTGGTGTAACAGCTGAAGACAATTAAGTAAGATTTTTAGACTTTAAACGGTATTATAAGTTAGAATTATATTTGAGTAAAATGATCTACTGATCAATCTTCCACACAGACAAAATAAGATCGTAGTATCACGTAAGTTAATGTTGAATTCATCATGCTTTTCAGCTAGCAGCAGTTACCCAATCTTCTGCAAGTCAATGGAAATACTGTCATTAACCCTTAATCAGGTAAAGTTTTCTTACTTTCTCCAGCTGGGAAATTTCATACCGCACACAATGTGCTCAATAACTTTACCGAGATTGCTTGAATATGAATATTTGGGGTTTATATGTCCATAGAGAGGGCAAAAGTTGGCACGCAACTAACAACCGAGTGCTCCTTTCTACTTTCGAACAAAATCAAGGTATTTATTCCGTGTTGTTCTTACCTAATGACAGAGATGTCGTGCAGGAACATACAGTGTATTTATCCGCTTGGGAAGACATCTCACTCTTTCACATCTACAGAACACGAAAGCCAAGGACTTTGACTGATGCCACTATCTGTTGAATTTCGTTTCAGACTATGTAATTCTAGTTCTTCTTCAAGAGATAAAACCGTGTAAAATAAGCATCTGAAGCATATGTGTCATGGGTATATATTTAATTCTATACTATGAGAATACAATATAAACTGAAAGCTACTACATGAGAACTTCATTCAACACAAAGAGTAACCTCCAGTCAGAACACCTACATGTCAGACTGTTCCAGGCTGCCATTATGCCAACTGTCAACTGTTCATTTGCCTACAGAATCTATCTGCTCAAAATGTCACTTGCTGTCACTCAACTACTTAAACTACGCATGAGATAAAAAGAAAATTAAAGGAGAAAAAAAGAACCTGAACCAATATAGATGTCTACCCTAGAAAACGTATAAAACTTCCCAACGAGAATTAGTAGCATAAGCAAAAATGCTGTGTTAGAATTATTTAGGTGAGGTTAAATTATATACATTATAATACACATAATATAAATTATACAGGTTTTGTTCTTCTGCTTTTATTGAAGGTGAACCTCTGGACGAGTTTCCTTCTCCATTTTCTGCTCCCTTCGTCAGGACAGCAATTAAGTGAGAACTCTGTCATAAACTATATGAAACTATATATGAGAATTCTTCTCATAAACTATTATAAAATCACACACAAGATACAACAATGAACATCTCTATTTATGTATCATTGGTATAAAAATAATAGCATTTTGTTTTCTAACATCTAAACAACCAGCATCTCAAAGACGAATTCATGCTGGGATCTATGTCCTAAATAGTTTTACTTCCCATATTAAGAACTCAACAAATGGATGGAGCTCATCAAAAAAGAAGAGATATTTTAACTTTTCATGATACCTTTCAAATGGAAAGTTTAGTTCGCCCATCCTTTTCCTAAGCTCAAGTATTTTTGCCCCCGCTGTCAGAATGGTACCTATAAACTTTCATACACTGAGGATAAAAGCCAAAAGAAATTTAATTAATCCTTTGACGTGATGTAGTCTTAATTTGGGACACGAAGTTAAAGCCAACTGTGGCAATCTTGGGGAAAAATTTACCTCTCATTAATATTTTTCAGGAATATGGTAACAAATAAAAACTCTATTTTGACTAACAGCTCTGGAGTGTGAGCTCAGGTTTCCAGAGGAAGAGCAGCTCTTTTCTTGAGAAACTCTGGGTGAGCTTGAATTTAAAAGCATCACTGATTTTAATTTAAAAGCGTTTCACTGAACTGGGATCCTTCTAAGAGAAGAGAGAGAGATGTTTGAGATTCACTGAGCTGGATGGGCAGAGACTAACGGGGTAGGGATACGCTGACAGAGGCCAGTTAAGAATCTGAAAAATGACGACGCCTTGTTTAAAGATAAACCAACAAAAGCAAGAATTAGTTAGTTCGATATCAAAGCTCTTATTTCCCATTGTAGGAAACAAAGGAAAATCAAATAAAGGGGAAAATAAAACAAAATTAAATAGCAAAATGGAAAAAAACCCACCTCCACAATCCTTCAGGCCATCATCATGTAAAGAAAAACGTATTCCTGGGTTTTCATTAACAGCTAAATTTTAAATTTGCTACCCTAGAGCTTCTTTTCAGAGCATTGTTTTTCAGAAGGAATTGAAGATCTGAATTTGGTTTGGTCTTACAACAGAAAAGAATAATTCAGGTTACCGTAGATACTACATTCTAACTGCATTCTTTCTTTAAAACTGTTACGTAATTAACAAAAAATGACAGTAGTCCTATTATCTGTTACTTTAAACCCATAGCTCTTTAAATAAAAATGAAGATGATGTAGCTTTTACTTTACAGAAATTTCTTGATTTATTACACGAAAACATAAGGATGGATATTTGTAAAACTTCCTAACTTTCTAAAACTTTCTAACATCACAAACTGAAATAAAAAAAACCCCAAACCTTCTGGAGACTGTGTCACTTGCTGTGACTGTAGGAAGCCTTAGGCAGCTAATTCAAAAGCTGTGTGCATGTATGCCTTGCTTTGCTAAGAAAAATTAGATATTAAAAAAGGTTAATTTTAACAGTTGTGCTATGATGTTTTTAATTTTAAAGAGAGATGTGCTAGAGTATCAGAAATTTTTGAGTTATTTAACTATTTAACTTTGAAATTATAATTAAACTACGAAGCTTGATTAATTTGGTAACAATAAAAATGTGTTGGGAATATTTACTTTTTCTTCAGGGTGCCCTCTGTCCCAATTTCTCAAAATGGAAAGCCCTTGTTGTTTGCAATATTTATTTACAATATCTGCATCGTTCAAAACGTCAGCCCATATTTTACTTGAAAATTGTATCGGAAGGACCAGCTGGAAAAGAAACGGAGACTATTGAAGACCAACTTCTTGCTCTGGTGAAATGTGAAAAGCTTGGCAGAAGAGGCACGAAATTTTCCGCTGAGGCAGAAACGAATAATTCAATTTATAATAGATACTACAAAATTTTCTGCTCAGGCAGAGAATGTCCTATCAAATCTACTATATTTAAAACGTACTCTAAAATGTACCTAAAAGTAGTGAAATGGTAGAGCAATATGATAGGAATATCCTTTTTTTTTTTCCTACTCAAAATTCTTTAAATAATTTCTGTAGAAGTAACTTTCGAATTAAGCAGGTTTCCCTTTATTAAATTTAGGAAGGTAGAATTAGTTTATATCTTGCATTAGAGAAAGTAACTTGGGATTTGACAAAAACCCAACCCTTTCATATTAAAAGATGAGAGAGAGACAGAAAATTGACTGTTCTCAGAAAAGCATTAGAGCTTCAGAAAAGACAATTGGTCTCCTTGGTTTTAATGACAACTCAGGAAAAAACTGCCCATCAATCTGGACTGCGGATGGCTTTAGGGGGGAAAACTGACGCTACACGACGCTGGTGCTTCTCCGTCTTAGAATAACTACGATCAAAACATTAGTAATGACACAGTTCTAGGAGAAACTATTTAGAGAAGCACTCCGTACGCAGCGCCAAGTCCTACGTTGTATACTTCAGCGTAATTAAACAGCCTTATAAATTCCAAAGTTTGGATAGTGAGAGGCCCCATTTTTTTGGCAGTGATGTATCATGAGTCCCAGAATTATGCAGTTTCAGAAAGTTCTCCAAGACTCCCCGGCTGGCAGCTGGAGGTGGCACGGGGGACTAAACATGTCTATCATTTTATCGCACAGTATAAAATTCTATCCAGCTACTAGAACTTTCCATGTACTGTTTAAGAAGATAAAACACAAGAAGTAGATGTAAACCTCACTTGTCCTCCTTAAGTTTGCATAACCATTTTTCTATTTCATTAACGCGATATGTTTTTGTACCGTTCTATGGGATTAACAAGAAAAAAAATATTATGAGGACTTGTAATGTATCATTCTGGCTTCTCTCACATCAGAAACAAATAGTACAAATCAGTAAGTGCCATCTCAGTTTGAGGATGAAGAAAATCCATGGTGTTCATGCTAAAACTGCTATATGCAAATTAAAAATACCCTAGAATTCCAAACTCTTTTCTAATACACAATTTAAAGCATTAGGGCTGTGTGTAACCTCCCTAGAGCAGCACAGAGGAAGACTCAGCTCCTCTGGAGCATTTCACAGCCCCACCGAAGGAGGTCCGAGGGCGTTGGACTGGAGTTGACGTGCACCAACCAAGTCAAAGCCTGGGGAGAGAGATGGGCAACCTTCAATCCCCATCTGTGCAGACTTACCCGGAGAAAAAGGGGTGCAAACTGGAGCCAGAATACAGCTGTGATTCTGGAAAGTGAGTGAAATGAGGGAAGACTGGTACTGTGTGAGAATGGATAATGAACTTGGAATAGAAACCAACTGATATTAGGAATTACATGGATGAGGGAGAATGAAAATAGACATACAGGATACGAGACATACAAGGAACTGGAATACAAATAAGAATGGCTGAATGTGAAATTGAATCACAGAACTGTCTACGCTGGAAGGGACCTCTCAGATCATTGAGTCCAAGCATCAACCCAACACTGACAAAACCACCACTAACCCATGTCCCTCAGCACCACGTCTGCCCGGCTTTTAAATACCTCCAGGGATGGCAACTCCAACACTTTCCTGGGCAGCCTGTTGCAAGGCTTGACAACCCTTTCGCTGAAGAAATTTTTCCTAATATCCATCCTAAAATTCCCCTGGCACAACTTGAGGCCACTTCCTCTTGTCTCATCACCTTTATTTGGGAGAAGAACTCACCTCTCTGCACCCTCCTTTCAGGGAGTTGTAGAGAGTGAGAAAGTCTCCCCTCAGCCTCCTTTTCTCCAGGCTGAGCCAAGAAGAATGAGACCATGACTTCAATAAAAGAAACCCAGGCCAACAATCCTTTCAATTCCTGTGCTTTTCATGGAGGATCCCTGCTCTCACTTTTCTGGCTTGAAGGAATCTTCATGGAGAGAGTAGCCCAGTTCTGCAACTGCTGTAGAGAGTATAGAAACCCCAACAGCCCATCAAAAGAGCTGCCAAGGGAAAATGCCTCTGCAAAATAACCTGGGATTCAGAGACTGGGTTTTGCCAGAAAGTCTTAGAGAAAACCTGTTGCTAAAAGGTATAGCAAAGATTAAAGGCAAATTCTTAATTCTACCTGCAGAGCAAGGTTTGAAAATCATATGGTACAAAAGATCTGGAACCACACGTTGAACAATTAAAAATACTAGATAGCTGCATACTGATTAAATACCACCTATTTAACCCAAGGATTTCCTTCTATGGAGAAAAATAGCATGTTATCATATAATTAAAGACCTCATGATAATGTACAAGGTAGAAGTGGGTGAACCAAGGTCACTAAGGTTTTGAAGTATTAGACTGCAAGCACAGTAATGCGTATTAAATACAAAAAGCCCTTGCATTTAAAAATAGATCAAATGGAATAGAAACAGTGGCTGCACATACCTATACGGCTGCGAACGTCTTAGTATCAGTAGACAAAAGGAGAGCAAAATAAAAGCTAAGGTGCTGAGAATGAGCTAAATGGGTTTTTTTTTGGACTTTGTAGGAGCATTCAAGAGGTTTATCCATATGTACGTATTAAAACGTTAAGGAAATAACCAGTAAAACATTTACCTGACAAAGAAATACTTTCCCTTTCCCAGTTTTTCACATTAAAAAAATGTTTCTTCTTAATCCAAATGCAAACTTTGATACTTATTCCCCCAAAACCCTTGGTTTTCCTTCACCAAAAGTTGTAGGTCCCTATTTTAGAACAAATGAAAACATGCGCAAAGGTCTACCCTTTGAAGGAAACCTGTAACAACAAAACAACCCCCAAAATTTAACCTCAGCATGACAGAGGTATAAATAACCTCTCTCAGCTCAGTAGTGTTTATCTTTTAAATAAAAAAGGTCTTCCGTTCTGGGGGTCAAAAAAAAAAAAAAAAAAGGAAAAAGAAAAGAGAACTGCCTTCATTTCTTTCTTAATTTGAGCTTCCCTCTAACAAACATCTCCTCTTTGTTTCCTTATTTTAGCTCATGTAAGTCAGTTATTTTTTAACTCTTTCCCACCTGCTGTTCTCTTCCAGCATCATCTGGGAGCTGAGAAAAGCCAGAACGATGCAGAACCCGATGGAACCAGGGCTGCGTTAACCCAGACACACCTGACACTGCCCACTGCATACGGTGAGATACACAGTAACATGACGTTTCAGTGCCCTTCCAGCTGAATTTGGGGTGAAAAAAGTCTCAAAAAAGTCAAAAGGGGGGTTTCATAGATGTTGCATCACATGTTGTGAAAGAGTTTCAACAGGGCCACAGCATCCTAACACCACAATGAGTTTTATTCTTCAAATAAACAGCTAATGAGAGCTATTCAACGTTGAGATTTGACAACTAAGTAGCTCATTCATGAACTTTTCCATCCCCTTATTCAATAGCGTTTTACACGCTGCGTTTTGAAAAGTCTCAGAGGAAGTCACTGTATTCAGAAGTTCAAAAATGAAGCCATACCCTCATTTTGGACCCATCTACTAAAACAAAGAAACGCAAATATGTAAATTTCTGGTGAATTAAAGTGCCCCATTAGGAGTTCAATTATATTCTGAAATTATGTCTTAATTGCTTCGCTCATAGACGAGCTGTACAGCTAACCAAAAATCTACTGCCATATAATCATCACTAAATTTCAGATATTGCCACACATTAAATTAACAGCAGATAATGAGTGGGAAAATTAGCTCTATTTCCATAATAGAAAAAAAACTTTTCCCATATTACCTACAGTGCTTTATATAGCTAGTTTCAAAATAGAAAATACACAAACAAAACTCTCCTGAATATCTAATGTTTATTTTGATCAAAAGTCCACGCATTCAAAATAAAAAGTCCAAGCAGAGCGCAAAGTAGATTTGTGTCTCCAATATTTCATTAAAAAAAGCCACATTCCTAAACTTCTGTACAAATCATCAAGAGATTGACTACTATTTTACTTTGATTGTTCCTGGCTATTTCTTTTCCACACAACTTTTGTCTTTTTGAGTAGTAATCCCCTCGCCCCACTACTCTGCAGATTTTAATGTATAAGGTATTCCTGGTTCTCATCAGTATCACACACAGAAACTGCAAATGAGCTGGAGTTCGAAAAACTCGCGAGAAAGCAAGAATAAGGAATAACATTAAATGCAGAAAAAAACCCCACCAAGCTAAGGACTCACATTCTTGTAACTAAAAGGAGGAAAAGAAACCAAGCTCCTTCCATGTAGCTTATTTTTCACAGTAGTAGAATAAATAAAGTTACTAAACAAAAGCTAAAACTTTTGGAATTGTAGTCAGGCTGCTGTTCAATTTTGAAGGCAAAAAAACCTATCTAACTTATGACTTGTATACAAATGCATAATATACATTGTTTTACTTACCTTTGCTGTCTGAAGGAAACAGATTTCAAAGATCTTGTCTGCAAACGATATATTCTTCAAAATTTATGCCTCCAATGACCATCATCGTCAATAAGGATCTGAAAAAACACCGCAAAGCCAGGTTAGTTGCAAATAGATTTAGGATTTTTAAAAAAGGTTTGTTTTTTTTTTTTCTAACCAAGAATGTATAAATACATACATTCATACATTGAATTATTAGCTGCTGTTAAAAACAAATAGACAAGCACCGGAGCCATTTCACAGGAAGGCATTTATCTACTTGAGGCATAGAACAATTACTCCGCATGAGTATAGTGACGACTAAATACACCAAACTTCAGAAATTCAGTTACCATACCAAAATAACAACAGCAGTCATCATCCCATGAGTTAAAGATTGAAGAAGACAAATAAAATTACGAATTACTATGAAAGTTTGTTATGCTATAAGCACTAAAAGACTATGAAAAGTTAAACCACCTCCCTAAACTTTGAAAAGCCAAATTAAAGGGAACTTTAAGACAAAGTCCCTAAAATGCCAGTCCCTAAAATAATGGTTTTATTAAAAAACCCCACATTATTCAACAATATAACCACACAGTATCATTTATGAGTGCTGTTTTCATATTTCAACGCTGTAACTATGGAAAGATAAATTAAAAAAAAAAAAGACTACGCTTATTGGTAAGGTCAGCATCAAATGAACCAGTCAACGTATTTATTTCCTTTGGAATCAACCTAAAATGCCCAACAGATGCATTTTTTTTTCCAGGTCACAACTTTGAATGAGAAACTGCTTGTTTATTTATTAATACCACAATTAAATTTCCACAGAGTAGCTGAGGTTGCCAGGAACCTCTCGAGAACATCTGGTCCACCCCACCTGCTCAAGCAGGGCAACCTAGAGCTGGTGGCCCAGGACCGTGCCCAGTTGGACTTTGAGCATCTCCCTGGATGGAGACTCCACAGCCTCTCTGGGCAACCTGGTTCAGTGGTCAACCAGCCTCAAGTGAAAAGGTGTTTCCTGCCCTTCAGAACGTCCTGATGTTCTCTGCTATGGAGAACATTTACTTAATGAAGGAACTTCCAAAGTCAGGATAAGCAACCCTTAACGTACACGCTCCATGGGATCTACCACATGAAGCCCCACTGGTCCCCGTATAACCTAAGCTATGCTGCAACACTTTGGAAATCTTTCAGTCCTCATTTAGCAACAGGTGCAATTAACTAGAAGATTAACGAAGTCAAAAAGCTTTCGTCTTGTAAACAGTTTTCCCCTCTGCTCAGTCAATTCCACTTCGTTCCGTCTTTCTCAGGTTATGAAGAATCCAACTCTGAGCAAAGGAAAACCCTTTGCTGACTCCTCTGATGGTACACAACCACAAGCAACTAATTAATCTCAAATACATATTTTTTTTTAAAAAACATGATTTATCTGTTTACTCATTTATTTATTTGCAGGCCTGAGACATCCGATTGTCACCAATCAGGACACGTATGGAAAGGTGATCACATCACCAGATCACTTGGCAGCCTCCGCGGACAATTTAGTGCTGCTTAAAGCCAGAATAGTTAAATACCTTTAACAGCAAAACCACTAAGCTTTTGCAGTTTGCCCCTATCAATTCAAAAAGTTATTTCAATCTCAGCTTTATCTGAATTGTCCAGGATTTGTTTCTTCTGAAGTCAATCCAAACCCATGCAACTTCCATCACCTGAGAACGAACTCCTTTCAAACCAACTTCTGCAAAAAAAGCAAGTCAAGGAATACTGAAATAGACGCTCTTTGCTCTTTCTAGTACTTCCAAAAATTTAAAAGCCCTGTAGAAAAAAATAACTGTCAGATCAGTCTCGGAAATAAAATTGCATTGGCCGTACTGTGATTATGCTAACTCTCTTTTTCTAATGAAAAAATCTGAAAAAGAAATTGGATGTACGCTGTGCCTTGATGTTTGCCAAACTGAGACTTGATGGATTAGGATGGAAAAAAATCCCAGATACAAAATGACTCTATTAAAGTATTAAAAAGCTGCTGTGTAGGACCTGAAAGAGATGCTGCCCCAGCCCTGAAAGCGATGCTGCCACTGCGTTTTCAGAGATGGCTCAAAAGAGGGTTGAGGGGCAGGAGAGGAAGGGGGAAAAAAGGTGTTTCCAAATAATTTAAGGTTAATGAAATACCTCGAAGCGCACAGAAGTCTGTAAAACAAACAGGCAAACAACAAGTTCTGCTGAGAAACTGCTCCAAGTCACTAAACAGCCCCATCTAAACCACCAAACGTGGCCACCTGACCATTAAACCCGAAACAATTACCTTAAATTTTTCATTCAAGAGGTCTGTATCTTGTGCAGTCGTGACATACCCTCCTTTTGTCAGCTACGCGTGGCTCTGGCTGTACTTCTACTTGTTTTATTTGCCAAACCAATAAAGTCAGAGGCACAAACTGGTACAGAAGCCAAGGCAGAATCCATCACCAGATTTGTTTAATAAGCTCAGCGTGGAAGATACTTATCAGCGGTTACAGACCAGAACACACACCTGCTGACAGGGAGACCTTAAAATTCAAGATACACTGAGATCTGGAGTAAAAACTGGTTGCGTTTTTTTTTTTAAAGGATATTCTACTTCTTCAAAGTAGTTCAGAGCTTGTGACTTTTTTCCCTAAAAGTGACTTTGAAGATGTAATTCGGTGTTGGGACTTTCTCTCAACTGCCCTTCCAACTTAGCATTCAATTCCCTTAGGTTGACTCATACCCAAATCTCCCCAGATTTTTTAAGTGCCACTGAAAAGATATTGTTTTTTCCACCTGACAAATAAATCATTCTCACCTTGTCTTATGTCTTAATAGATATTTTCTTTTTTTTTTTTTTTTGTTGGCACTGAACCGCACAACCAAAATCCAGGTATTTAAACTCCACTCCCACTGCAGATGTTATTTCTGATCAGATTTAATCACCATTCCCTCATACATAACAACTGCAATAATTGTAAGGGTATCATTAAATTTGATCGTGAAACCTCTAAGCCTTCTCGAAGGAGTTGGAGCATCGCATCACAGGGAAAAAGTCCCTTCTGTGTTAAACCACGGATTTCAGGGGAATCTTCTAAACCTCTTGAGACTTACTCATTTTGCCGAAAGGCACCCAAGTGTTTTGCTGTTTTTTCCTTTATACAATTTTGTGATCATCATCCCAACAGCCAGAAGGAGTCACTATGATCTCATCTTCAATTAATGTGATTTTACCAACGAAATTAAAACATTTTCTTTTTAATCACACATTATCTATTTACAATATCCGATTCCTCTACGTCATTTGACATTGACAAAAAAAAGACACAGTTCCCTGGCACTAGAAATAAATGGACAGTCATAAAGAGACTCAAAACCCAGACATTTTCCTTCTAAAAGAAAGTCTATATTCTCTATTTTTTTTTTTTTTTAATTCTCTAGCACCTTGTTTTGAATGTTGTTCCTCTAAATATCCTGGAGTATGAGGAGTTGGTTCTACAAGTTTCTGCACGCTAGTCTGGTGCCAACCCACAAAACATATGTCTCTGCTCAAATGGAAGAATCTGTTTTGATTTTTTTAATTTTTTTTTTAAAATTTCTTCCTGGACTGGGGACAAAACATTTCTTTGGATACAACTCAACATTTAATATCTTCTGAGATATGAAACTTTCTAAATCCCAAATATATTTTCGTCAGTTTATTCCCAAACAGCAACTTCGAAGAAGCAAAACCATCTGACCACATGACAATAATCATTCAAAGTAAATGCTCAAAAATCATTGGGGAAAAATAATAAATTGGTTTTAGGAATTATTTTTTATGCTCATGGGTGTTACTAAGTCTTAAAACCATCAGATTTATTTTTAACCTAAATATTTTATTGCATAGCTATGCAAAAACATCAATATATTTTTCTAATGCCATTAGCTTTCCATTTGTTCCCACTCTAAATAGCTCTTGTGCTCTATTTTTGTATAATTTGGGAAAAGGTAGATTGTTTTTTCCCCCCGCTATTATTGACACAACAGCACCAAATATCGTTGAACCACTTTACAAAAATACCTCGAATGTAGAAAACGATACGGTTCAGAGCAGCTTGACCCCAGAGCTGAGATCTCCAGAGGAATCTCTGGGCCGGAGCAGAGCTTTGATGGTGAAACCTCGTTTTTCGGTGAGTTGTGGGAACCATCCGCATCCACCCCACGCCAGGGGTTTGCTTTGAATTACAATATCACAAATGCAAACAAAACCGCTCTAACCTCAAGAATTAAATATTTGCTTTAGTTTCAGCAAATTAGCTTCTTGAAAGAGCCAACTTCTGCACAGGCTAAATCAAAAATAACTTTGATGAAGTTACATGTGTTACTTTAAATCACACGGGTGAAAAACACAGAATCACATGGGGTCGGAAAGGACCTCTGGAGATCATCTCCTCCAACCCCCTGCCAGAGCAGGTCCACCCAGAGCAGGTCCCACAGGAACGTGTCCA
>JAOXJK010000077.1:2960561-2985562 GCA_025774025.1 Xenus cinereus
CCTGTGAGGGTGGCAGAGCCCTGGAAGAGGCTGCCCAGAGAGGTGGTAGAGTCTCCTTCTCTGGAGACATTCAAACCCACCTGGATGCATTCCTGTGCCACGTGCTCTGGGTGGACCTGCTTTGGAAGGAGGTTGGACTGGAAGATCTCCAGAAGTCCTTTCCAACCCCATCATTCTTTGATTCTGGAACATCCAGTCAAGCTTGTGGGTGACAGCAACATGGAGGCAAGTGATCAGAAGGAATCTGCACCATTTTCTCTCCCATTAACTCCTCTGAGCCTCCTGCATCATGAGACACCATTCCTCTTGCCTGCTGGCACAGCAGAAAGGTCCACCAAAAAAAGCTGTTCCCACCCTGACGAACGCTCCCATCGCTACAGATAACACAGTGGTGGTTTTCAAAAAGAATCAAAGAACTTCTGTCCCTCTCTCCAAAGGGCAACTGAAGGCTACGTTATTCCTAGGAAAGTCATGGAGATGTGACAAGGATCCATTGCCCTCGACTGAGGTGCAGACAATGTACAGTCAGATGACACATTTGTACTTTTTAAAAAAGTTATTCTCACTCTAGAATAAGCATGGATAGTACTTACCTGTAGAGAAGGAAACCCAAACAATAAAAGATATTTGTAAAGGATGAGTTGACTCTGAAGACTTGAGAAAAGGGCAGAAAACCCCTTTCCCCCCATTTTTAAAGAACAGAAGTGTTTTATTATCTACTGTAAGGTAACAATTAGTACTGCTCTCAAAGGCAGGCAGACAAACCTGCGGAGATTAGAGTTTTTCACAGGATGACCATTCACTCCTCTGACAAACTCAAAGTCCATTCAAAAAATTACCAACTCTCCATCCCTTGAAAAAGTAAACCAGCATGAATTTGGGTTGGCTTCATTTTCCCTTGGACAATCTACATCGACTCAACTATATTTTGATATGTTGAATTCATATTTTCATCTTTTTAATGGAGTTGTACTTGTTGGTGCACGTTTACTTTTACTCTGGGAAGACCAATATCTAAAATATGTTAAAATAAAACCCAGCAGTCTAATTCAGTACCTTAAGCACCAAAAAAGTAGTATTCAGTAAAGTATTAATTTCCAGAGATGCTAAATAATCTTACTTAGAGACTAATTTTTTTCAAACTATGTTGCTATTGTATTAGATATTATTTAGACAGTAGCGAGAACCACACAAAATGTACTCTGCTTTGAAAGTCTTTTCCTTAGACTTACATCCTATTCATGAAAAAAGTCTCCTGAATTGTCCTTCCTTACTCTATTTGTAACACGAGAATGATAAAGAGCAGCACAAGTCAGCCGTATGATTTTTTGCTGTTAATTCCTCTCACGAATACAGAAACGTGCATAATTATGGTCTATGCATTTGCCTAACACCTTTGTTTAAAACAGTGTTGAGTCCAGGTTCATGGTTCTAAAGAACAGCACAAAAATTCCCCCTCACCTTTAGTAGACCAATTCGTATTTGTCCTTTTAGCACTGACAAGGTAGTTTTCACACATAACTTAATGATAAACCCACAAACCAACATGGGTATAACCCTCCTATCTCCTAAATACATTTCAAAATTCCCACTAAATTCATCTACAAGTTCCTGTTTCTTTCTTCTGCTCGTCCTCTTCCCCTTACACCCGAATCACTAAGAGTATGAATCTCTTACATGACTACAGCATACGGAGGCTTGTTACTGCTAATAAAGTTGGAAATGCTTATCCATGCTCATATTCTTGCCGCTTTACCTTCTAGTTCTGGTCTATGCAATGTTAACTAACAGCTCACACATATATATCCATGTCAGTATTAAAATATCAACATTGTCCATATCAGTATTAGAGTATCAACAGGAAGTTTTAAGAGAGTTTGAAACATTTGCCCCCTTTCTTTAGTATTTGATTTCTTATTTCATGCAGACAACATTCCTTCTAATCATAAAGTAAAAACAGGTATATTCCAATTACTTAAATATTTTTTAAAACGGGTATTCTTTATAAACTGTTGTTACATACGTACACCAAAATAATAATAAAAAAAAGTTTAATTGCTGAACAATGAAGGATGATTGTACAGCGGCTAAACATGGGTGATAAATCCTGCTCTTCAAAGATTAAATTAGATATAAATAACAGCAAGATGACACACTTACCATAGTACCTTCTAAAAACTCTTTTATTAGACTATAATTCAGGACAGAAATAACAACATAATCTAGTGTTCAGGAACAGATTTCTAATCCCAACTCTGACACTGACTTGAGCAAGTTATTTAATCTCTCTCAGCTGCCACTGGTCAAATGACATATTTTTTGCTTGACTCTTAAGTCACTATGAGGATGCACCAATAGATCTGGCTTTGAAATTGTTAAAAAAAAAATCTATAAAAAGATAAAAAACAAATTACGTGCTCTGAAGGTATCATAAAAATAAAATAATTACAGCAAAGGATAACAACCTAAGCATATCAGGATGGAACTGGAAAAAAAAAATCCATAAAACAGACTTTAATCACTGTTGCTATCTTGTATGTGTGTTTAAAAATAAAGAAGAACAAAGTGAGCGTGTTTGGCTCTCACACCTAGCACTAGGGACAAACCTTTATCTATATTTTTTCAGGTAACAAAGAGTAGCCCGTTATAAACGATGAAAAATGTGGAAGTTGTTTCTCATTTCAGCCAAAGATACGTAGAGAACACAAAAGATCTAAAGAGTTAAGCGTAAGGAATACTCAGAAGCAAGGTATTACGCTCAGCACTAGCAACTAAGACCTTATCTATCCCAGTCAAGCACTGGAACCAGCTCCCCAGGGAAGTGGTCGTGGCCCCAAGCCTGCTGGTGGTCAGGAATTGTTGGGTAACGCTCTTAAATACATGGTTTAACTTTTGGGTCGCCCCACGTGGAGTCAGGAGTTGGACTCAATCCTTGTGGGCCCCTTCTAACTCAGGATATTCCACAATTCTACCACTATTTTAATAGCAGCAGCAAAAAACATGAAATCCAGAAAAGTACAGGCATTAGTCGCCGAGGAAGTGAAGCTGCTATTCCTACGCAGAGATTTTTCCAAACAGTATGAAATTGAGATGTTTGTCTTAATTTTCCTGCTGCCTGCAGCGCCCTGAAGAAGAAAAAAAATAAAAAAAATCCAACACACAATTTTTTTTTCTTCTGCTGTTGCTTTTCCATTCAGGGAGGTTTGAAGCAGCAGCACCGATTCTGTTTGTACTCCTGGAAACCCTGCATTGCATCGGCTCACGTTTTAAAGGTTATCTTTAAAACCAAAAAGAGTTCAAAATTGAGCTTTTCAAGCTAGTATGTGGAAGATTCTTCGTGAAGGGGGCTTAAGCTCATGAGAAATTCCACTGTTTGAAAGCAGAGGATAAGCAAATAACGCGGCTGAGCTTCTGCTCATGGAGGTTCCACTCCCTGCTTCCCTCCCTCCAATTTTGTGCTTTTACAGAAAAGAGAGCCCTGACATCCCAGTATATTTGGCCAATATGCATTTTAACATTAGGTAACTGTATTGTATGATTTTTTTTGTCATAAAGTATCATTTACATGATGTTTAATTAAACACGTGACTACAAAAAAGAATTCAGATTTTTCCATTCCAATATTCTACAGAATTACTGCTCTACCGGCACATTTATCAAAACTTACAGTCGATTTATTCCATGTGACACTGGTAAACAAATTAATGTAGAATTTAATTGCCTTTGTCTCTTCAGCTCAGAATTGCCTTTTTAGTGATATTTATCTGAAATTATGATTTACAAAGAAAATAAGTTGTAATTGAGCTTGGAAAATTGATCGTATTTAGAAGTTGACAACTGTCACGATTATTAATCTGAGTTTTCCTCCTCAGGGCAGAGGAATACTCGATCAAGTATTTCTGCAAAGAAGGCTGGTTTTATGCTGTCTCATGTCTCCTGCAGCATTGTACTCGCATACGTTTTTTTTTTTCCTCGAGTTATTTATTTATTTATCGCATTTGTATAAACTATTCTTCTTCTTTTTCCAAAGCATGCCAGAAACCCTTTTTTAAGAAACCCTTTTCTTAGGAAGAATTGATTATTTGGTATTTCGCTAACACCTGATCCAGAAGTAACACTGAAAAACAAACAAAACAACTGAAGAAAAAAAATAATCCTTAATCATTATTATATAATGCATTCTGCCTCAGCACTGTTAATACAAATAATTAAAAAAAACCCAAACCCTAAATACAAATATTAGTGTACAAAACTAACAATAGCCCATCTGGCTTGCATTAGCTAAAACAAAGTTTGGATGGTGGTATGTTGAAAAATTATAACATGAACTATGCACTCCTGAAAGACCCATACATTTTCAAAATTCCTATCCTATTCACACAAAAAAACCCCTATATAGGTATAAAGCAACTGTGCTCAGATATTTCCTTTGTGAAGTAGCTTTAGCAGGAAAAAAAATAATAATTGTATATTTTAAACTGAAGATACAAATAAGGAATGAATGCCCCAAACAGGCCAGAATTAGGTTTTAGGTTATGATTTTTACCGGAAGGTCTTCCCTTCATATTTGTTTGAGATTTACAGCAATAAATACAATAAATACAAGTATTTGAATCTGGAAGTTAAAGTTTATTTTCTTGAAGGAAAATAAACCTGCAGACTGGAGGATGGGAAAGGAAGTAGGCAAAAAGAAGGATATCTGGATATTTGCCACCGTGAATACGAACAGACTTCAGTGAAACTTAGTTCTTTTTGCCTAGAAATATTATTTTATTTTTAGGACATAACTATCACAGCCTAGAATTACTGTGGATTATATACATGGGCATGAGAAAAGCATTTTTAGGCTTGGGACTTGCACCCAGAGTCTTCAGAGAAGTCCATGCGGGGACAGGACAATCCTGACCATATAAAACAGGACAGTTCAGCCTTTCGGACAAATTCACCTATGCCAAAATAATCCCATAATTGACATCTTCTAATTAAATATTTTATGAACGTACGCGTTCACGCTAATTTTCCAGTTTCCTAAAACCAGTAAAAGGCCATTTCTTCTACTTGCAAAACTCAGGAAGAATCACAGCAATAAATGAATAAATTGCTAGCGTTATCTGATGAAGCGGAAAGCCTTTTTTCTCGGATCTCCCACTGGATTCTCATTCATTCTCCCTTCTCTGGGGTGGGGTGAGAGGAGCCGGGCAGAGGAAATCCAGCTCCAGGTACACAGGGGTGTAACTGCAGACAGACAGACAGCCGTGACCTAGTTTGAATCTGAGGAGCTTGGGTACAAACAGCGATGTAAAAGCTCCTGTGAGCGGCTGGAGCGTGTCGAAGCCTGTCCTGCCGCGGGTTCGCTGCTTTTTGTACCCAGGCTGGTTTGAGTGTGCCTAAACGTGCTGTCGTCACACCTCCCAATACCTGTTGCCGTCTCTTTTCCCAATAACCGGATGACGATGAGAGAAACGAAGACCCCACAGAAGCACGGCAGAGGTGGGCTCCTGGCAAACGCACAAGCTGCACGTTCCCAAGCTTGCACGATTCCTACAAAGTCACTTGAGCGCTCGGCTGAAAATAGGAGAATTGTCTCCTTAAAGGCCTGTGTCAGGGCTTTTCTCTTCCCGTTTCCTCTGGAGATGTGGCTCTGCTCTCCACGAACTACCAAGAGCACTGACAAAAGCAGAAAGTCACTGGCAGCTTTTTTATTTCCTTCTCTCTCTCCCGTCCCCAGCAATGATCCCATGCACGAAACACGTAATTGCTATCTCCGGCTGATGAATTGTGTACTGCCAAACACTAAAGAATGCCAAGATGCTTGAGCACTTTCCTTAAAGTATTAGAACGTTGAAGTTTCTGGGCCAGGAAAGTCAAACAACTAAGAGAAAGGAAGATAACAGGGAAGGAAGAAGCCCTCTTCTCCCTTTAGAGTTTGGTAAGTTTATACAGGGAAAATTAAAACTAGTTCAATGCAAATTTCACTGTTCCTGAAGACATCATCGGCTGTTTGGGACAAACCTCTCCCAGTTGACTTCTTGTCATCTTAATATTACCATGTTAAAAAACAAAAATGGGCTGACGTGCTGTTTCACCAAAGCCTTAGGAATTGGGTCTGTCTGGGCCATCTCTCTCACGGGTTACAACAACAGCCAGAAGAGATTTCACACGAGCCAAATCTGAAATTAGAGTCATGCAACAGATTGACAGGGAACTGCCAGGTTAAAAACCAGCAATACACAGACTGGGGGAACAAGCCTGTTTTCAAGTAAACCCTTCATAATAAAACCAGTGCCTATTTTTGTCCACGTGGACTGAAGAAGTGCTTGCAGTATCAGCACACCAGAGTAAGGACACAAGATTCCAGTAATGATGGAAGTTTTCATTCAAGCACTCTAAAAAAACAGCTCTAGGTAAAGAAGTGATCCAGAAGAATTTTGTAAGGTACCTAATAAACCCCAGAAGGTGGACGAATGAGGATTACTTCATTAGCACATCTGACATTTTCCTGCAAAAGGAAAATAAACAAACTACCAAACAGGAAAATCCCTCTTTATTCCTTACAGAGACAAGAGAAACCTGCTTCATCTCAACCAAAGCTGTGTTTACAAAAAGCCCGCATTCAGTCATTCATCCGGCGGGATACACTTCCAGCTAAGTAAGGGACCACAGCACAATGCCAAGTTATTATATTTTAGTTTTTTTTTAATCAGAAGTACGGATGCGGTTAAGAATCAGACCCACCAGGTTATAAAAAGTAGGCACCACACCTTCGGTTTCACAAAGGTTCCGGCACAGAACACCTCTGGGTTTACAAACACATCTCTCTCCTTTTCCAAATTGTTGGGTCTTTATGACAAATTTCTATTTGTGTGTTACGCAGGACTGAACACCCCACCAGCAACTGAAAAGTTTTGTCGGGTTCTAATTGTATCTTGTCATGCAATTACATTTATTTTATGACTCGAGGTGTTTCAGGTGAAGTTATTTACCAACCACATCAGGCTGTGTTTGCATCCCGGCTTTGCTGGGGCAAAGGAGGGGCTCAGGTGGTGTTATTGTAGCCTCAGAAGAATTTACTTCATCCTCAGTCGGGAACATCAAAACCTTCTAACAGGCAGGTGAACTTCAGACACAGTCTTGCAGAGTCTTTTTTAAAAGAGAATAACACAAATATGTATCCTGGGCACTAAATACTAGTGGAGGCTGAAGAACTTCCAGCCTGTTTCCTCAGGAGCTCCTAATTCCAGCTCTAAAGTCAGACCTTCATTCTCCCTGACGTTCTCCTAGAACAGGCAACAGCAACTTTCTACCACTTACAATCTCTACGCACTATTTTGCTATATCTGAACAGTACTACCCTGGGAAGGAATTTTTTTAAACTGTGGGTGGGTTCCCAGCCATCCTTTTGTACATGCATCTTGATTTAAGAAAACTTTTCCTTAACATTTCTTTTGCAGTAAAAAGCTTTGGTTTTGGAAGGAAAAACACCAAATTGAGACAACCTACTTTAATGCCAGAAAAACTTCCTGCACTGTAGAGAAAAAAAAAAGGCAGAGATGAGTAATCTACTGTCTCTAAATACCCACACATAAAATAAGAGAACGTGATATCGCGACTGGGACACAGACGCTCTCCAGCTGGACCACTGAAGCCCAGGAGGTGTTTGGGTGACCCTGGTAAGGTCTGTTATCCTGGATACTGGCTAACACAGCACATTCTTCCAAGTCCAGAACAGCCTGGAGCATCTTCCTTGCACCCTGCTGAGTGGTGAGATGTGCCAACCATCTTCTGGACCGAGCTAAGGACGTCCAGGAGAACAAGGCAGGTTGCAGGGAGATGTCCCAAGGAGGGACCTACAGAGCCTGGTTTGAGACGTGTGGATGACATCATGGAGACCACTCTCCCCAAGAGCCGATGGATGGAGAAAAGCTACTAAGCCAGCTGTTTGTCAATCAATTACTAAACCCCAGTTTTATCATAAAGCAAGGTTTCATTCCCAACTTACTGCTAACAAAGCAGGCTCTAAAGGAGGACAGTTCAGCAAAAACACACACAATTTAGGAGACTGGATACTAGGACTTTTGCAGAACACAATCGTACCGTGAAATATTCCTAAATGTTACCCTGAAATCCCAGATATAGACCATTGAGCCACATCCACTTTCCCTTCTGTCCAGTGTCCAGAAACAGCTGCAAATATTCCGAAATTTTTAGCAGCTGAATTCTGGGCATTTTTCTGGGGGGAAGGCAAAGGAGAAGCATTATTTTCCCCAAATCCTCTTTACAGATGACCCTGAATGCAACAAAGTGGGGTACCCATCTCTGCTTGCGTTTCAACGCGTTTCACTTGCAACGTTTCAATGCAACGTTTCACATCAATTTTTGAACAACTAGTGAGCAAAAAAAAAACAAACCCAAGTGACGCTTATCCTTTAACTGATGGATTCATCGCTGTATCATACTTCTGTACTTACTACACCGCACGTTACATTATGAAGGAGCAAAGCGGCCCCAGAAGATAACACGCCAAGAGCACAGAGCGTGCAGACCGAATCCCGACACAGTTTGCTGAAGGAACAACTTCCGAGGGTCGGGATGTTCCTTGCGAGCAATCCCTCACCTTCACAGCCACGGTCAGCTCAAATCCCTGCAACAGCAAGGGGTCACCGGTTACCTCACTGGAGTTGAGGTACCTGGGTTAGCCCCAGGAAGCAGAAACTCACAGCCAAAACTGGAGCCCAGGGTGGTTTGATTGGCAGCTGAGGAATTTTGCTAATTAATGTAAATTGTGCTAACTCGATACATGGCTTGTGGTTGAATTCCCATTTAGAATATGCCAACAGTTTTACTCGCAGACATGTTTTGCCACAGACTTGGTATCATCAATAGGTAAAATAAAAGCATGTGCAAACATGTGGTTTAGATTTTTGAAAAAATGGGGATACGTGTGTGTTATTTGATAGGTTAAAGTGTTCCCACAGTGGCCAAGATGTTCCAGCTTCCCTATCTTCTCATTATTCCCCTCTTCTTCTAATGCTGAAAACCAGCACTGCTTAACTAAACCTCTTCACCGTTTTGCACGATCTATATGACTCAGCTGAACTCCCAATTGCCTACTCTACAGCCAACCATCGAGAATAACGTGCGCAAAAGCTATTAAAAATGAGTGACTTTGGGAGAAACATCAGAAATAAACATTTGCTTACTTAAAACAGGAACACGGGTCCAGGCTGATCATACTGCTGTACAACACCGAAAATGCGGTTACAAACCAAAGAGCCTTTTCTGCGGGGAAATGACAAGTCTGGATATTCCTCCTCTTCCCAGCTCTACTATGGGCAGTTTGAAAGGTTCCTCCACAATTTCTAAATATAGACCTCGTGATCAGATTCTGTACGATATGTCTGTGAACAGGAGCAGTACGATCTCAGACTGGAACGGCAAAACAAAACACACAACAACTCCCAGTTATTCCCCTGAGTCCTCTTTAAGGTCACCACCCGTGGGGACACAACCCAAGACTCTGAGTCAGCCTAAAGAACAAACCAGAAGAGAAGCAGCCAGAGCCACAGCTGAGTAACTGGGAGCTGAAATCTTTATTACGATGGGGTAAAATAGGGGAAGCGACTTCGTTTTTAAACTACAATATTACAGCTATGAGGGATCTTACAAGTAACAAGTTGGATGTCCTTAGCTGCAAAGGTATTAGTGACGCTATTTTCCTGATCTTCTCTGCAGAAATTAAGATGGACTCAAGGGGCAAAAAACAAATATGTAACTATCAGTTGATTTTATGGAGCTTGCATTTACTAAAAAACCCTAGAAAACAAAACAAAACAAAAAAACCCCCAAAACCAACCAACCCCCAAACTAGATTGACAGGTCTAGCAAGTATTACTGCATATTTCTGTAAACTTCCACGCTCCTTGTAACTCTATCACACCGGTAACTTAATAGTGCCATATAGTTATTAGCATCAGAGGACCGTCTCAGTTCATCTGAATATATCCAGTCGCTGAATTAATTGAAGAAGGACCCCGAAGCCACCTGTGTTTGGGCTCCTCACCCTGAGCAGCCTGGCCGGGCTTGGGGAGCTTCAGCAGGGAAAAGGACTTCTGCTGGCAAGTCTCCGAGTCCTGGTCTGGCACCCCGCTAACCTTAATTTTGCTCATTTCGGTCAGATTCCGTGAAATTCCTGAGCAGAGTAGTTTACTAACCCTTTGTAATCCCCAATAAACAGTTCAATCATTAACAGCATTAACAACCTGTGTAGCACACAACAAATCGTTTATGACCCTCCTTTTCTTCTTCCCTCACTGGTTGTGGCTTTTCACCTTTTCTGCTTCTGTTGGTGTCTTAGTTCAGTTGAACGCTTTGTTCATTTATTCCTTCTGTTGGGGGTGGGGAAGAATCGGGAGTATTTTTCAGTTAGGAGATAAAAAGAATCCTTTTGTTCTGCTCGGATTGATATTTTATAAATTCAGCATGGCTTCCCTTCCGTATTTATTCTGGCCTTATAATCCAAAATGGTCAAAGGACAAATGTTCCTCCACAAGATGCTCCCAAACCTCTACAGCAAAAATTTAAGATATCACTTACTTAAAAATAGAAACTAAGGTCTAAATTGGTAGATTATATCATTGATCTGGGCCCATTTATCTCTGCTAGAAAAGCTGTAGAATACATAAATCCAGTAGAAGTCTCAGTGCAGAAAAAGTTACTATTCTGGACTCCTTGTAGTATTTCTCCAAGGGCACAATTTTATATACATTTTTGCTTCACTACAGAGTTCTAACTATGAACTTATCAGTGGACAAGAAACCGGAATACTTTTCTGTGCACGTTTGGTAAGTTTAATGCTTTGTTGTATTTTAATTGGCTTTTTGGAAAATACAGTGTGTCACTTTTAAGTTTTGTAAGAAGAATCAGGAAATTACACCCAAACTTCTCGTGTAGTTATTGAAAGCTCTAAGAGTTTGGAATAACAAAACTTAAAAAAAAAAACAAAAACCAAAGGCTACAGAAGAGAACAGCACATTCTCCCTATCACCACACTGAGGGTGTTACTGGAAGAGAGTTAATATGGCTAACCAAGACCAAGACAGTAATCTTCACGAGTGAAATTTCACAAAGAGATATGAACACCATTAACAGAGAAAAGACCATCCTCTCCAAAACCAGCTATCACTCCAGATATCTTTGTTCTGTTAGCCATTTGTCAGCAAACCGCTCAATAAATTGTGTATTGGATGTGACGCATTTAACGAGCACCTCCATGATGGCAGAAACGACACGTTCCCAAAACACGAGGTCTGATTCCCAAACCGCTGCAGTCTGGATAACATCCACCTGCTTTCAGGCTGCTGTGGTATTTCTCATTTCCCTGGCTGCACAAAGAACAAGCGGCATATTCTCAGAAGAGTTCCACGTATGACCGACCTTCCCTATAAAAGTTCTCAAGAATTCATATCTGTGTGATTCCATCTCGTTTCAACCGCCTTACATCAGGAGCGAGCTATGGAAAATATGGAGTTCTCCAGCCTGCTGGAACAACTCCCCTCTGAGAGGAGCCAGCGCCTCCTAGAAGTCAGAAGGAGCTGGTGGAAAACCGTCCGTAATTCTCAGAAAAATCTTTGGTTATAACCTGCCCAAACACAAGTTCAGGCCCAAGCAGGCACAACCCATCCCACAGCGGCAGCATCGGGGTTTGGCACTGGCTAGAAAAAGGCAAAAGTGAAGGATATTATTGAATCAGCTGTACTTAAGCTTAAAAAAAAAAGGTGATGGCAAGTACCTGTGCAAGAGGGCTTAAGGAGGACAAACATCACCTTTCACAGTGTAATAGTCCACAGGCTGGCTATAGCGGTTATGACTTCAGAAAGTTAGCGACAAAGTGCGACTGCAAGATACAGCTGCACACATCTGGGTGACAGACAGCACCGCTACGGCGTGGGGCTCTGCGGGCAGGCTCCGTACGCGTCCACGCTTGTACAAGTCTCCGCGTAGGCAATTCTGGAACGTTATTATACACTGATACTGACCCTCATTATCCCACAGCGTCGGTATCAGGCAAGCACCTCGCCAGGCCAACGCTCCGCACCTAAAATAACAAGCAATTCTGTGTGAGAACGGCATCTGAGTGAAGGATTACGCTCACGACAGATGCAGGTCGAACGCAAGTCTCAACTGGCAAGGACAGGACTGATCTCACCGACTTGACAGCTTCAGTAGAGCCTACCTGGCTCCACCTGCTCCGCTCTCCGATACGTACACACCCCGCTTTCTCCAGCCTACGTTCCACAAGCATTACCAATCCGTAGGGTTGGGAAGACAGCTAATTTATCTATTTTATTTTTTTTTTTCCCCCCCAAATGTTGATGTCCTTTTGACAAATTCAGCGCTGGAGCCAAAACAAAACCCGGTGGGGCGCAGAGCGGAGCGCCCGTGGTACAGGTGGAGCGATACACGTGCCTCAACGCCCAACTCACCTGCCAGCTAGAACCCAGCTGAGAGATTATGACCTGAGCCCCGTGACCAAATGACCCTTAACTAATTCTATTAATACTTCCCGTGCTCTCAAGAAAAGGGCCAGTTCTCAGTAAAACGTACATGGATGCAAACAGCAGCATGAGGAGGAAAAACACCCCCCAAAACCAATCAGGCACGTGAAGCGTTACATTGCTCCAACTGATCTGTTGTGTTGCTATCACTTCTCCTTAACGATAAATTCACTCTAAAAAATAAGCCAAAAGCCTATTAAAAATGTCTATTTCAAGATACCGGCGTTCACTTTTTAATCGGAGCGCTCCAAACTCTCTCTCACACTGTAGCTCAAGAGCACGAAGACATCTAAAGCAAACCCTGTTCTGAAACAGGCTAATATCTCCAATTTCCTTCGTGCTGGTAGTTCAGTGTTCCCTTCACATCCTGTCCTTCGTTACCTACTGTTGGCTGAAGATAATCTCTTCCAGGCTTCTCAAATGCTGACACAGGAACCTCTGCGAGCACACTGAACTACTTCCTTTTCTCCTTGAAAAGATTTAATAACCTACAACTTTCTTCTGTGCCCTACTTGTACGTAGTCTCTCGTTTTCCTCCTCCTTGTATCAAATCTGCTAAAATAAAATTTTATAGAGTGTCAATTCAACAAAGGCAAAACTATAAAGTTAGTTCTGACAGCTTCCTTTCTCAAAAAATTTAATCAAAAAAGAAAGAAAAAAAATCCTTTACCCTTGAAAAGATGAATTGAATAGCCTTAGGTATTCTATAGCTATATTTATGAAAAAGTTTTTGGACACTAAACACACAAGTCTCTACAGAAATGGGGAAAGTGTTTTGCCCGAGTCATAAACGTGTTTTTCCGTGGCACGGAGAAAAATAAGCTGCACTCCATCGTTAGACACAAGCTCACCCTTCGGAGAGCTAAGAGTCCCATCCATCTCAAAGGGCAGCAAAGCCTAAGAGATAATACCATCAAATTAAGTAGCCTCAAAAAAAACCCCACACAAACATATGCTATTCAAATTTAGGAGAGCAATTATCTCCTCTACAGAAACACAATGTTCTGCCCAGACACTATTTTAAAAGTTTTCTTACCAAAACCACGTTATTAACACTTAATATTCTAATGGTAGCAGCAAGTCACAGTACTGAATACCTTAAATAAATAAATAATAGAGGACAGAAGGTATGACTCTTACTTTTTTACGTAGAAAAGGCGTTCTGCTTGAAAATAAAAGCAAAAAGTCATGGTAAAAGTCATGTAAAGGTAATGTCAGGCTCCCTGGCTATAAATGAAAATGAGGCCAGTACATTTAACATCTCCATGTATTTCCCATTTAATGCTTCATAGGGAATGTTGCAGAAACGCATTATTTTCCTCACTTTTATGCGAAACAATTAAATTTGACTTTAAAATTCTGCATTTTATAATAGTGAGAAAAACATCTAACAAGAGAGATTATCAGAGATTAATCCAGTTGCTGAGGATGTATTTATATTTCATGCAGAACAGGCATTTTCACTTTGTTACATTCTCCCCCAGCCCATGTGAAGTCAAAGCCAGTTGACCAGCGTATTACTATATAAAATGTAAATAAACAAAAAAAATCCTCTCAAATCTGTTTTTCTAACCGAAAGCAATTATTTATTAACATATTATTCATCAAATGCTGAATCATGAGGATAAGTAATTTATTGTTACTTTGCAGATAATTTTATTTCAGCTGATTGAACAAATCCCTTTTTCTTGTTTTTGGCAGAACTGTATCAGAATATTTATTTCAAACAATGTTGTACAGCTGTTGTAGTTTAGAGAAAAATGCACTTAAGTTTTTTGGGACAGGTTTGGGGTTCGGTTTTTTAATTTTTTTTAAAGTCTTGAACAGAAAAAAAATAAAGGAATTTAAAAATTAAGTTTATTTCTTGTAAATGCAAAAACATTCCCTTGTAGCCACCAATATAGAATAGTATCAATACTTCGAATGTAAGCTACCCAATAGAAATTAAATTTAGAAATCAAGTTTCTCTCATTATAAGAAGCCTTTTCTACTGTTCAGCCTAAATTATAATTTTCTCTTTCTATTGTTTATTGAACTATGTAAAATCATCCTCCTGTATTAGGTCCAAAATAATTTTCACAGAAGTCAATGGAAAAAAAACAAGAAATCCCTCATTATTACTATTATTGTATACTACAGTAATACCAGGGCTCCAGTTATGATTGACAAATACACAGAAAAACACTGTCCAGAAGAGACACATGAAATAATTTAGTCAGTCATTGAATTCAAAGGGATCAGAGAATAATACTTCAAATGCAAACTGTTTAATGCTTATAAAATCAACACATTTGGTTCCCACTGCTCAGGTTCCTCAAAAAAATTTTGTTCCCATTTCTGTTGAAATACTTAAGCATTCCAAATACACAAAACCTGATGTTATTCAAGAGATACTCCTTTCCTCACTGAGGTATACTGAATTTATTTCCCATAGCACAGGCTGTACTTCAGACCATTATCTCCAACTAGAAAATGCTAAATCATACTAAAGCTCCTGTTCAATAAAAAAACTTTTTCTGGCTGTATTCAATGAAAGAACGTTTGTCCCTGTATGTGTAAGTCCAGGAATACTGATCCGAAGAGGAAAATGCAAACAATTAAAAAAAATAATTTTCATGTTTTTTATTAATTGTAAAACACACGCTTCTGTTTTTTCTGGAATAAATTCACAGCCCTAAAACTCCGAAGATAAGAGTTAAAAAAAAAGAAGTTAAATTCTCTACCAGAATGCATTTGCTCAAGTGTAAAGCTAACAAATGCTAAAATTTTTGGCAACACTTCTGCATTTCTGAATCATTAGGTAGTCAAACTATTTTTTGATTTTGCTTGCATGATGTTGGATTAGAATAATCCATATAAATCAGTGGTTTCCCCTCACTAGGAATACTGTGTTTACTTCTGGTCATCTGATGTCAAAAGGATGCCTAAAAAAAAAAAAAAACCCAACCTAGGGAGGTTCAGAAATAAATAACAAAAATGACTCGCATGTTCAGCAGTGGATTAGAATTGTTTACTCAAGAGAGGAGGAAGAAAGAATATAGTCAAAGTAAACAAAATAATGGCAAGCCAGAGAAGGCACGCTGAGCATTTCAGTCACCCTTTTCAGAATATAACCATGGGATGCTTTTCCTAATGAAAACTTAAACATGGAGGTCTTTGTCAGAGAGATGTGTTTATGCTACAGGAAGGGCAGAATTCTCCACTGCTTTCCTCCAATCAAGACCTGGAGTTCACAGCCACGAGACGGAACTGAAGGAGGACAAAGAAGAAAAAGCCGAACTCAAGTAATGTATTTAGTTGCCTGGAGACTTAACTCATGGAAACCTAAACATCCAGGCCAAAGTCCTCAAAGTTACTTAAGTACTTCTTTTCTATGATACCAGTTATCACGCGAAAATATATATTCATTCTCACAGCGGGGCTTGGTGTCCAAATGATGATCTAGACTGCGACAACTTTAAGCTCTTCCAAGTCTAGGCAGCGACAGTGACAATACCATGAAATTATTTACATGCCCGACAGTAGTCGGATGCCTATTTATTTCCCTTTTTCATCATCCCGAGACTCTACTGTATGTAAAGACTGTGATTAAGCAGCACTTTCCAGTTGATGCTGTGTGTGAAAATACAAGCAACGGGGCTTCATAGTTGTGTCTTCGGTGAGGCTACCAGGTTTTTTTTTTCCCCATGAGTTGTCACCACCTCTCCTTCCCATCACTATCCGTTACCGGATCTCCTCCCCTCCACCATGGCAAATATTTTTACGCGCAGCCACGTGGGCCCTGTTCCCCAAACACCGTTTTCATTCCAGCCCTGATTACCCCCACGCCACCCCCCTTCGACTCTTCTCCCAACGCTTGCTTTGCCTCCATCCACCTCCCTCCCGGCCACATCCCCCCCCCCGGCTCCCCATCACCGTTCACAGCCCCTCTCCCCAAACCCTGCTCCTTCCTAACGTCTCGCTTCCTTCCTACGCCCACACCGCAAACCCCCTCCAGAAGCTTTCGGTTACAACCCTCCTTTCTCTTACAGAGAACAAAACACCATCTTCCCGTAAAATAAGTCTACCTAACGTCAAAGAGCACGGCGAGCAGCAGGAAGACTTATCCACAGGCAGCACCTTGCAGCTTTGGGGAAGTCTCCTCTGGGGTGAAGCAGGCTGAGCCATCCTTTGTGTGCTCAAAAATAACAATATTTCTACCTAATAATGGCGTTCTCTGAAGTTTCAAGTTTATTCGTGCCGTTCCGGGCTCGCTGCGCTACCGACATGCAGGAAAAACGCCGCCAAGTTGAGCATCAAACTTCACTTCTTAGACAAACTAAAGAGTTTGTAAGGTCTCGGGTATTTCTAGCAGGGCAAAATAAAGCACGTGAGTAAAGCAAAAGTAAACAACAGGAGAGTCTAAGCAAACTGAGGACAAAACAATTAGGGATTACACGGGATGGGATTAACGCAGAGATTAAAGTAGTAGTAATTATTTGCAAATTTTTGATGACGATAAGGATTCGCAGAAACTAATCCAAAAATACCACCTGTCTGTGGAGCCCACGAGAACCCATTTTTTCAGACCCCACATTAGGACATTAAATAAAAATCTCAATAAAGACCTTTCTTTCAAGACAACAATAATTGCAGAGGCTTTAATATATCTTCAATCTAAGGTTCACCAGGTGTCAGCAATGACTAACTTCATTCACCACCATTACAATGAACATTTTCATATATTACATATGAATTTTGACTATTATCTACCAAAAGAGAACCTAAAAAGTATTTCATTTTTTCTATAATAGCTCAGAAACATTCTAGACATCCAGATACCATAAATAAATCTCAGTGCATACGAAGTATTATGATTATTTGCAATAACTAGCAAAAGCTGAATATGAACTTTTTTCCCCCGTTTTGTCAAATGTAATAATATTAAAAAATCAGAGTAATATATTTCCAACGGTTCCAACATGGGATAATTGTGTCTCAGGTTGTTGTATCAAACCCACAACTTCTAAAAAGCCTGAATAAAGTCAAACTTATTTTTTTTCAGCACAGATCAATATTTGGAGATATTCGATTAACTGTTTTCAAATAAAACAAAAAAATTGTAAACAACAGGTTCTACAAAGTTTATATATTCATTCTCTGACAAAACAACAGTTATTACTTTGCTAGTTATTATTTGAGAAAAATGTAGTTCCTACACACAGGAATACCTTTAGTGGCATAAAGTATTTATATGTTCTTTTTACATTAAAAAAAAAAGAAATAAAAATTATTATCTTTTAATTTACTGTTTATTTTTGAGTTCCAGGGGTATGCTCATTAAGTTCTACCTCACCACGTGTCTGCAGATTCTTAGCAGAACTCTTACATCAGATAATGACTTGAGTTACCAAAAAAAAAAAAAAAAAAAAAAAGAAAAAGATGAAGACTGATTCAGAACTGTGAAGTTTTTAAGAAAAGGAGCATGGGAAAAAGACCAGGGAAAACCACAAGGCCAGGAAGAAAGCTAAATATGTAAGGTGATCCACTAGGAATCCACATACCAGCTGATTAAGAAGCTGCCCTAACGACCAGCTTTTGGGATCATTACATAGTTAGAACTGCTCATTCCCCAATACCTCTGTGAAGTTAGAACTCATGAAAAATTCAGGTTTAGGGCTTGATCCAGCACCCAAGGAAGTTAATAAATATTTTAGCACTGACATCAGTGAAAACAGAATAGAGCCTTTATTTTTTTCCTTAGCGTAAAGATTTCATATATAGATTTTTAATAACGAAATATCAAGAGTACAAATACTTTATTGATACTTCCAAAAATTAAAATTGCCTTACATAGCAGTATCGTAATACCCCGAATTACATGCCTAATACAAACCTATTTATCAAAGAATAACAACTTGGCCAAAGCCTGATACAAAAACCACAACAAAGATGTTACGAGAGTAATGCAACTTTGAGAAAAGAAAAAAAAAAATAAAGCATCAACGTTACCCCAGCGAGCCCTGCAACTTTATAGCTGGTACGCTCAGCACAGATGGACAAGTCATTTTTAGAAATGAATCACGCTGCAAATGATTTTACTAATTTTAAAACAGAGGTGAGGAACCAATAGCCTACAGGCCAGATATGGTTTGCTTCTTCAGTTCAGATGGCCCACAGACACGTACGTGTTTTATTACTTAATAACACCGAGGCAGACTTCAAGCAAAACCACGCGTGTTTTAAAAGGCTCCAACAATTCACATATTTTTAAATACATAATCCTGAAACCCAAACATCAGCCTCACGTTTAAAGTATTAAATGAAATCTATGCTATTAGATCGCCCTTTGTTTTTTTCAAACACACAAATCCTTGAGTTATTGTCCACTAAATATAGCGCATTCTTGCTACCCCGAGAAGGTGGGACCTCACAGCCCTCAACGTTTAAATTATCTTAGTAGAGAAAAGTCAATGGTACTTTGAGTTTGGACAACAGCCTATGGTTGTGGTAGCAAAATTCTGATACTTGCTACAATCCAAAGGAACACAATCTACAGCCCTTATTTAGGACAAAACTTCCACCGAAATCAATGAATGTTTTGCCTCGAAAAGCTACAGTCCCAAATATAGATCTCCGCCTTTCACAGACAGCTTCTTTCAAAGAGCAAAGCATTTCTGAATCCGAAAGGGTATGCAGGAATCGAAAATAGGAAAAGAACAACAAGTGAAAAAGAGAGAAATCGTAGGCCACCGCTCGACTTTCATCCTTTCTGCAATTATTTGCAGCTGCCACGAACATATTGGTATTTAGTAAACTGAAGGCTGCAGCTTTAATTGAAGTTTGCCTGCTATAAACAGTTATAGCTGCCTGGCTCTGGCCCGCGCTCCAATACCATCAGCAGAACAGAGATGGGAAGCATAAACAAACCTTTTAACTAGATTACAGTTTCTAAAACGGCCAAGAATCCCTTCGGCAAGAACTCCTGTGCGACAAAATGTTAAAGGAGGAAAAATATTTTGAAAGAGTATTTTTTTATAAAAAAAAAAAAGCCTAACCTTTCCTAAGATTGTATGAATGGGAGTCTTCTGAGGAAAACGACTTTACGTTTTCAAAGGGGACTATCCTTGAGAAACACAGTCTGCTCCTTCAAGAAAAAAATTAAAAGCCAGAAAACTTTAAAACAAGCAGTTTGCAAAACAGAAGGATATTTTCCAAAAGCTTTTTCTCTTAAGACTTCAAAATGCATCAAGAAAAGTTACTGAACTTTGAAATACCAGCAGATCTTATAGTATCATTTCATATTTAAAGTAGCCATGTTCAAGAACAACTTAAACACACGTTGTATCACCAATTTATCCCAACTTATCTACCTCTTAACTCTGACCCTTCTCGTAATTTCCTTTAGCTGAGGTTCTTCCCCAGAAAGATTACGAGGGGACAATGTACCCCCCCCCTCCTGCTCCCAAAGCCCATAAAAGACAAAAGGAACTTCTGTTCTAAAAAAAAGCAGCTCGCTACAGATTTCTGAATACTTTGTTTCTTTAATCAATGATGTCATTTGTCCACTTTTGCAGTGTTTTCTTACAAAAATAGCAGATACTAAAAATCTGTCCTCTCATCTAGGGGTTGGGTGAGAGGATCCAGCAAAACCTTTTTATTGTGCTTGTCTTCTACGGACATATAAAATAAATAAAATTCACCTCCTGAAGTCAATAGTTTGCTTATATAAAAAAAACAACCAACAAACAGATGCATAAATCTTCATTGCATCAGTGTCTTAAAAGTAAAAATTAAATAAATTTAAAATATATGTAATTTAAAAGTAGATTAGGTGCAAACACAGTCAAAGTACAAAGCCAGTGCCAGCTGTTTGTTATTGTCAATGCTACAGCTTGAGTCCTACCAAAACACACGAAATTTGTACTCGTTCTAGTGGGGCTAAATATATACATTTATACATATACACATTCACATGTGTGTATAAATCCATGTGCATGTGTATATATATAAGTATAAAAGTATACATGAGATATACAGGCAAAAGCTCAAAGGATGAAGACAAAACCGACTGTTTTACATGTTTTTATAAGGGGTTTAGTTTGTCACAACAGATAACCCCAAATAACGCGTTGGCAATCATCTACCAGGGCTTAAAAATAAAGTCTAAAATTGGCAAATTGAAATTTCATTTCCATGTTTTTGAAACATTAGGCAGGATGAATGGAAAAATTAGACTATTTGTACTTATGATATGTAGGCCTACCTTCCATTTGGCCGACTTTTACTTTTCTCCTGACTTAGGCTGCGTTTGTTTCCTTTGGCAGGGGGGTACAAGGCAACGTTACTGCGAGCCTCCCTTTATCTAAACGTTGAGAATATCACCATTTGATCCAACAGGATTTGTTGTGCAAACAATTGACAACTGTTCTGGTTCCCTCACTTGGGAATTTTTCTTAGCGAGGCCACGCTACTGGTGGTGCAAACCAAGGGCCCGAATATTTAAGATGCTATTTTTGTTTCAAATTACTCCTCCCTCAGTAAGGCCCAGAAAAATTTTGGATTTCGCATCACTGAAAATGTAGACTAATTAAAAATTATGAAAAAAATTAATATATTTTAATCCCGGCCTTCAATTTTACCTCATATAAGAATAATGTAATGAACATATTGCTTCTATAGGTCTTAGTTACCAGATATTGTGACAAAATAATAATTTTTAAAATACTGTTTCCTTAGTCTAAAAATATTTCCAGCAGAAGAAATAAATTAAAAAAAGAAAACAGCACATTGAGGAATTTAACCAGAGTAATAAATGAAATCCTTTATTCTTTCTTTGATAAAGAAAGTTACTAGAAAACTCAAAAAGAATTTCCAGACATTTCACCATTTCGTTTTTTAAGTAAATTTAACACTCCTGAAACAAGATTTCAGGAAAAAACACACCCAACCAAAGCCCAAACAAAGTGACAAACGTGTCCTGTGCATCTCCATCTCTCCATATTGCCCTCTACAACCTTCCTCAGCTCCAAGCCAATGAGCCAACACTCGAAGCTGCTCTCCACGATCTGTTCCTTCGTCATTTTTTTGCGATGGGGACACCTGTCAAGCTGCAGATAAACTGAGATGATCACAAAGGTCTATGAATAGCCATCTCACGGCAATGACTGATTCCTGCCGCCATGTGCCAGATCAAAACAACAACTTGGGAGTTAAAAGGCTGGAAACACAGATCTTTGGAGCCACGGTTACTTTAAGTACTGTTTTAAAGTATCTTTTTTTTTTTACACTTCTTTTATATATGCACATGCATTTGTGTATGTAGCTAAACGTGTATGCATATGCCCTCAATGCGTTTTATAACTTTTTAATCTAAGTGGTTTTGACAAATTTTACCTCAATTGAAAAATAATGCAAAGCCTGAACTTCTTTCTAGACAATTAATAAAAAAGAATAGGTATTGCTCTAATAAAGAACTTGGAATTTGAAGAGAGGAAAGGAGTCAGACCTTCTTAATTTCTTAACTGCTGCTTTTTATTAGCAGCCTACTTGGTTTAACTCTAGTTACATAGCTTTCAGGATGCTTTAATTTTTATCTGTCTCCAACGCTCTTCCAAAATTTTATTCCTAATACAGGCTTTGGTTCCTGTGCAGGCCTACTTGAAACCGATTGAGCAGTATTAATCCACCTAATAGTTCCAAAAATAATTACAAAGAAAAGCCAGTGGCTTCAAACATTCAAATAACTCTTAAAAAGAATAAGCAGGTCCTTAGCAACATAAGAGCATTCAAAAGCGTACCCTGTGTCTTTTTATTGTTGAAATCAATGGTAATTTTGACATTCACTTCCACGGGGATAAAAGAGAAACCAATACAGGGTCCTTAAAAACCAGCCAAACAAAACCAAGACCCCAAACAACCGAACAAACCCAAAAGAAGAAACCAAACTCATCACTTTTTCTAAAGTTTTAACACTATTTTTGAAAAGGAAACCCAGTCATTTTCAAAATTTGTGTCCCGAGCCTTTAACAGATAAGATTCTTCTCCTGCAAGCTGCTTTGTGCATGTGGTCTCTTAAGCCCATAGAAAGACACACAGACATTAGTGGGGCTCCAGATGGGCACGAGGGGCCACCCACCTGGGCTACCACTTTCCAGCAGGAACACCCATGGCAAGCACTCGCTGCCGATTCAGAAACTGATTTTGTAGTTATGGACCGTATTCAAGTTACTGATCCTCCACATACAAGGAATCGCCATGAATAAGAGTAGGAAAACAAAAAATAAAATAATCTAGTGACAAACGAAATTAAATAACCCAACTGAAACCCAAGGCGTTCCATTTTTGAGTGGACTGTCACTTATGCCAAGATCTTTAGTGCTTTTTAACAAGGAGAAAGACTGATCCCTCCGCAGCCAACAAGAAACAGAAGGACTACACGTGAAAAAAAGTTAAATTATTGAAAGTATTGCATCATAAAGATTCTCTTCAAACACCCACCTACCTAGTCTAAACAAACACATCCATCTACAAAGAAAGGTAAGACAACAAACTCTAAGGAAAGACTGTTAGAGACAAATATAGGTCTGGCCCGAAGAGCACCTTTATGTCTAGCACAGCCTACACTTTGCCATGGTAGGTTTCTCGCTAATTCAAAACAATCTCTCTGACTGGGAAGCCACCAACCTGGAATACATGAAAATAATTGTTAATTTTGGCTCAAAGCCCCAAACAAAACAGAACTGTGTTGCCCTTTAGCTATAGCTGTTGATAAAGCACAGTCTTCCTTAACACAGCTTGAGTCAATTCTTAGAAGGCTGTTGTGACAGCAGCCAGGAGCCCCAAATTAACCTCGGCTCCCCTTGTGCTGGGCGCCGCAGGAACTGCCTCCGACACAACTCAGAATCCCAGTCCCACCAGTGGCTCCTCAGGAGGGACCTTCCCTACCCAATTCCCCCCAAATCAGCAGTTGCCTTTCCCAGCCCGGACATGGCTGCAGGAGCTGGAGGTCTATGGAAATTGAAGGGTTTATTAGTAATTAGTTTTATCTCTAGGATGTAAAGGGAAGACCCTGAATGATTCTGCCCAGCTTTAGAATTCCGTGAGGGCATCTTACCGAGCAACCATATTAAATCAAATCACACTTATTTTGAACACTAAAACACAAAGAATTAAAGTGTTAAACCCCCGTAATAAAAAATACACGTTATCAGCTGTAGGCCATGGAAGTTGCAGGCGGATCTCCAGCTCCCCATATATTGGGAGCGTAATCCTGAAGCTGCTATAGGTTTGCGTGTACAGATGAAAATAGATCAATGGTATCTCCGGTTGAGAAAGGAAGCATTGGCATAAAAAAAGAAGAAAACTCTGTCCTTTACTCCTAGTCAGTCTTTTGCTGTCCAACTCTTGCCTGTAACAAACTATCTAAAAGGAGAGTAGCACGTTTAAAGAATGGGGGTTTCTACACGTAGCTGCTGATCATCACTGTTGAGTTTTTTCACGTTTAAAACCAAAGTAATCTTGTTTTTACAAGCTAACAGGAAACTAACGACAAACTATTAGAAAGAACCGCAGCGATGGCTGCTACCTTCAATCCTTCTACACAACATTGTTAAGGGTCGGTCCAACTCTATTTTTCTCTCATTCTTTCCACCCCAGCAAATTACGGCTTTCTCAAACTCTTTCCAGCTTGATCACAAAATTGCTGCTTCGCACAAGACACGTACGTACAAATTAGAAACGGGCGATACCCCAGCGTTTCGAGGAGAGTTCTTTCTTGTGGGTCTCTCCTTCCCGCGGCGAGGCGGAGATGACACAGGCTCTCTCTGCTGACCACCATTAAACCACGGTGCCCCATTGAAACTCACCCTCACGGCCCACTCCACGCTACTTAATAAACTCAGCACTCAAACCCTCTTTTTGAAATTACGGAGGACATAATTAAGCTCCAGAAACAAGCAGACAACAGCAATTTCAATATAAACATCCTACTTATGTAGAGGACTCTGATTTCAACTTGACGTTAAATGCCCAAACTCTTACTTCTGGATTCTCTTCCCATATTTCCCGGAGTTGGGTATTTAGCTTGCCTTTCAATCTATTTCAGACGTTTTTGACCCGTAACTTTCCTTCCCATCGGTAGGAAAAACGGTCAGACCAGCCTACCGGCGGTGCCTGACCTAACAACCCAGCACCATCGCAAGCGTGGATGGAGACATTTGGCCTTCCCAGCAGAAGGCCGTGGAAAAAAAAAAAAAAACAAACCAACCACATCACGACATCGGTAGAACTGGAGCGGGCCAGCGACCAAATATAGCCAGCCACCACCGATAGCCACCAGCCGCCATCAAACCCGCGACGCCCCCCTCCCCAACATCCAAGTCCAGGTCTTGGACGATCCCCTGGAAGTTCAGCTCCTCGGCGGCGGGGTCTTTGTACCACCACAAGTCAAATAACGCCCTCCCCCCC